>OY757020.1:128872825-129336177 GCA_963580285.1 Lucinisca nassula | reverse complement strand
GTAACACATTTAGTACTAGTACTAATCTTCCATGTGGCCCTCTTTTCCTGGGTGGGAACGTGGATCAAGTCTCTTGCTCAAGGAAACAACACTTGGCGCTTGCGGGGATCGAACCAGCTACCTTTATGCTTTACCACTGCACCACAGAGCTCCACTAACAGATTTGGTTGATTTGAGGTGAAACGTCCCCGTCAACACTGTAAAGGTCATTTTGGGGACATTGCTTCCAATTTTTTGGGACTTTTACCCAACATTGAGATGAAATGACATCTCAAGCCCTGTCGCCCAATGAAACCAATAGGGTTTATTAGCATGGACGGTCTGCCTTGCACCGCGGTTCCTGGACAGGCTTAGATCCTCTAAGCGGTTTACCAGTACTAGTGTGCGGGCCGGATTCAGCTCTGCGTGGAAGCATCATGCAGCCCATATATTTCTTCAAGCCCCTATGTGCGGGGGCCAGCTCCACTAACAGAAGCAGATATACAGGCCTCATACTGGCGAAGCTTTTCCATGCCTGAAAGACCTGATTTTGCAGCCTTAACCCTTATCGTGCTGAACAACTTGAACTAGTCAACCGTTACCTTTGCAAACAGTGTAGATCCAGATCAGATGGCTTCTGAAGAAGCCATCTGATCAGGATCTACACTGTTTGTAATGCAGTTTGTGAAATGAACAAATACATTTTATCAAGTAATTTGATTGGTGAATAGTCAGAAATGGGTGTAGCTAAATAATTTCATTCAGCAGGAGAAGCGTTCAACAGTCATTTTAAACAGAATATAGGAGGAAAAATCAAAATCCAAAAAGCCTGAAATCAAGAAAAATGATGAAAAAATCCATCTCCGAAAGCCTGAAATCCTGCATATGCCTGAAAAGTATGGAGCCTGGATATAAGGAAAATATTATAAATTTCATCAGAAAAGTCTAAGTGTTGGAGATATGAAAGACTGTGTGCACTATCTCATATGGGTGTGTTGTCCTACTGAGAATATCAAGAATAGTTGAAAATTATGACAGACCAACGTCGGACCTGTAGCGATATGACGTGGCCCGCTGTTTGTGCTAGCTGGGATTATTCCTGAGTACAAATACTAAATACTATAGGTTCCCACAATAATATTTACAAAGAAGCGCTAAGCTGTGACATGTACAAATGGTCCTTAAACAGTATGAAAATCTATCTCTCCATGCGAGATAACATTATGAAAACCTGTCTCTCCATAAGAGATAACATCAGGAAAACGTATCTCTCCATAAGAGATAACATTATGAATTCCCATCTCTCCATAAGAGATAACATTATGAAATCCTATCTCTCCTTGTGAGACAATGAAATCCTATCTCTCCATGTGAGATAACATAAAATGAAATCCTATCTATCCATTGGAGATAACAATGAAATCCTATCTCTCTGTGAGATAACAATGAAATCATATCTCTCCATCCGAGATAACAATGAAATCCCATCTCTCCATGTGAGACTACATTATAAACCCCACTTTATAAAGAGGAAAGTGGGGTTTACAGGGGTAGTCATTTCTGCTTTATTTTTGCTTAAAAGCATAGATTGTGGGAACTCGTTAGAACCGCCTCAACACCCACAATCTTTGCTGAAAGCAGAAATAAGAAAGATGTTATTATTTTTTTTTCTAAAATTTGTCATTTTCTGACACCATGTTAAACGCCATTATTTCACACGGACATGTTTACCTGATGAGTACATTTACAGAAAAAAAAGCTAGTTAACCCATACAATGTCAATCATGACAACTGTCGTCTGCTTTGTCATCTGCTGGTTACTTTAAAAGTCATTTTTGCAAAAAGTGTGGACACAGATCAGACTGCTCCTCTAGGCGATAAGGACCATTAATACATTTCACGCCATAATTTTATTGTCCATTTATGACTGCTATTAGTAAATTGAGGTAATGTGTATTAGTGATAAATGTTAAGAAATTTATCTTTATATTAACCCTTATCTTGCTGAATATTCATTTAAGCCACACCCATTTCTGTCTACCAACCAATCAAATTACTTTATGTGATTTATTGCTACAAATTCATAAACTGAATGTCAAACAGTGTAGATCCTGATCAGATGGCTTCTGAAGAAGCCATCTGATCTGGATCTACACTGTTTCCAAAGATAGGGGTTGTCGTGAACAGCATGATAAGAGTTAAAAGTCTTAAAAAATTGGGAACTTCTCAATATCATTATTAAATTCTCATTCCGGCCCCCGCCCATCGGGGCTTGAAGAAATAGATGGGCTGCATGATGCTTCCAAGCAGAGCTGAAACCGACCCGCACACGAGTACTGGTTAACCACTTAGAGGATCTAAGCCTGCCCAGGCAATGCGGTGTGAGTCCATGCTAATAAACCCTATTGGTTTCATTGGGCGGCAGGGCTGGAGATGTAATTTCATCTCAAGGTCGCGTAAAAGTCCCACAAAATTGGAAGCAACGTCTCCAAAATGACCTTTACAGTGTTGACGGGGGACTTTAAACCTCAAATCAAACAAACAAATAAACAAACAAATTCTCATTCACGATTGTGCCCTATCACATGAGCAATTGAGGTAACTAAAATCTTTGGCTACAGTCTTCCCTTGCAGAATGATAAACGAGGCTTTAAGGGGAATGGGAACACCTGGCAAATTTTTCCGCCACTTTTCAAAGGGAGACAATTTTCGGGGCTTCCTGTTCATTTTTCTATAAGCCCTGTCCCACTAAAAATGGTGTCTACTCCAGAGGAGCAAATTCTTTCCTTTAAGAGTTGACCTCTAATGACATGGGAGACAAAAACACTTTTGCAGGAGTTGCCTCCCCTGAAGGTGTTCCCATTCCCATTAAATGAGCTTCAAACTGGCCTATCTGAAAAATTATTCCTCTCATATAACATGTTAAGTGAAAATTTAATTTTGGGTGTGTGTGTACAGCGTAGGCAAAATATACCTGTATACTCTCTTTCAATTTTTTTTTTCTTTTTTTTTGGGAGGGGGGGGGAGGGGTTACAGCCCTTTCAAGATTAATTTACATATATCGAGTCATAGATCGGAGGTGGGTGAAAACCAGAGAAAACCGAAATCCACCGGACTTTGAATTGTAGAACATGGTATCTCACATGTGATGTCACTGATACAGCTATTTTTAGACATACCAGGTAGTAAAATTTTAGAACAAGTATGGTAAGGAGTTGAGGTGTCCTAATACTTTTGGGGCAAATATGGTAGGTGCTGAATTAATCTAACACAGTTCTCTTTTTGGCATGATCCTATAAGTGTGTTTTAAGCGCGTTTTGAATTGACATCGTATTCTATCTGTAAGAAAACAATGTACAGTAAAACTTCTATATTTAGACCACCTTTGGGACTGTTCAAAAGTGGTCTTTAAGACCACTTTTGAACAGTCCCAAAGGTGGTCTGTGACCAGAGGACATTGTGTGCAGAAAACATGAAGAAAGAATAACTGCACCCTTCTAAAAAAGCTTTTTTAAAGCAAAATTAGTCAATTTTAGAAGGTCTGTATAGGAGAAGTTTACTGTAATGTGGATGTATTGCCATGACGATACACACCAGAACTAAGTTTTATTACACCATATAGGATTCATATGTAATGTTCACAGCCCCAGGCAAGGAGTACAGAAGATATTTACGGTACAAGTTTCAATATTTCCTTTTAGAAATATATGTTGTTGGTACTTGTTATCAAGCGATTCTAACAAGTACCCATAACATATAATTTCATATAAACATAAAAAATATCCCAAACATATCCTAGGTACAACCTTTCATGATTGTAACTAATATTTTATGACGATAGTGTAATATGATTTGTGACAGTGCACAAGAAAACTTAAAATGTGCGCAACCAGTGAAGACTCAGATCAGCCTGTGCACATGCAGAGTCTGATCAGTCTTCGCAGATCCCATCAGACTTCTAAAGTCTACGGGTTATCCAAAGGAGACATTAACTTTTTAAAGTTTTACCACACTGGGTTTTGTCTGTTTTGGAGTTTTACAGCCTAGTCTACACAAGTTAGGTCATATAGAGCTGGTCAGTTTACCTAACCACACTTCCTGAACAGGCTCATACATATAGAGGATCTTACATGAGTGTTCATGTATTATTGCATTTATTAAACGAGTTGAGGAAAAGGGATAAAATGCGAGGCTTTGCCGAGCACTTTATTCCTTTTCCTCAACGAGTTTAATAAATGCAATAATATATGAGCACGAATGCAAGATTCTATTTATCATATGACATTTAAAACGCATTTTATTCACGATTGTTTACAAAAATGTCAATATACCGCCGCTAGTAAACACAACGTCGTTAAGGACGTCGCACATGTAACGTTATGGGACGTATCTAGCTTATTTGCATATTTAATCCACTAGTGGATTATCGAAAATATTGCATGGCGTTATTACACTCTCAGACGCGACGTCATATGATAAAAGCTGTCAACCAGTATGGTGCACATTCTTTTGACAGAAACCCACATTGCTCTTCTTGAATCAGCAGAAGGGACAGAATGACCTTGGGACAGAATGACCTTACATGATCAATAGGTGGATGTGCAGGCTTGGGGTTCCTGTCCATTGGGGTTTGGAGAAATTGATTGGGCTGCATGGTGCTTCCACACAGAGCTGAAAATGACTGCACATGAGTACTGGTAAACCACATAGAAGGTCTAAGCCTGCCCATGCAAAGTGGTGTGAGTCGGGCCGTCCCTGCATATAAACATCCTGTTGATTTGTTAAGGCAGTAGAGATAGAGATGTCATTTTATCTCAATGTTGGTTAAAATTCCTACAAAATTGGAAGCAATGTCTCCAAAATTACCTCAGTAGTGGTGACAGGAACGTAAAACCTCAATTTTCAAACAAAATTCAAACAAAAATGTACAGGCTGATCTCAGACTATGCCTGCTGAATATTTCTATTTGTAGTTTTTATCTTCACTGGCCCATTTGTATGTAATGGCATTACATTGTATTATCATACAATAATAATCAACTATTGAATGAATGAACAATACATCACTGAAGGTATGAAAATTAAGGCATTCAATGTAATGTTTTATATTAAAAGGACTGTGCTATGAACTTAACACAAACAATGGAAACCCGTTAAAGGTACATTGGCAAACAGTGTAGTCCCAGATCAGACGCCGCATAATGCGGCGTTTGATCAGGGTCTACACTGTTTGCTATAAACAGATTTTCCGCTAAAAAACAGAAAACGAAAAATAGACCTGACATGCAAATGACCAATGGACTTGACTGAAGTAGACCTGTAATCCCTTAAATGACAAATGGACTTGTCCAACATATAACAATGGAAAAGTCCATCATTAAACAATGGGTTGAAGCAAATCTTTATAAACATGATCGGATGGTCAAAGAACAGTATGGTAATGTATGCTATGCACACTGAAAACGTGAAATTCCACTGAAACATTACGAAAACACGCCTATACAAATACACTGTAACCTTTATCGCCGAAAAAATGAACATTTTATGATGAATAATTTTGATTTTTTTTCTTATATCTGCTCAAAATATAGATTGTAGGTACTCGTTAGAACCGCCTCATTGAGTACCCACAATCTATATTTTAGAGCAGAAATAAGAAAAATAAGGTTTACCCCTGTAAACCCCAGTTTTACTATATAAAAGTGGGGTTCAAGGGGGTCAAAATTATATAGGCGTGTTTTTGTGATGAATATTCTACCAACTACAAGGCCTAATCAGCTACAGAGATGACCCCTCCCATCAGGACTTGGAGAAATAGATTGGGCTCCATGGCGCTTCCACGCATTAACTATGATCATTTAGTAAGGCAAAAATGCTAATATTTTACTGAAAAATTGTGAGCAGCTTTTGCAAATGCACATTTTTTCAGTAAACATAACACTGAATTACCCGTAGATATTAGACATACTAGAAGAGATGACATTTTGACCACTAACAAGCTTGTAAAGCTAACCATGCTATCAACAACTGGCCCCTGATTGGATAACGCCAAAACTTTTTGATGATTTGTTTGTTTGTTTGTTTGGAGTTTAACGGCCCAGTCAACCCTATTTATGTCAAATCGAGCCTGAATTTGTGACGAATATCCTGCGATATACTGTTGGAAACCCAGACGTCATCACCGAATGTTGCTTTTCAATGGCTGATATTTGCTTTAATGCAGCTCATAACACGTACCGCTTTGAGCAAACTGTACAATTCTTTAATAAACAAACAGGTGCATTAGAAGGGGGATGACTTTTCAAAATTTTCATTTGGGGAGGTAGATGTAAATTGTTGGCAACCCTTCTCACCTGTCAGGGCCCATTTCTGTTTTCTACTTTCTTTTTTTTGGAATTGGTTTTACGGATCTTCCAAGATTATTTCACTTATTTCCAGCCAATCAGTAACCAGAAGTAGACGAAAGTTGGAGTACCTGGAGAAAAACCACCTGACCATCAGTTCCAGAACTTAGCACCTCACATGTGACTCAAGCAAGACTCGAACCCACAGCAATGGAAGACCTAATGCTTAAGAGCCAGCGCCTTACCACGGAGGCCCATATCAGCCCAATTGATGGAGGAAGAGCTGTAGCCTAATCTAACTGGGCCCTGGGCCATGGAGGCCCGTATCAGCCCAATTGATGGAGGAAGAGCTGTAGCCTTATCTAACTGGGCCCTTGGCCATAGAGGCCCATATCAGCCCAATTGATGGAGGCAGAGCTGTAGCTTCATCTAACTGGGCCCTGGAGGTCCGTATCAGCCCAACTGATGGAGGAAGAGCTGTAGTCTTATCTAACTGGGCCCTGGAGGCCCGTATCAGCCCAACTGATGGAGGAAGAGCTGTAGCCTTATCTAACTGGGCCCTGGAGTCCCGTATCAGCCCAATTGATGGAGGAAGAGCTGTAGCCTTATCTAACTGGGCCCTTGGCCATGGAGGCCCGTATCACCACAATTGATGGAGGAAGAGCTGTAGCCTTATCTAACTGGGCCCTGGAGGCCCGTATCAGCCCAACTGATGGAGGAAGAGCTGTAGCCTTATCTAACTGGGCCCTGGAGGCCCGTATCAGCCCAATTGAATGAGGAAGAGCTGTAGCCTTATCTAACTGGGCCCTGGGCCATGGAGGCCAGTATCACCCCAATTGATGGAGGAAGAGCTGTAGCCTTATCTAACTGGGCCCTGGAGGCCCGTATCAGCCCAACTGATAGAGGAAGTGCTGTGGTCTTATCTAACTGGGCCCTGGAGGCCCGTATCAGCCCAACTGATGGAGGAAGAACTGTAGCCTTATCTAACTGGGCCCTGGAGGCCCGTATCAGCCCAATTGATGGAGAAAGAGCTGTAGCCTTATCTAACTGGGCCCTGGAGGCCCGTATCAGCCCAATTGATGAAGGAAGAGCTGTAGCCTTATCTAACTGGGCCCTGGAGGCCCATATCAGACCAACTGATGGAGGAAGAGCTCTAGTCTTATCCAACTGGGTCCTGGCATTGATATCAATAGAATTTTTTACCCATACTGTGATAACCATATGAAGTTCTCGGAAAAGCTACAAGACTGAAGCATTTTATCAGAAAGCTGAATCTAAATCTGATAGCACAAAATTAAGCAAACTAGAAAAACAAAAAATAAGGTATCCGTAACCACAGACACATTGGAGAAACTATGTCCCAACTTCATCAATACCTCAAGAATCTTAAGGCGCTTCTTTTTTCTGAAAAGTGCTGATATTTTTCTTATTTCTCCGTGAAAACATACGTTGTGGGTACTCATTAGAAGCGCCTCGGCAAGGCGCTTCTAATGAATACCCACAACGTATGGTTTTGTGCAGAAATAAGAAAAATAATATGTGGATAGTCCCTCTTAACTGGGGCTATGATTCATGTAACCTAAAAGGACAAGCTTCATCAAAATGACTGTGGTTAACGTTCCCTCTAAAACAAGATCATCTGATAACAGAATGTTACAATGAGAAATGAATGAAGCCCATTTTCAAAACAGACAATGAGAGAATTCCTACTTACAGATATTTTTTTTAAAATTACATCTTCAACAAACAAACAAGTATTTCTAACAATTTCTACTACTAAACACATAGCTTCAGTCAGGTGGAGGTTTTCTTAATTTCTTCAAAACACAGTCGATGTGAGTGAGTGAGTTCTACATCCCACCAACAGCTAAGGTCATACGAGACGGGACCTCGGTTGAAAGACTCATTTGAAAGTCTGGAGAAGCAGGGGATAGATCCTACGACCCCTGGTTTACAAGACCAGTAGAGTAACCACTACACAGTCAATGTAATCATACTTACGAATTACAATTGGCCTTCTCATTACGATAACACGCCCGTGTATCATAGTGCATTCTTTCATTTCTCAAAAATGGCTACTTCTCCCATAAAAATTTGTGATATATTTTTCTGCTTTTTGCTCCAAACATAGCTTTTGGGTGCTTTAGAACCGCCTTAATGAGTTTATGGGGAGATCATCTCATGAACTTGTTCATGTGATGTTAATTTATAGGAAGGGAGATAATGACAATAGAATATGTTTCTGGACTCAAAGGACCATATAAGGGGTTTGTTTGTGTTGAGGTATTACGTCACCGTCAACACTATTTAGGTCATTTTGGAAATGTTGCTTCCAATTTTGTGGAACTTTTAACCAATATTGAGATGAAATGACATCTCGAACCCTACCACCCCTGTAAAGTTTGTAAACCCCATTTTCTCTAAATAAAGTGGGGTTTACAGGGATCTTCATTTCACCGACTTGCTAACGCGATGATTGAACTACACAAAAGATAGCCAGACGCATTTGTTTTGTGGTTTAACAACATGTGATCACAGAACCAAGTCCGTGTAATGAACACCCACTTAAACCCCACTTTATATAGACAAAACTGGGGTTTACAGGGGTAACATTAATCTGCTTATTTCTGCTACAAGACATAGGTTGTGGGTACTTGTTAGAACCGCCTCAATGAGGCGGTTCTAACGAGCACCCACAACCTATGTTTGGGGTAAAAATAAGAAAAATATTCCAAATTTTCATCGGGAAAGTAGCCATTTTGAAGAGACGAAAGAATGTACTGTGTCACACAAATATGTTTTCATAATGAGATCCATTTTGTGTCATCTCTCAGGGCAAAAGAGAAAAGGAAGGAAACAGTGCAGGAAATGAACAAGAGAGAGAGAATGAGGGAAAAAGAAGAAAGTGAAGAGCCTGAAAGACAGAGGAGAATATAGGAGAAATATTCTCCTCCGTAGAAACAGAAAGGAATGGCACAACTGTAAGCACCCACTTGCCAGACTCTTGATCAACCATGCACCACCTGACCACTACTAGTCACGGGGAAAACCGTTTTTGTTTTTTTTATTTTGTTTTGGTTTCTTTTCAAGGTGACATTGATCACCACTGGTCAGACAAAATCCCAAATGAGCCACAAGGCCATGCGTGTTTTTCCACTGAATGTAGCTGGGGTGATTCCCACAAACAACTGTGTTCAATAAAAACATAAAAACATAGCAACAGATTAAGTTGGATATTTAGTGATAATTGAAAAAAACTTTTCCTTCTCCACATAAACCTATGTTGTGGGTATTCATTAAAAAGCCTTGCTGAGAGTTCTCATCATGTGACCAAGTCCATGAAATGAACACCCCGTTAAACCCCACTTTATATAAAGAAAACACTGGTTACGGGGAAATACATTATTTTTCTTATTTCTTCTCCAAGATATAGTTTGTGGGTACTTGTAAGAACTGTCTCATAGTTTGTGGGTACTCGTTAGAACCGCCTCACTGAGGCGGTTCTTACGAGCACCCACAACCTATGTTTCCAGTATAAATAAGGAAAATATCATGGATCTCCATCAGAAAATAAGCCATTTTGGTGATGTGAAAAATGCACTGTCGCACAGGTGTGTTATCGTAATGTAATGAAAATTCATTTTTTAAAGTTTTTTTTAAATAGAAATGACAAATATTATATTTCAATTATCACAAAATACCCATTTCATCTGTTTTCTACATGGTAAAATTATCAAAATTAAAAAAACCCAAGAACTGCAGCTATGTGTTCACAACTGTACATGTATCACAAATTTATAGACTCTGTGTAACAGTCAACATACGCATAACAACATGGTGTCAGAAGATAAAGTAAGACAAAACTGAAGAAAAAATACTGAGTTAAAAAGTATGCAAACTAATGAGGATAATAACCAGATAATTTACCTTAATTCTTGTTAGGAATATCTGATTTGAGTACTTCCTAGATTAACCTCTTTCAGGCAATTCTAATAAGTACCCACCATTTTAATTTCATGGAGAATTAGCTAACCCTGAACAATGTGTCAGAAAACTAAACTGTTATTAAAGATCTGAACATCCCAAGCAGTTTTTGTAATGTTGTCTTCCAAAAAAGATAGCTCTACCCTCTAATTTTGTCTTACTTTAAGTGCTGACAAGAGCATTAACAACAGCCGTATTTATATGTCAGTTTCTATATTTAAGACACAAACATTTATATATCATGAAGTCCATTCTATTACATCCTTCCCCTTCTCATACATTTACCGTGAATCAAGGTTCACAGTAACTTCACAATAACTATGCTAGAATCTTTATGAACTGAATAAATCCATTGAATTTTTTTCCATTCACTAAAACTCTGGTCCTGTTGTTCAAAGAATTATTAGCGTAATGAGATCATTAGGAACTAAAAAGCTAGTATAGTATCTAATACTTAAGTATTTGTAAGCAAAACTATTAATGCATATGCCATATTTAATGATCCAAGTTTAACTAATAATGTCGTTAGTTTTGAACAACATAGCCCAGGTCCTAGTTGTTCAAAGCACTGTTAGGTTAACAAGCTTGATAGTGGTCAAATTGTTAAATGTTCTAGTAAGAAAAATATCTAATACTCTGGTATTTTTGCTGAAAAAATGTGAGCAGCTTTTGCATTTGCAAAAGCTACTAGCTACTCACATTTTTTCTGCAAAAACATTAGTATTTCTACCATATTAAATGATCTAAGTTTTAACGATATGTTAACTAACAACGTCGTTAGTTATGAACAACTTTGCCCTGGACTTTTATTCTTGGAAAAAGAACAGCAATGAAAGCAATCATTTGTTACTCCAATAGTTGATTCAGAACAAGGCCTAAAGCCTAGATCTGTTGAGCAGTTTAAAAATTACTGGCCTAAATTAGAGCTACATACAAATAACGACAGAGATTATTCAGTGAGTTGTAGTTGTTAGTTCCAGATAAGGAAGAATAACAATAATATAATGTTATTAATCAAGTAATTTCGTATTGGCCCAGTTACAGGTCCGAGGTCTGCTGTATTGGCACGAGGCCGAAGGCCGAGGCCAATACAGCTGACCGAGGACCTGTAACTTGGCCAATACAAAATTACTTGATTAATGACAATTTTATTACTTGACGCAATTAAAAACATGATTTATGATTTTTGAATATTGGTTTACTTGGTGTAATACAGGATAATCAATTAATAATAAAGAATAATTTCCTGTTAGAAACATACAAGACAATCCATGGCCTACAAAGGGCCTACAGATTTCTCTAAGTTAGGCTCTTCAAATCTGCATGTAATGATCCCGACAAGTACCCCAACTCTCACCATGCTGAATATTTCAATATGCTTACACTCCTCCCCGATTTTTATAACATTTTAGTTGCATGATTTCAGTTTTAACCATGGATTCAGAAGCAGATAGAAAACAGTATAGATCAAGATCAGCTGGCTTGGAAGCCAGCTGATCTTTGTCTATACTGTTTCCTCCTAAAAACAATATATCCAGGCTCAGCATGGTAAGGTAAATGACGAAGAGCCGTAAAAATTCAGACAACTTGAGAACTTGATGTAAATCTCCTAAAATATTAACAAATTTGTTTCATGTTCCAGCAAAGAGTCCAAAAGGTGCAGCTGGAATGGCAAACAGTGAAGACCCTGATCAGACTGCTCCTTCAGGTGCAGTCTGATCTGTGTCTGCACTGTTTGCTTAGGCCTGTCTGTCCCAATACTTAGGATCATTACAGTATCCCCAGGATAATTAATCTTCATTACTCCTACTTATCTACAGCTACAAAGTCTTAAGGTCTGGTTACTCGGAGCTTCTGATGGTCATTTGATGTCCCTCTGTTTTTTCTGTGTATTTTTTTCTGGTTTTACAGCCCTTTCAAGATCATTTCACTTATTTCAATGGTGATCGTCAATCAGAGATGGGCAAAGTTGGTTTTATGGCCTTCTCAAGATTATTTAACTTATTTAGAGCCAATAGTTGATCAAAGGTGGGCAAATACTGAGTACCGGAGTAAAACCACCTGACGATCGCTTGTAGAACTTGGCATCTCATATGTGACCCAAGAGAGGCTCGAAACCATAGCAGTGCAGGTGTTATAGATATTCGTCAAGATTCACCCAGTAGGGTAAAAGATGCTTCTAACAAGATTGTAACAAGATATAAGGAAAATTACCCCTAACCGTTTTCAACCCTTCCGACGAGTACAGACACCTATGCAAACAGTGAAGATCCAGATGAGAGATGGGTTCTAACAAGTACCCATAATCTATATTTTAGAGCAGAAATAAGAAAAAGAAGGTTTACCCCTGCGGACCCCAGTTTCACTATGTAAAAGTGGGGTTCAAGGGGTCTGAATTATAGGAAAGTTTTTGTGATGTGACTAACATGTCTAAACCCCTGTTTACTAGAATGAACAAGTACAAATTCAAACTTGGAAGAATCTACTTCAGAAACTCCTGGGTGAAAGGGTTTTCATCTTCATTACAAATCCTTATCTTGAGCTACGAGCTATTACATATTAACCCATAAAATGCCAATCACGTCAACTGTTGTCTGTTTTGTCGTCTGCTAGTTGCTTTAAAAGTCAATTTTGCAAACAGTGTGGACCTAAATCAGACTGCTCCTGCAGGAGCAGGAGCAGTCTGATTTGGGTCCACACTGTTTGCCTGTGAGCAAAAAAAAATTTTTAACGTTTGCAAAAAAATTCAGCAGACGACATAAGCAGACGACATTCTCAGATGTACTTTTTCTCGGCATCTTATGGGTTAAGTTTTAATGGTGAATGTAAAATTATATAGTAGTTATCATCAAATACTCTCTGTAACCTGGCCTCTGCGACCTGACCTCTGACTGACATAAATATGATGCAAATAAGCACTTCTATGATTCCAAATCTGTCCGATCAATGCAGGTATCAGATGATTCTAAACGCACTATCAAATCTAATATCAACTACTATATGAAGTAAATAGTTCATCATCATAATAGAGCAACATATTATTATCCGTATGTAAAATAATCGTGTTATATTTAGACTGCTTCCTGTTATTGACAGTCATTCTTGAGCAGTTCTATTTGAACCCTGCCATTTTGTATCCAAGGCAACAAAGGAATATTCCACCTCATTTCAACAATTATGAAATATTCAAAAATATATTTTTCTTTCCCAAACATGTGGAAAAATGAGCATCTAATCTATACAGAATAAACAAATTACCAGTCTGCAGGTCTGGATAAAACCAGTCTGTAGATCTTTACAAAACCAGTCTGTAGGTCTGGATAAAACCAGTTTGCAGATCTGGATAAAAACCAGTCTGTAGATCTGGATAAAACCAGCATGTACATCTTGATAAAACCAGTCTGTAGGTCTGGTTAAAACCAGTCTGTATACTTTGGATTTAATCAAGAACCAGTCTGAACATCTGGATTTAACCAGAACCAGTCTGAAGATCTGAATCTTTCCTCTGCTACAAACTTGAGGGCTCTAGTGAAGCCACTGGCACATTATGTGTACACATGATAAGTTTAGTACTGACTTCACTCTGTTATATAACAACGTAACAAGTATTCCAGATAAAACAGTGAATCCCTGAACAATCCAAACTGATGCACAACAATGATACACCTGTGTATCAGTCAGTAATAAACCCTTATCCTGCAGAACATGACAACCCATACCTTTTCAAACAGTGTAGATCAAGATCAGATGGCTTCTGAAGAAGCCATCTGATCAGTATCTACATGTTTGTCATTCAGTTTGGAAACTGTAAGAAACGTTATATCAAGCTATTTGATTGGCACAAAGTCAGACATGGGTGTGGCTAAATTAATTTATTCAGCAGGACAAGGGTTAACAGTAATATACAACTCAGAGGAAACTTTACAAGTTTTCCTTATAGCCTCTAATGGTGAATTTACAAACAAACCATGCTTACGACTCGTGGAATTTAAATCATGATCAACATTCATGTTTTCCACACTATTTAGCACTTCTTGAAATCTGACAACAAACATTTATAAATGGAATATTTCACTGTATCCATCCAACTATTAAAGTGTTGATTTCTGACTTTACTCCAAGAAACTCAACTTTCAGCTTCAACTATCACAAAACATAGCCACTTTGGAAAACTTCTGAAATTATCCAGTCACTTTGGAGGTATTTCCAAACGATCTTGTGCAGAACACTGTGGAGGTGAACAACACTAATTCTATATTAATGGTCACTTACAAGGTATTCCAAATGATCACTGGGTGATGCTTAGTCATGCGAGTTATCCAAATGTATTTTAACCCACCCCAAAACAGGTACCAGGGCAAACA
This sequence comes from Lucinisca nassula, assembly GCA_963580285.1. Classification (NCBI taxonomy): domain Eukaryota; kingdom Metazoa; phylum Mollusca; class Bivalvia; order Lucinida; family Lucinidae; genus Lucinisca; species Lucinisca nassula. Next base: position 129,321,507 of record OY757020.1, on the reverse strand, counting down.
GTGCAGGCCCAGATCAGACGCCGCAGAACGCGGCATCTGATCAAGGCCTCCACTGTTTGCAGAAAGTTCAGCCATTTTCCTAAGCAATTTTGAAGAAAACACAACCTGTCGCCCCTAAATTTCGAAATGGACTCCTGCCATATGTAAGGAGGAAGATTCCGTTTGGTATAAATAGGGTTAACGATGGCAGCCATTGACTAATTGAACAGGAACTAATGTTTCAACGTTGTCAATCTGATAGCAACTGCTGTAGAAGGCTGTCTTTGTGATTGGCTGGTTTAATATCCTCGACAGGTGTCTGAAAAATGACAAGGACAAGGAAATGTCAATACTTTTTTTTTTCTTTTTGAGATACCTCATTAAGCCATTGTATGCTAGTGAACACTTCCATTGCTATACAGTCGAACTTCAATGGCTCGAACACCTTTGGGACTATGAAAATCTGTTCGAGACAAGGGTAGTTCGAGCCACTCAGGTGACTGCCAGGAGGCATAACGAGATACTTTTTTTCGGTGTTCTATATGAAAATGTATGCTGTGTGTACTCATTAGAATCGCCTCATCGAGGCGATTCTAATGAGTACACACAGCATACATTTGCAAGATAAAAGACTAAAATCTCCTTAATCATCCCCCACTATTTCTTATGTAGAGGATTTCGCTAGGGGCTCAAGAATGGGTTCGACACATCCATGGTAAACGAGCCATCGCTGTTCGAGCCATTGAAGTTCTACTGTATGTTGGACAAGCACCTTGTCATATAATTGTTTTGTTTAATTTGAGGTTTAACGTCCCCGTCAACACTATTTAGGTCATTTTTGAGACATTGCTTCCAATTTTGTGGGACTTTTACCTGACATTGAGATGAAATAACATCTCAATCCCTGCCGCCCAATGAAACCAATAGGGTTTATAAGCATGGACGGGCCGACTCGCAGCAATTTTCCTGGGCAGGCTTAGATGTTCTAAGCGGATTACCAGTACTCATGTGCGGTCAGTATCAGCTCTGCGTGGAAGCATCGTGCAGCCCAATCTATTTCTCCTAGCCCCGATGGGCGGGGCGTCACTTGTCATATACGGGGTGTCAGGCCTTTTTTAACATTTTTATTCTATTTTTGATGGAAAGTTCTGTTAGCAATTAGTGCCAGCCCTGATTAGATGCCGTGTTCTGTGGCGTCTGATCAGGGCCTGCACTGTTTGCCGGGGTTTCCCGCATGCAATGGATTGAGTTTGGTTAGAAAGGTACTTCTTTTCATCTTAATTTCTTTTTTTTTTTTTTTTTTTGGTTCTGGTTTTATGGCTCTTTCAAAATTAATTCACTTATTTTGATCCACTAGTTGATCATTTATCAGAGGTGAGGGAGTACCCAGTTAAACAAGAGCTGTCATAAGACAGCGTAGCTTGCCGGGAAGTGTCCTTGAGGTCATAGGCATTGGTTGGGATATTGCCAAATAAACCATTGGACCCTTTATCTATCATTATACCCCCTTATGAACCAAATCCTTCAAATGGTTTTGAAAATACGAGATCTTAAAAACATTACCATGACCCTCGGTGACCTTGACCTTGATGTCATGGTCATGGGCAAGGGTATTCTGTGACCCTGACCTTGAGGTCATTGGCATGGCTGGTGGTATTGCTGAATAAACACTGGTCCTATATCTATCATCATATCAAATATGAACAAAAGCCATTACACTTTAGTCCCTTTAGTACCCTACTCATCATAACATGGTTTTGGTTATAATACGACCTGGGGCCAGTTGTTCAAAGCATCGTTAGCTTAACAAGCTCGTTAGTTATCATATTGTTATCTGTTCTAGCAAGTACAATAACGTAAATTTGGGTATTTTTGCTGAAAAAAATGTGAGCAGCTTTTGCGTCAGCAAAAGCTGCTCACATTTTTTCAGCAAAATTTCAGCATATTTGCCATATTCAATGATCAAAGTTTTAATGGTACGTTAACTAATGACGGCGTTAGTTTTGAACAACTGGCCCCAGGTCTTGCCTCCCAAATTGTCATTTTACTATAATTTCTTTATAAAAATATCTCTTTGTAACACAATTCACTTATATAGAGGATCTTACATTAGTGCTCATGTATTATTGAATTTATTAAACGAGTTGAGGAAAAGGGATAAAATGCAAGGCTTTGCAGAGCATTTTATCTCTTTTTCCTCGACTAGTTTAATAAAATCAATAATACATGAGCACGAATACAAGATTCTATTTATCATATGACATTTAAAGTGCATTTTATTCACGACTGTTTACAAAAATGTCAATATTCTGCCTTTAGTAAATGTGACGTCATTAAGGATGTTGTACATGTAACGTTACGGGGCGTATCTAACTAATTTGCATATTTAATCCACTGGTGTGGTTTATCGAAAATATTACATGGTGTTATTACACTCTCAGACGTGATGTCATATGATAAAACGCGGTCCTGTTCTATGCATCCCAAAAATAGTATAATAAAGAGATTGCCCTGTATATGGTTTGGAAAATATGAGCTCTTAAAAACATTAACATAAAATCTTTAAGTTTGTGACCTTGACCTTGAGTAATGGGTATGGGCAAGGGTATTGCTGAAATAAACTTTGGGCCTATATCTATCATCATATCAAATATGAACCAAATCCATCCTACAGTTTTGAAAAATATAAACTCTTAAGAACCTTTAACATAAATTTTTTCAAGTCTGTGAGCTTGACCTTGAGGTCATTGGCGTGGACAGTTGTATTGTCAAATAAAGCTGAGGACCTATATCTATCGTCATACCAAACTGAAGTACCCAGAGAAAAACCACTTGACTTATTTTGCAGAACTTTGCGTGACCCAAGCCAGGCTCGAACCACAGCAGTGAGAGACCTAACGATTTAGAGTCAGCGCTCACCCACTAGGCCACGGAGGCCCATTGTCTTTTAAACAATAAAATATAATCGGTGAGCCTTAGACAATTTTATAGGGGCAAGCTTCGGCTTCAGCAATAAGAGAATAAAAGTGTAAATTACTCACTCTAGGTTCTTTTTGTACTATATTGACCCTGTGTTCATCTGGGTAGCCTGTGCCTCCTGACCCAGGCCCTTTACTGCCACCACCCGCATTCTGGGACAACAGCTGGGTGCGGAATAGACTTGTAGCTTTCTTATCTGGGTCTTCTGAAAAGTTAAAACAGTCTTAACCTTTGTCCTGCTGAATATTTATATATGCCACACCCATTACTGATTTTCAACCAATCAGATTACTTGATGCAAATTATTGCAACAAATTCATAAACTGAATGGCAAACAATGAAGATCCTGATCAGATGGCTTCTTCAGAAGCCATCTGATCAGGATTTGCATTGTTTGAAAGGCAAGATATATCCGGGTTCAGCAGGGTTAATGGGAGACTTTCTGCAATATTTGAAAGGGAAACAACTGTTTTGGCCTTTTCCCCGATAATCTAATTCCCTCATCTACTCTAAAGGGAATGGATTCACCTTCAGGGGAGGCAACTCTTACAAAAGTATCTTTGTCTCCCATTTCAATAGGTGTCAACTCTTAAAAGAAAGAATTTTCTCCCGAGGAGCAAATTTTTCCTTTAAGAGTAGACCCCTTTTTCGGTGGGACAGGACTTACAGAAAAGTGAACAGGAAGTCCTGAAAGTTGTCTCCCTTTGAAAAATGGTAGTGGGTAGTGCACATTCTTTCACCAGAAACTGACAACTGCCCTTCTTGAATCAGTGGAAGGGAGAGAATGACCGTAGAAATGATTTCATGATCAATCTCCATGCACGAAAGAATGCTCCCGACCCCGGAAGGTATTGAACCCGCGTCCTGATCACCAGTTAGACGCGCACACGCATCCTACTGAGCTACCGAGGCCGGCATAAGTGATGTCACATGATCACTATTGGGGTCAAAATAAACAATGCTTCTCTGCAATATAACTGGATTCTGACATCAACTAAGATCTTCTGCTGTTCAAAGAAAAACTCATTACAATTTTAGCCTTTAACCCTTTTTGTACAAAATGGAATCTTCCTCCTTATATATAGCAGGAGCCCATTACAAAATTTAGGGGTGTCAGGTTGTGTTTTCTTCAAATTTTATCTGGAAAATGGCTTAACTTTTTGCAAACAGTGTAGGCCCTGATCAGATGCCGCATTCTGCGGCGTCTGATCCGGGCCTGCACTGTTTGCCAGGATACCCGTTTTGGGGTTTCTGGTACTTAATGGGTTAAATTGGAATCTTTTATCACATAATTGATGGAAAATAATGTAAATGTAAGTAATATGCATAATTTATTCAACATTTATTGAAGTATCTATAACAGCAGGTCACAAGCAAATTACCTTTATTCAGGGTTCACTTTGATAGATGTTATTCGTAATTCAATGAGAAAAGATATATTCATTTCTTAACCCTTATCTTGCTGAATATTCATTTAAGCCGCACCCATTTCTGTCTATCAACCAATCAAATTACTTGATGTAATTTATTGCTAGAAATTCATAAACTGAATGCCAAACAGTGTAGATCCTGATCAGATGGCTTCTTCAGAAGCCATCTGATCTGGATCTACACTGTTTGCAAAGATAGGGGTTATCGTGAACAGCAAGAGAAGGGTTAATTTTCAATCTTCAATAATTTGGAGTACCTTCCGGACCACAAAAAAAATTTTCGCCTCCGCCCATCGGGGCTTGGAGAAACAGTTCTGGCTGCATGGTGCTTCCATGCAGAGCTGAAACTGGCCACACCTGAGTACTGGTAAACCGCTTAGAAGGACTAAGCCTGCCCAGGCAAAGTAATATGAGTCAAACCGTCCAATGCATATAAGCCTTTTGGTTTCATTGGACGGCAGGGCTTGAGATGCTATTTCATCTCAATATCGGGTAAAAGTCCCGCAAAACTGGAAGCACCTTTACAGTGTTGACGGGGACGTTAAACCTCAAATTAAAAACAAACAAATCTTTTTTTCAGCAGACAAGTATCAAACTTGAACAACATCATAGTGTAGTTTATATTTTCTTGTCCTTTGGGATCATTGATTCCATTGTGGAATATTGAAAATACATGTACTTGAGGGTCACTGATGAGGTCTAATTGGCCGAAACTAGCTAGTATGGCCCAGAAAACATGCACACTTCATATTGTCCAGTTCTGTGGTGTATTCCTTGCTTCCAAAGGATAACCCTTTTATAGAACATATTTACTTTTGTTTGATTTGAGGTTAAACGTCCCTGTCAACACTGTAAAGGTCATTTTGGAGACTTTGCTTCCAATTTTATGAGACTTTTACCCGACATTGAAGTGAAATGACATCTCAAGCCCTGTCGCCCAATGAAACCAATAGGGTTAATTAGCATGGACGGTCCGCCTCGCACTACGGTTCCTGGACAGGCTTAGATCCTCTAAACGGTTTACCAGTACTAGTGTGCGGGCCGGATTCAGCTCTGCGTGGAAGCATACATAACACCCCTACCTTTGCAAACAGTGTAGATCCAGATCAGATGGCTTCTGAAGAAGTCTTATCCTGCTGAACATGACAGCCCCTACCTTTGCAAACAGTGTAGATCCAGATCAGATGGCTTCTGAAGAAGTCTTATCCTGCTGAACATGACAACCCCTACCTTTGCAAACAGTGTAGATCTAGATCAGATGGCTTCTGAAGAAGCCATCTGATCAGGATCTACACTGTTTGTCATGCAGTTTGTGAAATAAGGAATACATTAAATAAGTAATTAAATTGGTGGCTAGTCAAAAATGGGTGTGGCTAAATAAACTAGAGAAAGTGACCAGTGGGTCACGTATACCCCCGGCCAGCGTCACCGTCTGATATATCTTTCGAGCTTGTATGTAATATAAATGAAGTCAAGAAGCTATAAGAATCTATAAATGTGCTTGTAAAAGCTAAACCAAACATAAAATTTCTAAATGGACCAAGGGAGTGAGGGCATCAAATAGAACATGAAGGCATCTATAAACTTTGACATAAAACTTTAACCAAATGTAAAATTTCTAAGTCCGTGACCTTGAGGTCAAGGTCACCGTGGGTGGGGGATGGGACATGCATCATAAAATCATTATCAAACATGAAGAGAATCTAACATGTGGTTACAGAGATATCAGCCATGAAAAAGGTTTAACACAAAACTTTGACGTACAAGTGGATGAACAGACAGACAGACAGCCCACCCAGGGGCTTGACCCAGAGGCTTAGATATTCCATATGAAAGGTAATGCTATAGAGGTATCCTTTACCAAACACGAAGAGAATCTAACATGTGGTTACAGAGATATCAGCAATGAAAAAGGTTTCACACAAAACTTTGACGTAAAATTAGATGAAAAGACAGACAGACAGCCCACCCACAAAACTTTGACGTAAAAGTAGATGAACAGACAGATGGACAGACAGACAACCCACCCAGGGGCTTAGATATTCCATATGAATGGTAATGCTATAGAGATATCCTGTACCAAATATGAACAGAATCCAACCTGTGGTTACAGAGATATGAGCAATCAAAAAGGTTTAACGCAAAACTTTGACGTAAAGGTTGACGGAACAACCGTATGAACGTACGAACGAACCAACAAACCAACGAACGGACAGAAAGACGAAAAACCCCTGACATACTTCGTAAGCGGGGGTATAATAAAACAGCTGGAAAAGGGTTAAATTAACCATAATCATTTATACATCTACACCAGTTTACTAGAAACCTACCAGTGGTGGTAAGACTTCGGAAACTTTCCAGTCGTTTCTTTGCTTCCTCTCGTTTCTGCTGGACTACTTTTTCTTCTTTAATGTCGTCCATTCCCACAATGCCATGCTCCCGGGTCATCTCCGTGACTGCAAGAGAAGTGAGAATCTTTAGGAGCCCAAGTCTGAGATGAGAAACACAATTTACACTTACCATTCACCTTATTTGCATTATCTGCTGGTTCCTAGTCTGAAGGTTATCAGTGTTGGAAAAACAGGTAAACAGACCCCCCTGACCTTGAAAGGTCAGGGGGGTCTGGTTACCTGTTTTTCCAATATTGACAATGTGCAAGCTGGGAGCCAGCAAATAATGCAAATATGGTGAACGTACCAAGTTAAAGCCTGACTAACTGAAAATTTTATGGAATATCCAAAATGTTTACAGATAGGACAAAATGACAGACCGATGCCATGGGGCAGAAGGTAATACCTTTCTTTTATTTTTCAAAATGGCAGTAAAGACTATCCTAATGGTCATTTTCCTATTTACAATAGTGTTGGAATACAAAGCAACTACTTAACCCTTTACCACTCAGGGATTTTGTGAATTTCGCTGATTTTCACAGTGTTGCACCTGACAGCAACTTCAACTAGCCATTGTTTCATAATGGATGGTCTGTTTTACATCAAACTCGGTATGAATGTTCATTGGGCAGTAGCCTTTCAAAATGCAACCTTTCATGACTTGATCATTGTTGTCATGGTAAAGAGGAGGCATCTCAAAGTTGGCAAAAAAAGTGTTTTCACATGAATTTTTGACGACATTTTAATCTTCACACAGCTCTCAAGGCAACAATTAAGGTGTTTGGCACTAGCCATTTTCACTGTTTGCAGCATGTTTTATCAGCATCAATTTTCAGACAATTTTAATCCCAGACACCCTCAGATATAAATTTTAGCGGCCGGTTGGGCCATACACCCAAAATTTTTCAGGATGTGAGGTGGGCAACGCCCCCCCCCCCCCCCTTCAATCCCTCCAGAATATTTTTAGTGGGGAGGCGGGCGAAAAAACAGGTCACTTTTTGGCCCAACAAATCCTTAAGCAAACATAACTATCCAGGGGTAGAAATGCAGATTTTAGGTGCTTCTGGGGCTTAAAATGGGGTGGGGGGGGGGGGGGGGGTTGCAGACACGTAAAAACTTGTATCTGAGTGGGAAAGGGTTAACCAACATAGACTGTGCTCTGAATCCAGACAACAGTGTTGCACTTATATTGAAGTATACTGTCCTGAGTTGAGATATTGAAGGACACAGGCTTCCGAGTGACCTTCGCTGGCTCGAACTACCCCTGTCTCGAACAGATTTTCATGGTCCCAAAGGTGTTCGAGCCATTGAAGTTCGACTGTATATTGTCGTTATAATGAGTCCTCTGTATAAGAAAGAATGGTGAACTTACTCTGATCTAGAATATCTGGTGGTAGTTCTGACACAGTTTCCAGCTCCATTTCATGTTGTTGTTGCTGTTGTTGCTGCTGATGCTGTTGCTGTTGTTGTAACTGTTGCATCAACTGCGACTGGGGCATCTGGGACTGAAAACCAGGCTTCTCGAGGCGAGCATTACAGATATTCCGGAGCTCTTGTTTGATGTACTGTGAGGGATTAGGGGGCGTGCTCACACTCAGTGGAACGTCGTAAGGCTTTTTGGTACTGCAACAGAATTCAAGTTGCACAGAACCAGTTCATATTAATTGGAATGGGAACACCTGGCAGATTTTTCTGCCATTTTTCAAAGAGAGACAACTTTCGGGACTTCCTGTACATTTTTCTATAGGCTCAGTCCCAACGAAAAAGGTGTCTACTCATAAAGGAAAGAATTTGCTTCTCAGGAGCAAATTCTTTCTTTTAAAGAGCTGACCCCTATTGACATGGGAGACAAAGATACTTTTGCAGGAGTTGTCTCCCCTGAAAGTGTTCCCATTCCCTTTAAGTATATATATTGGATTGGTGATAGTCAGAAATGGGTGTGGCTGAATTAATTTATTTAGCCAGGTAAGGGTTAAACACAAATTTATATAGATCTATAAGGTTCATTTTCTTGTGTTTTTTAACTCTTTTCTTTGTGTGTTTTTTTTAAAAGCAGTAGCTTTATGTGCTTTTAGCGCAGGGTTACCTAAACCCATATACGACGATGGAACCTTCCACCCATTAAGTTTGGAATGGTCTATTTCTAATAACAAGGGAGTCAGATTTGCTTTTGTTTATGGCAAATTTTACAAAAATGAATGTTCTTTTTGCATTCTGCGGCGTCTGATCTGGGTCTGCAGTGTTACCCAACGTCCAAGAAAAGGACCACCAGGCTTATATGGCTTAAAAACTTGTTCTTCGTTTTTTCTACCCCCAGTGTCCTCTAGTAATTACTAAAGACCACCTTTTGGACAATTCAAAATGGTCTTAAACTTTTGAACAGTCAAAAAAGGTGGTCTTAGTATGAGAATTTTTGTGTATATGCCTCCTATCTTCCATTCTGTAGGATAAAAATCAGATATTCATCTGCTCTACAATTTTCCCAGGTGCTTTTTGTGTTTAAAATAATTTAGATTACTTTAACCTTTACCCTGCTGTAGGCGACAAGCCCTATCTTTGCAAACAGTGTAGATCCAGATCAGATGGCTTCTGAAGAAGCCATCTGATCAGGATCTACACTGTTTGACATTCAGTTTATGAATATGTAGAAATAAGCTGCATCAAGTAATCTGATTGGTTCAAAGTCAGAAATGGGTGTGGCTTAATTGAATATTCCGCAGGTTAAAGGTTAACTTACCTAGAAAACAAGTTCATGTTGTTTATATCCATTCCCTGAGAATTTAAAGTCGGTTGAGAATACTGCGGGGACGACATAGACTGTGACTGCTGTGGGGACAGGGACATTGGCGGCACAGACTGACCATAACTGCTGTTCACCCCTTGACCGTAGTTGGGGCTGACCTGCTGACCCTGCCCCCCTCGTAGGGAGCTGTTTGGAGAGACCTCTGGTGGCGAGAGCAGTAGTGGATCCTGTTGAGGGCTGGTTCCAAATGGGCTCTGTGACGTTCTTGGTGAACCACGACCTGGAATTATATGCTCATTACTCAATTGTTTCAAGTCAAGGTTCATTGTGGCACCTCTTAAGGGGAATACGAACACCTAGCACATTTTCCGCCTTTGTTTCAAAGGGAGACAACTTTCGGGACTTCCTGTTCCCTTTTCTATAGGCTCAGTCCCACTGAAAAAGGGGTCTACTCTTAAAGAAAAGAATTTGATCCTTTTGAGCAATTTCTTACCTTTTAGAAGTGACCCCTATTGACATGGGAGACAAAATTACTTTTGTAGGAGTTGCCTCCCCTGAAGGTGTAACCATTCCCCTTAAGTCAGCATGAGTACAACATACAATGTATGCTCTAGTGAGCTTTCGAAACAACTCTTTACTTAATAGTGGCTACAGTTAAACCTGCTTTAGTGGCCACCTGTATTAAACAAGCAACCTGTCTTAAGCAAGCAGGGATTCAGTTCCCAAACAGGCCAAATGAGTAGAAACTTACCTTTATTAAGCAAGCACATTAAGATTATCCCTTAGATGCTTGCTTAACACAGGTTTAACTGTATTCTACAACTTTTAACAGGAAACCCCAATATGGGTCATAAGCAAACAGTGTAGACCCAGATCAGATACTCCAGAAAGTGGCATCTGATCAGGGCCTTCACTGTTTGCAGAAAGTACAATTATTTTCTAAATAAATTTCTAGAAAATAGCTGAACCTAACCCATAAATTTCCCTATATGAGAAAAGATCATCACGAAAACACTATACAATTCTGACCCCCTTGAACCCCATTTTTATATAGTAAAACTGGGGTTTCCTGGGGTATACCTATTTTTCTATTTCTGATCTAACATATAGGTTGTGGGTACTCGTTAGAACCGCCTCATTGAGGCGGTTCTAAGGAGTGCCCACAATCTATATTTTGAGCAGAAATAAGAAAAATATCACAATTTTTCATCGTAAAATTTTCATTTTTTTCGGCGATAAAGGTGACAATGTATTTGTATAGGCGTGTTTGCGTAAAGATTCATTCAGTACAGTACAACATGGGTTAAAGCCTTCAGTGAGATTCAGAAAATTTGATATGAATCAGCAACTCAAAAGAGATTTGTTTTAGCATATGGATCACATCATGAGAAAGCCTTAACCATTACGAAAACACGCCTATACCAATACATTGTAACCTTTATCGCCAAAAAAATGAAAATTTTAAGGTGAAAAATTCTGACATTTTTCTTATTTCTGCTCAAAATATAGAGTGTGGATACTCGTTAGAACCGCCTCATCGAGCGTGGGTACTCGTTAGAACCGCCTCATCGAGGTGGTTCTAACGAGTACCCACACTCTATATTTTAGAGCAAAAAGAAGAAAAATAAGGTTTACCCCTGTAAACCCCAGTTTCACTTTATAAATGTGGGGTTTGAGGGGGTCAAAATTATATAGGCGTGTTTTAGTGATGCTACCTTTGGCAGCCATCTTGTTCAGTGGAGCTGAACATGCTCCACTCACTTGAGCATGAAATATGTCCTGCTCATAAATTTTAAAATTTCAACAATAGTAGGCATTTTAAAATTTATGAGGACTAATGAGCAGGACTAATGAATTTATGAGCAGGACTAATGTCATTCTCTGGTGAACTGAAGAGGAATATACCCACCGTGAAATAAACACCTCTCTAAATCCCACTTTATATTGGGAAAACTGGGGTTTACGGGCATATACACTATTTTTCTTATTTCTGCTCCCAAGACATAGGTTGTTGGTACTCGTTAGAACTGCCTCAATGAGGCAGTTCTAGCGAGGAACCACAACCTATGTTGAAGTGAAAATAACAAATATATCACAGATTTTCATCAGAAAAGTAGCCATTTAGAAGATGTGAAAAAAATGCACCATGTTGCATGGGCATGTGTGTGTGTGTGTGTGTGTGTGGGGGGGGGGTCAAAATTAAAGTTTTTTGGAACATAGTCATGTGGCATATCAAATCAAAGGCAATTATTAGTAGAATATAATACAAGTAAACTTTTGACCCTGGGGTCAGATATTAGGGCCCAGGGAGAGGGGTCAAAAGGTCAAAATTTATTTAAGTTTTTCAGAACATAGTCATGTGGCATATCAAATCAAAGGGGATGATTAGTAGATAATGCAAGTAAAATTTTGACCCTGGGTCAAACTGGAGCCCAGGGGAGGAGTCAAAAGATCACATGTCAGTCAAATTCAATTCATTACGCAAACACACCTACACAAATACATTGCCACCTTTATTGCCGAAAAAATGAAAATTTGATGATCAAAAATTGTGATATTTTTCTTATTTCTGCTCAAAATATAGATTGTGGGCACTCGTTAGAACCGCCTCATCGAGTACCAAAAATCTATATTTTAGAGCAGAAATAAGAAAAAATAAGGTATACCCCCAGAAACCCCAGTTTTACTATACCAGAGGACCAATGGTCCTGAAGACGCTCACCTGACAGCAAGCATTGATTATTTTTAGCATTTGGCTGTATGACCAAGTGGTCCTCCCTACCCGTAACCCCCACTACCCAAGGGTCCAAAGGTCTATATGTCACTGAATGCGCCTTATCATAAGGAACAAGCATAAGGGTACATGAGTGGGGATCTTAACAGTTTCCGAGAAACAAAGCATTTTGTGCTAAAAAAGGGTTGGGGCATCCCCCAGGTCCCCAGGGTCCCAAAATCCAACTCACTTAATGGGCCTCATCATAAGGAACAATAATATATATGGTTTAGTGGTGTTATTTTGAAGTGTTTGCAAAAGATGAGACATTTTGACTTTTTCCCATACAAAAGCCCATGTGACCAAACTTGACCTTGCAGTAAAGTAGGTCGAGGTCATCCTAGGGTCTCCATTTTTTGCAATTTATGATGGGCCCACATCCCTGATGCCACATACCAAGTTTCATGAAATTCGGCCAAGTGGTTCTGAAGAAGAAACTTTTGAAGAGGTTTAGACTTCTTCAACGGGGGGGGGGGGGGGGGGTCATGCCCCTCCTCCCCCGGGGCCACGGGGTTCCACAGGTCCATGTCACTGAATGCGCTTTATCATAAGGAACAATAATATATATGGTTTAAGGGTGGGGATCTTAACCGTTTCCAAGATATTAAGCATTTTTTGCAATAAAGGGGGTGGGGCATGCCACCCCGGGGACCCTCCGATACCCTGATGTCCAAAGGTCTGTGTCACTGAATGCGCCTTATCATAAGGAACAAGAATATATATGGTTTATGGGTGGGGATCTTAACCGTTTCCGAGATATTAAGCATTTTGTGCAAAGAAGGGGGTGGGGCATGCCCCCCCGGGGGGCCCCAGGGTCCCAAAATCCATGTCACTTAATGCGCCTCATCATAAGGAATAAGAATATATATGGTTTAGTGGCATTATTTGTAACAGTTTGCAAGATATCAGACATTTCTACTTTTTCCCATACAAATGCCCATGTTACCAAATTTAACCTTGGCATAAAATAGGTCAAGGTCATCCCAGGGACACCATTTATGCAATTTATGATGGGCCCATGTCATGCCCCTCCTCCCCCGGGGCCACGGGGTTCCACAGGTCCATGTCACTGAATGCGCTTTATCATAAGGAACAATAATATATATGGTTTAAGGGTGGGGATCTTAACCGTTTCCAAGATATTAAGCATTTTTTGCAATAAAGGGGGTGGGGCATGCCACCCCGGGGACCCTCCGATACCCTGATGTCCAAAGGTCTGTGTCACTGAATGCGCCTTATCATAAGGAACAAGAATATATATGGTTTATGGGTGGGGATCTTAACCGTTTCCGAGATATTAAGCATTTTGTGCAAAGAAGGGGGTGGGGCATGCCCCCCGGGGGGCCCCAGGGTCCCAAAATCCATGTCACTTAATGCGCCTCATCATAAGGAATAAGAATATATATGGTTTAGTGGCATTATTTGTAACAGTTTGCAAGATATCAGACATTTCTACTTTTTCCCATACAAATGCCCATGTTACCAAATTTAACCTTGGCATAAAATAGGTCAAGGTCATCCCAGGGACACCATTTATGCAATTTATGATGGGCCCATGTCCCAGGTGCTACATGCCAAGTTTCATGCAAATCGGCCCAGTGGTTCCGGAGGAGAAGATTTTCGAAGGGTTTTTACCATATATGGGCATGGCGGCCATCTTGGTCATGTGACCTAGACCAAAAATGCAAACTTTCGTTCCCCCACCCCATGGAGCCTCCACATGAAATTTGACTACAATCGGCCCAGTGGTTCCGGAGGAGAAGACGTTTAAAAATGTGAACACACACACACACACAGAATTTTTGCCTGGCCATACTATCAGCTCACCAATGAGCCTTCGGCTCAGGTGAGCTAATAAAAGAGGGGTTCAAGGGAGTCAAAATTATATAGGGGTGTTTTCCTGATGGCAAATACATGTTATTAGGTTCTTAGTCCTTGTAGAGAAAGTGTGGGGATTTGAGATGGCGTGCAATCGACTGCCTTCTAGTTTTTCTTATTTCTGGAAGAAAACATATGTTGTGGGTATTCATTAGAAACGCTCAGTGAGGTGCTTCTAATGATTACCCAAAACGTTGTTTTTATGTACAAAAAAAAATATGTGGATACCCCCTCTTACCTGTGGCTATGTTTAATATATTCAGATACTTTTTGATAGGACCCTATACATATTTGTTTGTTTGTTTGATTTGAGGTTTAACATCCCCGTCAACACTGTAAAGGTCATTTTGGAAACGTTGCTTCCAATTTTGTGGGACTTTTATCCGACATTGAGATGAAATGACATCTCAAGCCCTGTCGCCCAATGAAACCAATAGGGTTTATTAGCATGGACGGTCTGCCTCGCACCACGGTTCCTGGACAGGCTTAGATCCTCTAAGCGATTTACCAGTACTAGTGTGCGGGCCAGATTCAGCTCTGCGTGGAAGCATCATGCAGCCCATATATTTCTTCAAGCCCCTATGGGCGGGGGCCGCACCCTATACATATAGTATCATAAACTACTCATTATATATTTTGGCCGAAGTGACTTTTGCTCAGTGGCAAACACTGCAGACCCGTATCAGACTGCTCCTAAAGGAGCAGTCTGATTAAAGAAGCAGTCTGATCTGGGTCTACACTTTTGTTTGAAGATTATATTTAGATTATTTTGTGTCCGAGTATTTAGTGCAAATATGGTTTTTGTATTGTTTGATTTAAGGTTTAATGGCCCTGTCAACACTGTAAAGGTCATAATGGAAACTTGCTTCCAAGTTTGTGGGATTCTACCCAACATCGAGATGAAATGACATCTCTATCCCTGACATCCAATGAAACCAATAGGGTTTATAAGCATGGACGGTCCTACTCGCACTGCTTTTCCTGGGAAGGCTTAGATCCTCTAAGTGGTTTACCAGTACTCGTGTGCAGTCGGGTTCAGCTCTGAGTGGAAGCATCATGCAGGCCATCTAATTCTTTAAGCCCTGCTTGGTGGGGGCTCACATACAGTATCATGAAGTATTGGCCAAAATGACTTTTGCTCAGTCGCAAACACTGTAGACCCTGATCAGACTGCTCCTTCAGGAGCAGTCTGATCTGGGTCTACATTGCTGAAACTTATTTTTAGACTATTTTGTGTCCGAGTATTTAGTGTACTAAAGGTTTTGGTTTTGTTTGATTTAAGGTTTAATGTTCCCGTCAACACTGTATAGGTAATTTTGAAGACATTTATTCCAATTTTGTGGGATTTTACCCAACATGTAGATAAAATGACATCTCAAGCCCTGCAACACAAAGAAACCAATTGGGTTTATAAGCATGGACGGGCCGATTCGCACTGCTTTTCCTGGGCACGCCTAGATCCTCTAAGCGGTTTACCAGTACATGTGTGCGGGTCAGTTTCAGCTCTGCATGGAAGCATCATGCAGGCCATCTATTTCTTCAAGCCCCGATGGGCGGGGGCCGTGTAAATATTGTGACATACCTGGTACACTGATCTGTCTCTGTATGTTTCTGTTCTGTTGGAACATTTGTTGTTGTTGTTGTTGTTGCTGTTGCTGGCTAAACAAGGCACTCATCTGAGGTCCCTGGTTCCCAGCAAACTGCGAGTCAGAGAATGGGAACCGCTGAGTGCCTGGCTGGTTTCCGGCTTGCATGGTACCACCTGATAATGATCTGTGACGGTTATACTGACTGGCTCCCTGTAAATATCAACAAAATCTGATAATTCTCTGCTTATTCTACCTCATTTCAAATAACAAAAATTCTACTGAAGGCTATGTGGCACATGTGATTGTAGTTTTTGAGAAATGAACTTGAAAATTTGGATATGAGGGGAATGGGTACACCTTCAGGGGAGGCAACACTGCAAAAGTATTTTTGTCTCCCATGCTAATAGTGGTCAACTCTTAAAGGAAAGAATTCCTGAGGAGCAAGTTCTTTCCTTTAAGAGCAGACCCCTTTTTGTGGGACAGAGTTTATAGTAAAGCAAACAGGAAGTTCCAAAAGTTGTCTCCCTTTGAAAAATGGCGGAAAAATTTGTCAGGTGTTCCCATTCCCCTTAAAGACAGGACTGGACTATTTAATGGAGCACAGGAAAACCTGAGTCATTCTTTGTCTGACCTCTGAAGGGTTAACATCAAATTCTATTTTTCTGATTGGCTGTAAATGGAGACCTACTGTGACATCACAATGATTGACATTTTAATAGTAAGTGATTGACAGCTCTGCTCTGTTTGAAGCTAACCTTGTTATCTCAATTATGTAACAGCAGGCACACTCTATAATTGGTTTCAATAGTCAAACAAAACAATTTAGTCATGAGTAATGTATTTATTTATTTTTTTTTAAATTACAAAGAAACAAAATACAAACATATTTCATAAAGGTTAATTTTATAGCATATTTAGTTCTAATATACCAAAAAAAAAATAAATAATAACAAGAGGGCCATGATGGCCCTGGATCGCTCACCTGATCCATAGTGTAACAAGTGGGCCCCAGAGAGGGCCATTATTGGCCCCAGGGCTTTAATGTACATAATGTTGAGGGAGGTCTTAAAGGTGAAGCTTCATACCAAACATCAACAAAGGCTAAAATTTGAACAATCTTGTCAAAGGTCCACTAGATGAAGCTACACATCAAATATCAAAGACCTGGGCCTAGCGGTTTCAGAGAAGAAGATTTTTAAAGATTTTGCCTATATAAGCCTATGTAAAATCAAAGGGCCCCGGGACAGGGGCATTTTTTGCCCCAGCACTATAGTTTGAACAATCTTGGTAGGGGTCCACTAGATGAAGCTTCATACCAAATATCAAAGTTCTGGGCCTTGTGGTTTCAGAGAAGAAGATTTTTAAAGATTTTCCCTATATAAGCCTATGTAAAACCAAAGGGCCCCGTGGCAGGGGGGGATTTTTTGTCCCAGCACTATAATTTGAACAATCTTGGTAGGGGTCCACTAGACGAAGCTTCATACCAAATATCAAAGTCCTGGGCCTTGTGGTTTCAGAGAAGAAGATTTTTAAAGATTTTCCCTATATAAGCCTATGTAAAACCAAAGGGCCCCGGGGCAGGGGCATTTTTGGCCCCAGCACTAAAATTGGAACAATCTTGGTAGGGGTCCACTAGATGAAGCTTCATACCAAATATCAAAGTCCTGGGCCTTGTGGTTTTAGAGAAGAAAATTTTTAAAGATTTTCCCTATATAAGCCTATGTAAAACCAAAGGGCCCCGTGGCGGGGGCATTTTTGGCCCCAGCACTATAATTTGAACAATCTTGGTAGGGGTCCACTAGATGAAGCTTCATACCAAATATATAAGACCTGGGCCTTGTGGTTTCAGAGAAGAAGATTTTTAAAAATTTTCCCTATATAAGCCAATGTAAAAGCAAAGGGCCCCGTGGCGGGGGCATTTTTGTCCCAGCACTAAAATTTGAACAATCTTGGTAGGGGTCCACTAGATGAAGCTTCATACCAAATATCAAAGTCCTGGGCCTTGTGGTTTCAGAAAAGAAAATTTTTAAAGATTTTCCCTATATAAGCCCATGTAAAACCAAAGGGCCCCGTGGCGGGGGCATTTTTTGTCCCAGCACTAAAATTTGAACAATCTTGGTAGGGGTCCACTAGATGAAGCTTCATACCAAATATCAAAGACCTGGGCCTTGTGGTTTCAGAGAAGAAGATTTTTTAAGATTTTCCCTATATAAGCCTATGTAAAACCAAAGGGCCCCGGGGCGGGGGCATTTTTGGCCCCAGCACTGTAATTTGAACAATCTTGGTAGGGGTCAACTAGATGAAGCTTCATACCAAATATCAAAGACCTGGGCCTTGTGGTTTCAGAGAAGAAGATTTTTAAAGATTTTCCCTATATAAGCCAATGTAAAACCAAAGGGCCCCGTGGCGGGGGCATTTTTTGTCCCAGCACTATAATTTGAACAATCTTGGTAGGGGTCCACTAGATGAAGCTTCATACCAAATATCAAAGTCCTGGGCCTTGTGGTTTCAGAGTAGAAGATTTTTGAAGATTTTCCCTATATAAGCCTATGTAAAACCAAAGGGCCCTGGGGCGGGGGCATTTTTGGCCCCAGCACTATAATTTGAACAATCTTGGTAGGGGTCCACTAGATGAAGCTTCATACCAAATATCAAAGACCTGGGCCTTGTGGTTTCAGAGAAGAAGATTTTTAAAGATTTTCCCTATATAAGCCAATGTAAAACCAAAGGGCCCCGTGGCGGGGGCATTTTTCGTCCCAGCACTCAAATTTGAACAATCTTGGTAGGGGTCCACTAGATGAAGCTTCATACCAAATATCAAAGTCCTGGGCCTTGTGGTTTCAGAGAAGAAGATTTTTAAAGATTTTCCCTATATAAGCCTATGTAAAACCAAAGGGCCCCCGTGCGGGGGCATTTTTGGCCCCAGCACTATAATTTGAACAATCTTGGTAGGGGTCCACTAGATGAAGCTTCATACCAAATAACAAAGACCTGGGCCTTGTGGTTTCAGAGAAGAAGATTTTTTAAGTTTTTGGTGAAAAAAATCTGTTTTTGGCTCCTGTGACCTAGATGTGCAACGGACCGGAACCATTTGACCCATATTCAAACTTGACCGAGATATTGTCATGATGATCATTCTGAGCAAGTTTGATTAAGATTGGACCAAAATTGTGGCCCCTAGGGTGTTCACAAGGTTTTTATATGATTTGACCCGCTGACCTACTTTTTAACCCGATATGACCCATATTCGAACTGGACTGAAATATTGTCACAATGGTCATTCTGAGCAAGTTTCATGATAATTGGACCAAAACAGTGGCCTTCAGAGTGTTCACAAGGTTTTTCTATGATTTGACCTACTGACCTACTTTTTGACCGGACATGACCCATATTCGAACTTGACCAAGATATTGTCATGATGATCATTCTGAGCAAGTTTGATTATGATTGGACCAAAATTGTGGCCTCTAGGGTGTTCACAAGGTTTTTCTATGATTTGACCCGCTGACCTACTTTTTAAGCCGACATGATCCATATTCAAACTTCACTAAAATATTGTCACAATGATCATTCTGAGCAAGTTTGATGATGATTGGACCAAAATTGTGGCCTCTCGAGTGTTCACAAGGTTTTTCTATGATTTGACCTACTGACCTACTTTTTTACCCGACATGACCCAAATTCGAACTTGACCGAGATATTGTCATGATTATCATTCTGAGCAAGTTTGATGATAATTGGACCAAAACTGTGGCCTCTAGTGTGTTCACAAGAAAAAGTTTACGCACGACGGACGACGGACGACGGACGACGCACGACGACGCCGGACATCTTACTGTCACAAAAGCTCACCATGACCTTCGGTCAGGTGAGCTAAAAATTAAAGCTTCAAATTAGTTGACATTATAGAAAACAGCTTATTCTGATAAATAAATAAATAATGTTTGAATGAAATAATTGTTTTTAAATTCGATATAATAGAAAGATTTTTCCATTCTTCTTCTTGTTTTTCTTCTTATAGAAGAAGAGAAATAAAAAGTAAAATGAATTATACACAGGCAGTCTTAGTAAAATAAATTAAATAAAATTGACACAGCTAAACAAATGATGGAATGGCTGAATGAATAAAACAGATGTCCAGACTTATCTCATTCTAACCTCAGTTTAGATTTTTTTTAAATAAAATATGGATTTTGGGTGCTTGGTAGAATGGTCTTAATCATGCAGTTCTAATGAGCACCCACAATATACTATCAAGTGAGGGTATACATTTGTATGGCCTCAATGAGGCAATTCAAATGAGCCCCCACAATATACTATAGAGTGTTGGTTTGATTTGATGTTTAACGTCCCTGTCAACACTGTAAAGGTCATTTAGGAGACGTTGCGGGGCCTTTGTGGGAATTTTACCCAACACTTAGCTGAAATGACATCTCAAGCCCTGTCGCCAAATGAAACCAATAGGGTTTATAAGCAAGGCCGGGCCGACTCGCATCGCTTTGCCTGAGCAGGCTTAGATCCTCTAAGCTGTTTACTAGTACTTGTGTGCCGGTCGGTTTCAGCTCTGCGTGGAAGCATCATGCAGCCCATATATTTCTTCAAGCCCCAATGGGCGGGGGCCGATACAGTGTTTGTACTAGGTCTATTTCTAATGAGTACTAGGATTAGCATTTTACACATACAAATGTTCAATGAGGCGGTTCTAACGATTTTTGGGATATGTGTTAGAACTGTGTTATATCCCAAAATCGTTTTACAGTGAATCATGTTACAGAGAGGTTATTGTGTACAGAGAAAAATATGAAAACACACATTATATTTCTTCCAAACCTAAATTGACATTCAGATAAAATCGTTTTTCTGATTTCAGTCAAGTTTGCTATTTTATTATCTACTACACAAAACTAGATTTTTTTTCTATTTGAATGTTATTAAATAAATAAATAAATCTTTGTTTATGAAGCATAATTTATGTCCATTTTTTGAAGGTATTTGTTTGATAAATATATTGACAGCAGCTAATTATTACAGTCAATTATATCTTATAATCCTTATCAGTTTTATGGCCCCTATAGGTAGCCAGCCCACCAAGACCAAGCCACACCTACTTTTACCTGCTGGTTACCTGTACATGTTTAAGCTGGGAACCAGACCCCCCCCCCCCCCCCCCCCCCCGGCATGAAAATCCTGTCTTTAAGCTATGGTTGACACAGATGTTGCAGATTGACAAATTGAGAGATGACCAGAAAACCAGATTCCTATTTTGTGCCTGCTTAACCCATTGTATACAAGTGGACTCTTCCATTCCTATATGTTGGTCAAGTCCATTTGTCATGTAAGGGGTTTCAAGTTCAGTTTTTAACTTTTATTCTATTTTTGACGGAAAATTCTGTGAGCAAATAGTGAAGGCCCTGATCAGATGCAGCGGTCTGCGGGGTCTGATCTGGGCCTGCACTGTTTGCCAAGGTACTCCTTTAGGAGTTTCCCTGCATACAATGGGTTAAAGCAGGTGTTTATTTTTGTTTGTTCGTTTGGATTGGGGTTTAATGACCCCATCAACACTATTAAGGTCATTTTGGAGGCATTTCATTCCAATTTTACAAAACATTTATTTTTGCATATAGGATGATGAAACACGGCTAGAAAAACCAACTTGTCCATGCCCCATGCAAGTGCCTCACACAAGAGGACATGTTAAAATTTTGTCCAGTCCCTATGAAAGTTATCAAAAGGTACATGTCTTGGGTCATGCAGACCAGTGAAATTTTGAAGAATTTCAAAGACCGGGAGAAAAACAAGAGGGCACAGAGGGCCCTGAATCGCTCACCTGAGTATCAGCATCTCTAGTGCATTCTTGGCTCAAGGGCTATAATTTAAATAAACTTAGTAGCTGTCCACTAGATAAGGCTTCAGACCAAATATCAAAGACCTGAGCCTTCTAGTTTCAGACAAGAAGATTTTTAAAGGATTTCCCTATATAAGCCTATGTAAAACCAGCGGGCCCTGGCGCATGGGCATTTTTGGCGCCAGGGCTATAATTTGACCAATCTCAGCAGAGGTTCACTAGTTGAAGCTTCACACCAGATATCAAAGATCTGGGCCTTCTGGTTTCGGACAAGAAGATTTTTAAAGTTATTTTTCCTATATATGCCTATGTAAGACTAGTGGGTCCCAGCGCTGGGACATTTTTGGCCCAAAGGCTATAATTTGAACAATCTTGGAAGAGGTCCATTAGATGAAGCTTCATACCAAATATCAAAGACCTGGGCCTGACGGTTTCAGAGAAGATTTTCTAAAGATTTTCCCTATATAAACCCATGTAAAACCAAAGGGACCCGGGGCGGGGACATTTTTGGCCCCAGCACTATAATTTGAACTATCTTGGTAGGGGTCAACTAGATGAAGCTTCATACCAAATAGCAAAGACCTGGGCCTTGCAGTTTCAGAGAAGAAGATTTTTAAAGATTTTCCCTATATAAGCCTATGTAAAACCAAAGGGCGCAGGGGCAGGGCATTTTTGACCCCAGCACTATAATTTGAACAATCTTGGTAGAGGTCCACTAGATGAAGCTTCATACCAAATATCAAAGATCTGGGCCTTGCGGTTTCAGAGAAGAAGATTTTTAAAGATTTTCCCTATATAAGCCCATGTAAAACCAAAGGGCCCCGGGGCAGGGGCATTTTTGGCCCCAGCACTATAATTTGAACAATCTTGGTAGGGGTCCACTAGATGAAGCTTCATACCAAATAGCAAAGACCTGGGCCTTGCGGTTTCAGAGAAGAAAATTTTGAAAGATTTTCCCTATTAATTCCATGTAAAACCAAAGGGCCCCGGAGTGGGGGCATTTTTGGTCCCAGTATTATAATTTGAA
The DNA here is from genome assembly GCA_963580285.1 of Lucinisca nassula. Taxonomy (NCBI): domain Eukaryota; kingdom Metazoa; phylum Mollusca; class Bivalvia; order Lucinida; family Lucinidae; genus Lucinisca; species Lucinisca nassula. Next base: position 129,298,874 of record OY757020.1, on the reverse strand, counting down.
CAATCTTGGTAGGGGTCCACTAGATGAAGCTTCATACCAAATATCAAAGATCTGGGCCTTGCGGTTTCAGAGAAGAAGATTTTTAAAGATTTTCCATATATAAGCCTATGTAAAACCAAAGGGCCCCGGGGAGGTGGCATTTTTGGCCCCAGCACTATAATTTGAACAATCTTGGTAGGGGTCCACTAGATGAAGCTTCATACCAAATATCAAAGATCTGGGCCTTGTGGTTTCAGAGAAAAAGATTTTTAAAGGGTTTTCCCCATATAAGCCCATGTAAAACCAAAAGGCCCTGGAGCGGGGGCATTTTTCACCCCAGCACTATTATTTGAACAATCTTGGTAGAGGTCCACTAGATGAAGCTTCATACCAAATATCAAAGATCAGGGCCTGACGGTTTCAGAGAAGGTTTTTAAAGGTTTTCCTTATATAAGCCTATGTAAAAACAAAAGAACCTGCGGCGGGGGAATTTTTTGCCCCAGCACTATAATTTGAACAATCTTGGTAGGGGTCCACTAGATGAAGCTTCATACCAAATATCAAAGACCTGGGCCTTGTGGTTTCAGAGAAGAAAATTTTTTAAGTTTTTGGTGAAAAAAATCTATTTTTGGCTCCTGTGACCCAGATGTGCAACAGACCGGAACCATTTGAACAACTTTGAAAGGGGACAGACCACCTAAGCATCATTGCTGTGAAGTTTGGTCAAAATGTGATTAGTGGTTTAGGAGGAGATGTTGTTTGAAGAAATTGTTTACGCACACACTCACGCACTAACGACGGACGAAAAGTGATCACAAAAGCTCACCTTGTCACTACATGACAGGTGAGCTAAAAAGAGGCTGACATCTGCAGTTATGAATGTTAATGAATAGTCATGTATATTACATTTCAAAGGAGTGAGGATGATCAAATGTTTTGCAGAATAACTAAACTTTCCTGTGAAAGTTCAAGCCAGTTTCATTCAACAATCTTCTCTGACGTACCCCTACCAACATACCTGAGGTTGCATTCCCATTGCCCCTGGACTCTGCATGGCCTGTTGTTGTCTCAAGTTCCACTGGCCCTGACCTTGCTGTTGTTGTTGTTGTTGCTGGGGGTAGTTAGGTGACAGCTGGGGGTTGTTTGCCCCCATCATCTGACCGAGGCCTGGACTGGGCTGCTGTTGCTGTTGTTGTATCCCCTGGCCATACCGTGGGGACATGGGGGCTGGTATCTGGTTACGCTGTATAATAAGACACATTCATTACAGAACACCCTCGTTATAACGACAGTATTTGCTCCCTATTATTGTGCCATTATAAAAAATTTGCCATTATAAAGAATCCCAGTTAGGAATATAATAGGTAATAAGGCCTTTTCCCCCTATCATTACTCCAAGAAACAGATCTTACAGATATTTGTTAGAATCACCTCGGTGAGGCGATTCTAACAAATATCTTTAACATTTGTTTCTTGGAGTATTTGATTACAAGAATCTTCTATGACTATGGACTCCATTTGTGCATTTTCAACAAGGGAAGCCCACACCACTCGAAACTTATGCAAAGTAGTCATTCCACTATAATGAGTTTTGCCATTATAACGAATGTCGGTATAATGAGGATTGATTGTTAACAAAATTTTCCATAACAAGACACTGGAAAACAGTGTAGGCCAAGATCAGATGCTGCAGAATGCAGCCACTGATCTGGGCCTTCACTGTTTGAAAAAACGTTCAGCTATTTTTGAAATTAATTTCTAAACAATTCAACCCGACACCCCAGAATTTTGAACTGGAACCCTGCTAAATTCCATTCATTCCTTAATGAAATAAGTTACACCTGGCAAATTTGTCTGCCATTTTTTCAAAGGGAGACAACTTTCAAGACTTCCTGTTTTGTTTATAAGCTCTGTCCCATGGAAAAAGGGGTCAACTCTTAAAAGAAAGAATTTGTTCCTTTAAGAGTTTACCCCTATTGACATGAGAGACAAAAATACCTTTGCAGGAGTTGCCTTCACTGAAGGTGAATCCATTCCCCTAAAGGGACACAACTTTGGGACTTCCTGTTCATTTTCATGTGCTTGTTTGTGTAGAGGTTTTATGACCAGTCAACATTATTCAGGTCATTTTGGAGACATTGCTTCCAGTTTTGTGGGACCATTACCCAACATTGAGATGAAATGACATCTCAAGCCCTATTACCTATCATCTACAGGTATTTTAAGCATATGCCAGAAAGAAACTACCATTAGCCACATCTGAACAGCTATAAAATTTGAATATTTTGACCTTACAATGATAAGATTTTTTTAAATTCCCTGATTTTTCCATGATTTTCAGCAAAATTTCAAATTCCCTGAGTTTTCCCTGCAGGGAATTTTTTTCACCGTTTTCCTTGTTTTCCAGAGTGCGTGGCCACCCTGCGGCATGGAAACTGCACACCACTTTTCCAGGCTTATACATTCCAAGCAGTTTACAGGTACCCAAGTTCAGTCAGTTTCAGCTCTGCATGGAAGCAACATGCAGCCCAATCTATTTCTCTATGCCACGACGGGCAGGGGAACAAAACCTGAGAAATGGGAAAAATGTCTCAAGGACAAGGCACCTTTTTTCATTCGAAATCTTATTTCTGCACAAAAACGTATGTTGTGGGTACTCATTAGAAGCACCTCTGTGAGACAGGCCTCATACTGACCAAGCTTTTCCATGCCTGAAAGACCTGATTGTGCAGCCTTAAACTTCCTCCTATTGACCATGCCAACCATTACCTTTGCAAACAGTGTAGATCCAGATCAGATGGCTTCTGTAGAAGCCATCTGATCAGGATCTACACTGTTTGTAATGCAGTTTGTGAAATGAACAAATACATTATAATTTGATTGCTGAATAGTCAGAAACTGGTGTAGCTAAATAATTTTAAATTTTATTCAGAGAATAAGTGTTAAATAGTCATTTTAAACAGAATATAGGAGCAAAAATCAAAATCTAACAAGATGTGTTTGTGAAACACTGATGCCCCCGGACAGCGCATGTTAAATATGAAAGCAGTATCACTAAGCAATCAAAAGGTATGGCCAAGAAATGTAGGCGCTAGAGCGATGACAAAGTTTTTCTAAAAATAGCCACAGTGACCTTGACCTTGAGGTCATGACCTTGAAAGTCGAACTCGCTCGAGATATTGTCATAAGGAAAATTTGTGTGAAGTTATATTGAAATCAGTAAAGAAATGTTGGTGCAAGAGCGATGACAAAGTTTTTCTAAAAATAGCCACAGTGACCTTGACCTTGAGGGGGGGGGGGGGGTCTGGATGGACAAAAATTATGGTACCACTAGAAAGGTCTTGTGACAAGGAGTGCACGAGTGAAATATGAAAGCCCTACTACTTACCAATCGAAAGTTATGGCCAATGTTAAAGTTTATAAAAGTAGGTCAAAGGTCAAGGTCAAGGTCACGAGGTCAAAAATTATGGTACCACTAGGAAGGTCTTGTGACAAGGAGTGCACATGTGAAATATGAAAGCCCTACCACTTACCAATCGAAAGTTATGGCCAATGTTAAAGTTTTTAAAAAGTAGGTCAAACATCATGGTCAAGGTCACAAGGTCAAAAATTATGGTACCACTAGAAAGGTCTTGTGACAATGAATGCACATATGAAATATGAAAGCCCTATCACTTACCAATCGAAAGTTATGGCCAATGTTAATGTTTTTTAAAAATTGTGTAAAAAATAGGTCAAAGGTCAAGTTCAAGGTCACGAGATCAAAAATTATGGTACCACTGGAAAGGTCTTGTGATAAGGTATACACATGTGAAATATGAAAGCTCTATCTATCACCATTCAAAAGTTATGCCCAATGTTAAGGTTTTTGTAGACAGACAACCAGACAAACAGACAGACAGACCAAAAACTATATGCCCCCGAATCTCTTAGATTCGGGGGCATAAAAAGTCTGAAATCAAGACAAAAATCAAGATCTAAAAGCCTGAAATGCTGCACATGACTGAAAAATATGAGGCCTATGAGATGCTTCTAGTGAGTACGCACGTTTGTTTTTGTGCAGAATTAAGAAAAATTATTTGTGGATAGACCCTCTTATCTGGGGCTATTCTTCAAGTCATTAAAGTTCCAGAGTCTGACTGATTGATTGATTTGAGGGAAATGTCCCCGCCAACACTGTATAGGTCATTTTGGAAACGTTGCTTCCAATTTTGTCTGAAATAAGGAAAATCATCTTTGTTGCTACCCACTGATCTGGGCCCAGTTGTTCAAAGCCTAGGTAGCTTAACAAGCTCGTTAAGTGTCAAAATGTTAACTGATCTAGCTGGTACAATATCTATAATTTATGCCGAAAAAATGTGAATAGCTTCACATAGCTCACATTTTTTCAGCAAAAATATTAGTATATGATCAAAGTTTTAAAGATTTGTTAACTAACAATGTCATTAGTTTTGAACAACTGGACCCTGGAACAATGAACTCATACAGAAAGCAAGAGGGCCCAGAGGGCCCTGATTCGCTCACCTGAATGTCACTGTCTCTAGTACATTCTATTTTTAGCTCTGTTGGCCATCTTGTTCATCAGAGTGGAATGATCATAGCTGTTTTGGTAGGGTGTCACCTAGGCAACATTCCTTTGAAGTTTGAATCAAATTGAACCAAGGGTTTAGGAAGAGTCACAGCTTACCATGTTGGTCGAGGACCTTGCAAGGAATGTGAGTACAGGTAAGCAAACTGATTTGGTATTGCTGGATTTTTCAAAGGCCTTTGATAAAGTAAATCACTCCAAACTCCTTTGGAAACTCCATCAGTATGGAATCAGAGGTTCTACATTAAACTGGATCCGTGCCTTCCTTGGAAACCGAACCCAGACTGTGGTACTTGATGGCGAGGAATCAGGATCTGTCCCGGTGACCTCTGGGGTCCCTCAGGGGTCAGTTCTGGGTCCGGTCCTGTTTCTCGTCTATATCAATGACCTGCCAGATGAGCTGACATCACAGGTCCGTCTCTTTGCAGATGACACGGCCGTCTACCTGACAGTCGGGGGCACGGAAGATGGGAAGGCACTACAGACTGACCTGGACAGACTATCTCAGTGGGAGAATCGGTGGGACATGGAGTTCAACCCATCCAAGTGCCAAGTAGTACGGGTGACAACAGCCAGGAAAGTGATAAACACAGTGTACACTCTACACGGCCAAGTCCTGGAGGTTGTCACCAGTGCGAAGTACTTGGGGGTTGACATCTCCAGTGGCCTATCCTGGAACTCCCACATTGACCGGATAACAGCAAATGCAAACAAGACCCTCGCCTTTGTTAAAAGAAACATCAGAACAAAAAATCCGCAGGTACGAGAGACTGCCTACAAGACACTGGTCCGCCCCCAGCTGGAGTACGCCGCCCCCGTTTGGGACCCTCATACCAAGGAGAAAATACTCCAGCTGGAAAAAGTCCAACGTAGGGCAGCACGCTGGACAACTTGCAACTATGACTACCAGTCTAGTGTCACTGCAATGTTGGACAGTTTGGGTTGGAGGACACTCGAACAGAGACGGGCAGATGCGCGTCTCTGTCTTTTCTACAAAATTGTCTACGGTCTTGTGGCAGTGCCCCTCCCTGAATATATCCACCCTGTTAACATTAGTAGTCTACGGCACTGTCATTCCATGGCATTCCGACAACTCCATACTTCCCGAGACTATTACAAGTACTCCTTTTTTCCACTGGCCATTGTCCAGTGGAACGCACTACCAGAGACTGCTGTATGCTCACCAGACCTCGAGTCATTCAAGGTCGCAGTTAGTGAGCTGCAGCACTCCAGGCCCTAGATCCAAAAGTTGTTGTTTTTAACCTGATTTTAATCTCATCTGAACTATCATAACCTATCATCTTTCATCCCCTTCACTATTATGTTTTTAGCCTTTCTTTTCTTTAACACTCTGCCTTTTTCTATTCGACAGCGCACCTGCCTAGAATGTCCTCGCGGGCGTAAGGCAGTATATGGAGATAGATAGATAGAGTTCACATTTGAAAAAAAATTACAATGTTTTTCTATTTTTAGCTCTGGCGGCCATATTGTTCATCGGAGCGCGACCACTTTACCTGTTTTGGTAGAGAGTCATCTAAGCAACATTCCTATGAAGGTTGAATGTAATTGGCCCAAGGGTACAGGAGGAGTTGTCGTTTGAAGATTTTTTCTATTTTTAGCCCTGGTGGCCATCTTGTTTATCAGAGTGGAATGATTTTAACTATTTTGGTAGGGAGTCACCTAGGCATCATTCCTGTGAAGTTTGAAGCAAATTTACAATGTTTTTCTATTTTTAGCTCTGGTGGCCATTTTGTTCATCGGAGGTGGATCATTTTAGCTAATCTGGTAGAGGGTCAACGACATAATATTCCTGTGAAGTTTGAATCAAATTGGCTCAAGGGGTAAGGAGGAATTGTCGTTTGAAGATTTTTTTTCAATTTTTAGCTCTGGCAGCCATCTTGTTAGTCAGAGCAGAACAATTTTAGCTATTTTGGAAGGGAGTCAACAACATAATATTCCTACGAAGTTTGAATCAAATTGGCCCAAGGGGTAAGGAGGAGTTGTGGTTTAAGATTTTTTTCTACTTTTAGCTCTGGCGGCCATCTTGTTCGCCACGTTGAACGATTTTAGCTATTTTGGTAGGGAGTCACCTAACATTCCTGTGAAGTTTGAATCAAATTGGCCCAAAGGTTGAGGAGGAGTTCGTGTTTTGACGTAAATGTACAAAGATTTTCTGTTTTTAGCTATGGCGGCCATTTTGCTCATCAGAGCGAAAACGTTTTAGCTATTTTGGTAGTGGGTCATCTAAGCATCATTCCTATGAAGTTTAAATGAGATTGGCCTAAGGGTAAAGGAGTAGTCGTTTGAAGAATTTTTCTATTTTTAGCTCTGGCGGCCATCTTGTTAGTCAGAGCCGAATGACTTTAGCTTCTTTAGAGAGTCACCTACATAACATTCCTGTGAAGTTTGAATCAAATTGGCCCAAGGGTTAAGGAGGAGTTCCTGTTTGAAGCAAATTTACGATGTTTTTCTATTTCTGGCTATGGCAGTCATTTTGCTCATCAGAGCAGAACATTTTCAGCTATTTTGGTAGATGGTCACCTAAGCAACATTCCTATGAAGTTTGAATAAAATTGGCCTGAGGGAACAGGAGCAATTGTCGTTTAAAGATATTTTCCATTTTTAGCTCTGGTGGCCATCTTGTTTGTCAGAGCACAGCGATTTTAGCTATTTTGGTAGGGAGTCATTTGGGCAACATTCCTGTGAAGTTTGAATGAAATTGGCCCAAGGATTGAGGAGAAGTTTGTATTTGAAGCAAATTTACGATGTTTTTCTATTTTTAGCTATGGCGGCCATTTTGCTCATCAGAGCAATACCGTTCTTACAAAATGGGTTTATGTGGCTTCTTTTAGGTACAGAAGGGTTTTGTGTGGCAAAATGGGTTTGTGTGGCTAGCCTCACAAACCCATTTTCCTGTTAGTACAGAGGGGTTCAGGGGGACTAGAAAAATCAAATATAAAAAGACACATAAATTTATGTCCATCACCTTGGACATCCTTGGACATGGATGTCCAGGATTATGAGGCTAAACTTTGAGATTATGGGGCTGAGCCACATAAATTTAACTGGCTGTCCTGGGGCTGAATGCTGCAGTAGGAAAAAGTCCCTCTATGTGAGGAGCTAGACCCATAAGATGTATCAGTGCACTATAAAGAAAGTTCTGTTCTACCTTTAGAGGGCTAGATATCACAACCTCTGGTAGCCACTTAAGTTTAGACAAAGACGGTTTCGTACAGACAGCCTTTATGTGGCTGATGTCCAATGTTTGTGTGGCTAGCCACATTAGATGTACAGATTTGTGTGTCTTATAGCCACATAAACCGTTAGCCACATAAAAATTTAAGCCCCATAAAATATGGACAGGTGCAGCCACACAAACCCAAAATGTGGGTCCGTCAGTTTTAGCTATTTTAGTAGAGGGTCACCTAAGCAACATTCCTATGAAGTTTGAATTAATTTAACCCAAAGGTACAGGAGGAGTTGTTGTTTAAAGAATTTTATATTTTTAGCTCTGGCGGCCATTTTGTTCATCGGAGCGGAAACATTTTCGCTATTTTGGTAGAGGGTCACCTAAGCAACATTCCTATAAAGTTTGAATGAAATAGGCCTTAAGGTACAGAAGTTGTCGTTTAAAGGTTTTTCTATTTTTAGCTCTGGCGGCCATCTTGTTCAGCCGAGCGGAAGAATTTTAGCTATTTTTGTAGAGGGTCACCTCAGCAAATTGGCTCAAGAGTTAAGGAGGAGTTAGCATTTAAAGCAAATTGTTGACGCCGCACGACAAATGACACACGATGGACATTTGGCCATTCACAAAAGCTCACCATGAGCACTCCGTGCTCTGGTGAGCCAAAAGCTCACCATGAGCACTTCGTGCTCTGGTGAGCTAATAATAAAATTCTACTAACCTGCAGAGTAACATTTGGAGCGGTTGAACTGTTCATTAGTTCTGCCAGGTTCTCTGGGAATGGGGGTGGGGGAACACCATTGCCTAGTGGCATACCATCCTGGAATAGAGGAATCCAATTAAATGTATTTCTAGTAGATAAAAACTCTAGAATAAATACTGTCTGCTTCAGTATTTTGTGTAAGCCGTGCTATTTTATACGGCGTTTATGGTGTAACTGAAGCACATAATAGGAAACTAAATCATGGCCGCATTCATGGTAAACAATAAATAGATATGTGCTTATAAATCGGGATTGTAGCAGGTAAAACTAATAAAACAAAAGGTTTTTAATACGTTATTTCGATTGTACAAAATACGGTTTATGACAAACACAAACATTTGCACAGACAGCCAAAAATTGTGAGAAAATCACAAAAACGAACTCAAGATGGAAAAGGTACAAGCTTCTTCTGTTGCGCTTGATGGGCCCCATGGAATGATTTCTAGTGCGCAATTCATGTTAAAAGTAGGTCCAGAGCGCAATGGTGCAGCCTAGATTGAACACTGCTACTCCATTTCTGGAACTATGGGAGTTATTATTAACCCATTGTATACTAGTGGACTCTTCCATTGCTATATGCTGGACAAGTCCATTTGTTATATAAGGGGTGTCAGGCATATTTTTTCATTTTTATTCTATTTCTGACGGATATTCTGTTGGCCCCTTTTGCGGCGTCTGATCTGGACCTGAAATGTTTGCTAAGGATTTAGGGGTTTCCCGCATGCAATGGTTTAATCTTTCCCAAACAGAACAATTTTTATTTATACATCAAAAGAGTCAGACTAAGACACACTGGACAATTAAATATGATTGACTGATTCCCTTATTTAAGCATCACCAAAACATGCCTATATGATTCTGACCCCCTGGAACCCACTTTTATACAGTAAAACTGGGGTTTACAAGGGTAAACCTTATTTTTTTTTTATTTCTGCTCTAAAATATAGATTGTGGGTACTCGCTAGAACTTTGTGCAGAAATAAGAAAAATATCACAATTTTTTCATCTTAACAATTTTGCTTTTTCGGCAGCAAGGTTTACAATGTATTTTGTATATGCTTGCTGTCGTAATGGTATCACAGATTAGCAATATACATGTCAAATGTACAATACATACAGCATGTCAAGTGCACACAGAAGATACAGCTTAACCCTTCTCTTGCTGAATATTCAGTTTAGCCACACCCATTTATGATTTTGAACCAATTAGATTACTTGATGTTATTTATTCCTACAAATTCATAAATTGTCTGCAAACAGTGTACATCCTGATCAGATGGCTTCTTCAGAAGCCATCTGATCTGGATCTACACTGTTTCCAAAGATAGTGGTTGTTGTGAACAGCAAGATAAGAGTTAAATATCCATACATTGCTTGCAAATCACTAAGGATGGCAAAAAGAGTGAGTGAGTGTTCGAGTTTTAAGTCCCACCAACAACTAAGGTCATACGGAGACAGGACCTCGGTTAAAAGACTCGTCCGAAAGTCTGGAGAAGCCCGGGATCGATCCTGCAACCCCTGGTTTACAAGGCGAGCAGCGTAACCACTACACCACGGAGACTTCAAATGGCAAAAAGAGAGTGACACAAAACGGAGACAGTGGTTTCTCTTATTGCCTATATGATGTCACTTTTACTCAGAAGCATAACATCATGTCATATACACTGAAATTCCGCTTTTAAGACCACCCAAAATTAGGACTTATTCTGCTACAAAAAGCTTATTATGAAGGGTACTCTTACTTTTTCATTGTGTTTTCTGCCGACAATGTCCTCTGGTCAGGCACCACCTTTGGGACTGTTCAAGTGGTTTTTAAGACCACTTTTGAACAGTCCCAAAGGTGGTCTTAAAACAGGATTTTACTGTATTTTCTATACACAACATGTGCAATAACATGCAGCAATGTAGCAAATCTTTAATATGCCATCTGTGACAATGTACTGTTTACCTTAAAATAACGGAGAAAATACATCGAAACATGGTCATATGGTTCTCTCTTACGGTCACTGCAAAGAAAATTTATGAAACTCGCCAAAGGCTTGTTGGTCACAGCAAAGAAAATTTATGAAACTCGCCAAAGGCTTGTTTCATAAATCATATTAAACTAGAATTTGTTTTTCTACAAAAACACAGATGTCTCCCCCGTTTTTGACTGCTAAGTATAACCTTGACATTGGAGGTATTGAGCTGGGTCTTGTGTGCAACACATCATCTAATGAAGATGAACATTTCTGCATAGTAACTTTAAAAATGTTCATAGAAAAATAAAAAAGTTATTGGCCGTAAACTAAAAAAGCACTTTTTTACCTTTGACCTCTAAGTATGGCCTTGACCTTTGCAGTACAACACATCGTCTCATGATGGTTAACATTTCTGCCAAGTAATTTCATAATCCATCAAAGAATAAGGAAGTTATTGACTGTCCTTTTTTTACCTTTGATCTCTAGGTATGACCTTGACATTGGAGGTATGGACCTTGGTCTTGCACATGACTCATGGTCCAACTTTCAAGCCTCTAGCTCCAACAGTTTTTGAGATATCTTGCTGACAAGATTTTATTAAAAAAAATTCAAAGGGCAATAACTCTTGAAAGGGGCATAATCCGGATGAGAAAAAAATACGTGTCAGCTTATTTTCCATTAGGAATGCATATATGAAATTTCAAAACCATAGCATACACAGTTCTAAAGTTATGCTATGCATCACTTTTAGGATTCATTACAATGGGCACAAATTACCAAAATGACAAAGGGCCATAACTCGCAAAGTATTTTTAGGAATTTTGTCATAAGTTAATCAGTTCATCTACTCATCACCAACAATATACTCAACAACTTTCAAGGCTCTAGCTCCAATAGTGTTTGAGATATTTTGCTGACAAGATTTTATTAAAAAATTTCAAAGGGCAATAACTCTTGAAAGGGGCATAATCCGGACGAGAAAAAACATACGCGTCAGCTAATTTTTCATGAGGAACCCATATATGAAATTTCAAAACCCTAGCATACACCGTTTTAAAGTTATGCTATGCATAACTTTTAGCATACATTACAATGGGCACAAATTACCAAAATGACAAAGGGCCATAACTCACAAAGTATTTTTTGGAATTTTGTCAAAAGTTAATCAGTTCATCTACTCATCACCACCAATATATTCACCAACTTTCAAGCCTCTAGCTCCAATAGTTTTTGAGATATCTTGCTGACAAGATTTTATTAAAAAAAATTCAAAGGGCAATAACTCTTGAAAGGGGCATAATCCTGACGAGAAAAAAAATACGCGTCAGCTTATTTTCCATCAGAAATGCATATATGAAATTTCAAAATTATAGCATACACCGTTCTAAAGTTATGCTATGCATCACTTTAAGCATACATTACAATGGGCACAAATTACCAAAATGACAAAGGGCCATAACTCACAAAGTATTTTTCGGAATTTTGTCATAGGTTAATCAGTTCATCTACTCATCACCAACAATCTATTAACCAGCTTTCAAGGCTCTAGCTCCAATAGTTTTTGAGATATCTTGCTGACAAGATTTTATTAAAAAAAATTCAAAGGGCAATAACTCTTGAAAGGGGCATATTCCGTACGAGAAAAAAAATATGCGTCAGCTAATTTTCCATGAGGAATCCATATATGAAATTTCAAAACCCTAGCATACATGGTTCTAAAGTTATGCTATGCATCACTTTTAGCATACATTACAATGGGCACAAATTACCAAAATGACAAAGGGCCATAACTCACAAAGTATTTTTCGGAATTTTGTCAAAATTTAATCAGTTCATCTACTCATCACCATCAATATAATCACCAACTTTCAAGGCTCTAGCTCCAATAGTTTTTGAGATATCTTGCTGACATGATTTTATTAAAAAAAAAAAAATTCAAAGGGCAATAACTCTTGAAGGGGGCATAATCGGGATGAGAAAAAAAATATGCGTCAGCTAATTTTCCATGAGGAATCCATATATGAAATTTCAAAACCCTAGCATACACGGTTCTTTAGTTATGCTATGCATCAAAAGCGTAACGGACGGACGAACGGACGAACGAACCAGAACCAATATGCCCCTCAAACTTTTTCAAAGTTGGAGGCATAATAAGAAAGTTATTGACAGAACACAAAAAAAGGCTCTTTTTTACCTTTAACCTCTATGTATGACCTTGACCTTTCAGGTATTAAACTGGGTCATGCGTGCAACACATCATCTCATGGTGGTTAACATTTCTGCCTAGCAATTTCAAAATCCATCTAAAAATAAGAAAGTTATTGACCAAACACGTAAAAAGGCCCCTTTTTTACCTTTGACCTCTATGTATGACCTTGACATTTAGGTACCAAACTGAATCATGCATGCAACACATCGTCCCATGATAGTTAACATGTTTGCCAAGTAACTTCAAATTCTATTTAAAAATAGGCAAGTTATTGACAAAACCCGAAAAAAGGCCCCTTTTTTTACCTTTGACCTCTAAGTATGACCTTGACCTTTGAGGTAACAACCTGGGTCATGCGCGCAACACATCGCCTTATATTGGTTCACATTTCTGCCATGTGATTACAAAATCCTTCTCAAAATAAGAAAGTTATTGACCAAATACGAAAAAAGGCCCACTTTTTTACCTTTGACCTCTAAGTATGACCTTGACCTTTGAGGTACCGACCTGCCTCATGTGCAGCACACATCGTCTCATGATTGTTAATAATTATGCCAAGTAATTTTTAAATCCATCTCAAAATTATAAAGTTATTGACCAAATACGAAAAAAAGGCCCCTTTTTTGACCTTTGACCTCTTAGTATGACCTTGACCTTTGAGGAACCGACCTGCCTCATGCACACCACACATCGTCTTATGGTTGTTAATAATTATGCCAAGTAATTTTAAAATCCATCTCAAAATAAGAAAGTTATTGACCAAATACGAAAAAAAGGCCCCTTTTTTGACCTTTGACCTCTAAGTATGACCTTGACCTTTGAGGTACCGACCTGCCTCATGCGCACCACACATCGTCTTATGGTTGTTAATAATTATGCCAAGTAATTTTAAAATCCATCTCAAAATAAGAAAGTTATTGACCAAATACGAAAAAAAGGCCCCTTTTTTGACCTTTGACCTCTAAGTATGACCTTGACCTTTGAGGTACCAACCTGCCTCATGCGCACCACACATCGTCTTATGGTTGTTAATATTTCTGCCGAGTAATTTTAAAATCCATCAAAAAATAAGAAAGTTATTGACCGGACACGATTTGCCCATACATATATACATACCAACAAACTTCCAAGGGAGATAATTCAAAAAGTATAAATGCGAGAATTATGGTTCTTGCGCACTGCACGTCGTCTAATGCTGATTAATATTTATACGAAGTTTCGTGACGATAGCTCTAACGGTTTGCAAGTTACAGAGCGGACACGAAAGTGTGACAGACGGACAGACGGACAGACGGACAGACGGACAGACAGACAGACGGACAGACAGACGCCCGGGGGAAAAACAATATGTCTCTCCGAAAAAAAATTTTTCGGGGGAGACATAATGACCACTCATTGATCCTCTACATATATATGCAAGAAATTGCAGTGTATTTAGTCCATCTAATTTAACACTCATTATGTTGAAAATGTCAATATGTCAACTCCTCCCCACTTTTCAGCCATTTGTGTTGCATGATTTCAATTTTTACCATGTATACTGAAACAGAATGGCAAACAGTATAGATCCTGTTCAGCTGGCTTCTCAGAAGCCAGCTGATCAGGATCTATACTGTTTTCAAAGAATGATATATTTAGGTTCAGCATTGTGAGGGTTAACCCCTAAACAGTGAGAAAATCTACATCTGAAAATGTCGTCTGCTTATGTCGTCTGCCGAATCTTCTTGAAACTTCAGCACTGTGAGGCTAACCCTTAAACAGTGAGAAAATCTACATCTGAAAATGTCTTCTGCTTATGTCGTCTGCCGAATCTTCTTGCAAACTTTTAAAATACTTTTTTGCCTGCAGGAAAACAGTGTGAATTAAGGTCATACGGTTCCTAGATGAGCCGTCTGATCTGGGTCCACACTGTTTGCAAACATGAGTTTTAAAGTAACCGGCAGACGCCAAAGCAGACGACAATTGTCGTGAATGCAATATTATGGGTTAAGACAACGCAGAGCATAGAAAACTTACCGGACTAAACTTTTGGCCACCGAAGTTCTGCTGAGTCTGTAAATGTCGCCGCTGCATGAGCAGCCGTTGTTGTTGTTCCTGCTGGCGCTGCTCACGAATCTGTTTGATCTGCTGCTGTTGGATCAGAGATTGTCGAACCTGTAGTGACACCGCACTCGGCCGCGAAGTATTATTGAACATGGGACGCTGAGACTGGGCGTTCTGTAAGGCACTAGGTAATGATCCTGTATAATCAAAACAAACATGTAACATAAAGATAACACTCCTGTGCGCTATAATGTCGTCTTTCGTATCCTAGAGTTTTCTGCATTACAGTAATATGCCTGTGCTACATAGTGCATTTTTTCACATCTCCAAAATGGCTACTTTTCCAATGAAGCTCCATAAAATTGTCCTTAATTCAACTGCAAACATAGGTCATGGGTGCTCATTAGAACCGCCTCATTGGACTAACAACATTAGCAATACATGAGGCTCAATGAGCCTAAACCGCTCACCTGAGAACCTTAAGTTTTAACAATTCACAGACTTGACTACTAAATCTGCTAATAGAATCCAGCCCATTGACCCTTACAGGATATAAGTCATCATTATTGCATTGCATTCCAAGTTTGAGACTTTTAGCTTCTATAGTTCCTGAGAAATCTTTGACGAAAATTTAACATTGGTCAAAATGGAGAGAAAGAAGAATGAAAGAACAGATGAACAAATAAGCTGAGAAAGCCCAATGTCTCTTACACAAAATAAGTCATCATTATTCTATTGAATACCAAATTTGATGCTTCTAGCTTTTATAGTTCCTGAGAAATCTTTGATTACAAATATTCCGATTCAGCCCAAAATCGAACTTAACTGAGATTTTATGTCTGTCCTTGTTACCTGCAAGTTTGAAGCTGATCTGAAAAAAATTCAAGTCGCTATCGTAGTCGCAACATTTTCCCTAATTAAGTCTATGGGCAAATTTTTTGTCGCTCAAGGTCACGTAACTCCGAGGTCAATATTCCGATTCGGCCCAAAATTGAACTTAACCGAGATTTTATGCCTGTCCTCGTTACCTGCAAGTTTGAAGCTGATCTGAATAAAAATAAAGTTGCTATCGTGGTCACAACGTATTTTTTTATGCTCAAGGGCAGGTAACTCCAAGGCAAATAATCCGATTCGGCCCCAAATCGAACTTAACCGAGATTTTATGTCTGTCCTCGTTACCTGCAAGTTTGAAGCTGATCTGAAAAAAATTCAAGTCGCTATCGTAGTCACAACATTTTCCCTATGTAAAGTCTATGGGCAAATTTTTTGTCGCTCAAGGTCACGTAACTCCGAGGTCAATATTCCGATTCAGCCCAAAATCGAACTTAACCGGGATTTTATGCCTGTCCTCGTTACCTGCAAGTTTGAAGCTGATCTGAATAAAAATAAAGTTGCTATCGTGGTCACAACGTATTTTTTCATGCTCAAGGGCAGGTAACTCCAAGGCAAATAATCCGATTCGGCACAAAATCGAACTTAACCGTGATTTTATGTCTGTCCTCGTAACCCGCAAGTTTGAAGCTGATCTGAAAAAAATTCAAGTCGCTATCGTAGTCACAACATTTTCCCTATGTTAAAGCTATAGGCAAATTTTTTGTCACTCAAGGTCACGTAACTCCGATGTCAATATTCCGATTCTGCCCAAAATCGAACTTAACCGAGATTTTATGCCTGTCCTTATTATCTGCAAGAATGAAGTCGATCAGAAAAAAATTGACACAGCTAGAGTGATGACAAGTTTTTTCCTATGTTAAGTCTATGGGAGCTATATGTTGCCATGGTAACCAGAGTTCCACTCAGATCTGCATGAAAACCTTATGCAGTCTTTCCACTTGCCCAATAATGTTACACATGAAATTTGATCAAAGTCGGCCAAGTAGTCTTCAAGATATACATTTTTGAAATTCACATTAACCCTTATGCAAAAATGCACAAGGGCAGGTAACTCCTAAGTGTATGATCCGATTCTGCCAATTATCGAACTTGACCGAGATTTCATGGCTGTGCTGGTTATCTGTAAGAATGAAGCCAATCCGAACAAAATTGAAGCAGCTACAGTGATGACAACATTTTCCCCATGTTAAGTCGATAGGCAATTTTTCGGGCGCTCAAGGGGACGTAACTCTTGAGTGAATTATCTGATTCGGCCCAAAATCGAACTTGACCGAGATTTTATGCCTGTACTGGTTATCTGCAAGAATGAAGTCGATCAGAAAAAAATTGACGGAGCTAGAGTGATGACAAGCTTTTTCCTATGTGAAGTCTATGGGAGCTAGATGTTGCCATGGCAACCAGAGTTCCACTCAGATCTGCCTGAAAACCTAATGAAGCCTTTCCACTTGCCCAATAATGTGACACATGAAATTTGATCAAAGTTGGCCAAGTAGTCTTTAAGATATACATTTTTGAAATTCCCATTAACCCTAATGCAAAAACACACAAGGGCAGGTAACTCCTAAGTGAATGATCCGATTCTGCCAGTTATCGAACTTGACCGAGATTTCATGGCTGTGCTGGTTATCTGCAAGAATGAAGTCGATCAGAAAAAAATTGACGGAGCTAGAGTGATGACAACATTCTCCCCATGTTAAGTCAATAGGCAATTTTTTCAACGCTCAAGGGCACGTAACTCCTGAGTGAATAATCCGATTCAGCCCAAAATCGAACTTGATCGAGATTTCATGCCTGTCCTCGTTATCTGCAAGAATGAAGTCGATCAGAAAAAAATTTACGGAGCTAGAGTGATGACAAGCTTTTTCCTATGTTAAGAACGCTCAAGGGCACGTAACTCCTGAGTGAATAATCCGATTCAGCCCAAAATCGAACTTGATCGAGATTTCATGCCTGTCCTCGTTATCTGCAAGAATGAAGTCGATCAGAAAAAAATTGACGGAGCTGGAGTGATGACAAACTTTTTCCTATGTTAAGTCTATGGGAGCTATTTGTTGCCATGGCAACCAGAGTTCCAATCCGATCGGCCCGAAAACAGTATGCAGCCTTTCCCCCTACCTGATAATGCTTCACATGAAATTTGATCAAGATTGGCCCACTGGTTCCGGAGATATACTTCTTTGAAAGTGTGGACGACGACGGACGACGACGGACGACGGACGCCGACTCGTGGTATACTAATACCTCACATGAGCCTTCGGCTCAGGTGAGCTAATAAAGAGGTAACAGTGCATGTTTGGAAAATTCCACTCATTATGAAGAGTTGGTGAGTATTTGTGTTTTACGTCTCACCAACAGCTAAGGTCATACAGAGACTGGACCTCGGTTTAAAGACTCATCCGAAAGTCTGGAGAAGCCCGGGATCGATCCTGTGACCCCTGGTTTACAAGGCGAGTAGCATAACCACTACACCATGGAGGCTTCTCATTATGAAGGGTAAAAACTTTGGAGGATGAGTAAACCCTTTGAAATTTTCCAAAATCTACAAGACCCTGCATCTGAAAATGTTGTTCGTTTATGCCATCTGCTGCTTCTTCGTGACAACTTGTTAAAAATATTTTTGCAAACAGTGTGGACCCTGATGAGACTGCTCCTAGGGGAGTAGGGCTGGCTAATCGGAGGTGAAAAGATAATCAATTATCAGTCCTGTCATTGTGATCGATAATCGATTAGTAATCGCTAAGATTTTTGTCATAATTTTACCTGTCTGACTTTTCTCTGAGCATGACCCTTACCATATGTTACACTTTACCATATGTATATTTGAACAGACAGGACTGAGCAAACAGTGAAGACCCAGATGAGACGCCACAGAATGCGGCGTCTCATCAGGGTCTGCACTGTTTGCCACTCATCCAGCTATTTTAGGCATAGCTTTGGGTAGTAAATTGTACCTATCAAGTAATCAATTAAAAGCAAATCAGAAATGATAATCATTTTTGTTGAATTTATAGATCGATTGATCAATTATAAGATTAATCGTGTCACCCTTATAGGGGAGCAGTCTGATTTGGGTCCACATTGTTTGCAAATATGACTTTTGACACCAAAGCAGATGACAATTGTTTCGACTAGCATCTTAAGCCTTATCCCACTGAATAATTAAGTTAGCCACACCAATTTCTGACTTTCAACCAATCAGATTACTTGATGTAATTTATTTCCTACAAATTCACAAATTGAACAGTGTAGATTCTGATCAGATGGTTCAGAAGCCATCTGATCGGGATCTGCAGTTTGCAAAGGTAGGGGTTGTCATGAACAGCGGGATAATGATTACAGCCTTTCAAGCAAGAAACCAATCATTCAGAGAAAAATGGGGTTTACAGGGGTATACATTATTTTTCTTATTCCTGCTCCAAGACATAGGTTGTGGGTACTCGTTAGAACAGCCTCACCGAGGCGGTTCTAACGAGCACCCTGAACCTATGTTTTGAATAGGGCTGACTATCGATGCCAATTTTGACTATCGTGATAGTATTGCTATCGTGGAAACTACTATCACGATACTATCACTATCGTGGCATACTATCACGATACTATCGTGATACTATCGGGAACACTTATAAATGATTCATAGATGTTATATCACTCACATAAAATGGCTAAGAGTGACAGAACGAGTTAGGAAAATTCCAATGGCCTAAAATTGTATGTTTATTGTGTGTTTCAATATCAGCATTCATTCCCTCGGGGCTATTCCAGAAAAAAACATCATGGGGAGACGGCTCTTTATATATATCCCCACCACCGCCTAAAAATAGTTTGCTGCTTCCAGTATATATGCCTGTAAGTGATGGTTATCATAGCTTTAATACCTTTGCAGTATTTGAGATTTTCTGCTTGTGAAAACTGACACATGCTGATCGTTCTTCGATTCTTTGATGTTTGCCGCCTGTGTTAAATTAATCTGTGGATTCAGTTAATTAGGTAACCTGATTATTACATAGTATTACGTAATTACAGCACGCTATTTTAGCACCTCTTTAAGGGCGACATGAATCTAACAAACTGCATTAAAACTTGAACTGACATATTTTTTATTTGAAGTTAGCATCAAAAGCTAGACTATCAAAATAGAAGTAAAGCAATTATCAAGTCGGTTTTTTCATTTAGCAATATGTACAGGGCTTGACCTAGGCTCTTTGACTCTGTGGACATTTAGTCCTTGCACAAAAGACAGCTAAGACAAGCAGCAATAATAAAACAAAGTTTTCATGTAATGAAATTTGGCCGTTTCGACATGTTATTTTTTCTGGAATATCCCTCTATTATAAAACAAAGACAACCAAAAATAGAATCAGAAAGACCCACGAAAAATAAAAACGCCAATTTGTCCCAGGTTGTCCAGTGTCCACCATCAAAACGTCCAGAATCACCTTAAGAAAGTACTTGATAGACGGAGACCTAAGGCCTCGCGCTGCACGTTTTTCCCCCTACAGGATGACGACAGGAAAATGAAACTTTGTCTGCTTAAATATTCCCCCAAGAATTCAATCCCAATCGGTCAGGCCAGCCGACTGATGACATCATCATTGATGCATTTGTGCATACTTGCCGACTTATCTGAGTCTATCATGTACTCGCATGCACATTCTGTGCATTTTTCGAGAAATGCATTTCTAATAGACCACAAAGGTGCGGTTTAATAGTCTGGTCCTTATGCGCAAAAAGAGTCACATATACAACAAGTTAAAATGCATTATACCGTCATTTATTACGCATTTATTTACCTATATGAATAAGTCAGCACACAGCAAAAACAAACATTTCTTCACACAAAAGATCAGCTTGTGCATCTTGCAAATGTCTTCGAAACTGAACAGGGAAATGGCGTTTGTCCCAGATATTATACTACGCAAGGATAGTACAAACAGCAAACATTTATATATGACTGCGCAGGCTGATCTGAGCCTTCACATGTCGCACAGGTTTCGATGTCATGGTTTCAAAAAGTTGCATGCAACAAACGCGTGATCAAACTATCATTGACGTTTTGTTATTGAAAAACGCGGGAAAATTTCTGACTGCCTCAACTGCACGTGCAAAAATGACGGCGGGAAATTCATCGCCGCGAGAAATTCACCACACGGCAAAAAACTATGATACACATGTGCGACCAGCGAAGACTCAGATCATCATGCACATATGTGAAGGCTTATCAGTCTGTCCTGATTAAAGCTGAATGGATTTCCTAAGCAAAAATACTTGCGTAATTACACAACAGTACAGGTATATTTTCAAAGTATATTCAAGAAAGTACAAAAACAATCGAAACTATCGATAGTTGAGTGAACTATCGGCGATAGCTATCGATAGTCCAAAGTACTATCGATGCATTGCTATCGAGGCAGTCCCTATCGCAATGCATCGAACTATCGATGCATCGTTACACCCCTAGTTTTGAACATTTATAACAAAAATATCGAGGGTTTTCATACAAAAGTAGCCATTTTGGAGGTGTGAAAAATGCACTATGTCATTTTGGAGGTGTGAAAAATGCACTATGTCGCACAGATGTGTTGTCGTAATGGAAAATAAGGCTTGACATTTCATGTGAATGGTCGCCTGGCAACCAGTTCATATGTAATATAAGAAGCCTTATTGTCTTTGCCAGAGACACTTAACCCTTCTCTTGCTGAATATTCAGCTAAGCCACGCCCATTTCTGTCTGTCAACCAATCAAATTACTTGATGTAATTTATTGCTACAAATTCATAAACTGAATGCCAAACAGTGTAGATCCTGATCAGATGGCTTCTTCAGAAGCCATCTGAACTGGATCTACACTGTTTCCAAAGATAGGGGTTGTCGTGAACAGCATGATAAGGGTTAAACCTTTTTATAATTCTGTTCTTTTTTGTATGATTTTTTGGATATACCGTATATATCCTAAAATTCGGACACTTTGAGGTCTTGCTATTCTCCTGAAATTGTAACACATTGTTTCAGAATCCAGAAAGGAGGTCAAAAGTTGCAGAAAGAATGACAAGCAGTGTAGACCCTGATCAGACTGCTTCTTCAGGAGCAGTCTGATCTGGGTCTGCATTGTTTGCTGGGCCTATCAGTCCCAATACTTGAGATCATTACAACAGTTTTAAAGATGGATCTGAAAAATGTACAGCTTATATAATCTGTACATTTTTCTTAGAATATATTATTGTTTAACTTTTGCAATACTCTGGGCTAATTCAGCAGACGACAAATTGCTGATATTTTTATCCCCACGTTTTTCGAAGAAAAGTGGGGATATTGTTATCGCCTCCATCTGTCCGTCCGTCCATCTGTCCGTCCGTCTGTCCGGCTATCTCCTCCTATACCGTTCATTGGAATTCAACCAAATTTGGTGTGTGAGTTACTTACATGAATGGCTGCTGCAAGAGCACATTTATTTTTGGACCAGCCCCCAGGGGTCCCTGGAAGAGGTCAAAACGTGGGGATTTGCGATGGCGCGCCATCAACTGCGCGATCTAGTTCTTATTTTTCCCAGAAAACAGGACTTAACATCTCATGCAAGTTGTCATCCATGATAATGTCAAGTTCTTTTTATTGGGAAAAATATTAAAAATGTTTCCAAATATTGTCTTCTGGAAAAAAAAACACCCAGGATCTGGAGCATTTAGTCCAACAACATTGTTGAAAAGAGTGTGTTACACTTTGGAAATGCCATCTGGTAGTTGTGTTTTAGCCACCATATTTACCATGAGTATTCGGACAGACAGGCCCGAGCAAAACAGTGTTAACCCAGAATTCAGCATTTCATCAGGGTCTCCACTGTTTGCCACTCATCCAGCTCATCACATGAACAAGTTCATGAAATGAACACCCCCTAAACCCCACTTTATATTGAGAAAACTGGAATTTAAGGGGTATTCATTATTATTTTTTCTTATTTCTGCCCCAAGCCATAGGTTGTGAGTACTCGTTAGAACCTCCTCAATGTGGCTGTTCTAACGAGCATCAATAACCTATGTTTGCAGTATAAATGAGAAAAATATCATGGATTTTCATCACAAAAGGAGCAATTTTGGCGACGAGAAAAAATGCACTATTCCACACCGGTGTGTAATCATAATGTATTTTAGACATAACAGTAACTATAGTAACAGTAGCTACAGCAACAGTAACTATGGTAACACTATGATAACTATAGAAAGCTCACTTTACCTTGAGGTAATCTTGGGCCTTGTTGGGAAGAGAAGCTCTGACCAGGAGGCGTCTGATTGTAACCGGGATGCAACCTCTGCTGTTGTTGTAATTGCGGCCGCTGGAATTGACTCCTCAACTGCTGCAACTGATCCTGCTGGGAACCAATCAAATTTGACTGAATTTGGGAACCGGCTGATGGAGAAACCTGTTGTAAATTCTGACCCAGTCTCTGCTGGTTCAAACCAGCTTGAACTGTTGTCGGATGAACTGCGGACACAGGAGTGCTAGTAGAACTCATCGTGAGCATTTCGTTCATTAATTGCTGTTGAATAGCGTCTATTGCTCGCTGTTCATTAACATCCGATGGTTCCTGAATGGAGCTCAGTAATGAGTCTGTC
Organism: Lucinisca nassula; assembly: GCA_963580285.1. Lineage (NCBI taxonomy): Eukaryota > Metazoa > Mollusca > Bivalvia > Lucinida > Lucinidae > Lucinisca > Lucinisca nassula. The sequence goes on along the minus strand of OY757020.1, from coordinate 129,275,649 downwards.
AGCGTAAAAACATTTTCACCAAGAACTTGCTCTAACTGTGATAAAATATCCACTGACTGAGAATTACTGTTGTTTTGAGAAGCACTCAAATGTGTCTGTTCCTGGTTCACTACACTCCCCCCAACTGCCCCACTTTCTCCTGTGGCTGTAACCACAGAGTTTGAACTATCCCCTCCAACATTCTGACTTGAATTGATCAAGTTTGTAGCACTTGCCGTTAAGTCTTGCTGCAGATCCTGAGCCTGCTGTAGAATCTGAGCCAGTAATGGATCAGTATTTTCTGTCATGTCTACTTCTGTCGCAGATATTGTCTTGTTTTCAGAATTTGAAGTCTGCGACAGAAGCTGTTGTAACTCGTCATACTGTTCTTTAAACTGTGTGTTACTCAATGTGCTAGCTGACTCGCCTAACCCAAGACTCGAATTGGAATTTTGATTAAAGCTTAACATGTTCTCCAGTGATTGATTAGAACTTGGATTTCCTTTAGACGCGATTAAAGCTGCTTCCAATTGTCGTGAAACAAGGGCTTTATTGTCCGAGCTGCTAACAGGGTTCGACTTAAAATTGCCTGGTTTTACTTTCATTAATTTTTCTGCTAAATTTGTTGTTGAAAATTTCGCCTGAGGAACGCTAGATGGTTGTAATGTTAATTGTGTGTTAACAACAATATCGTCACTGGCGCGTTTAGACAATAGCTGAGTAAGCAGTGCATTATCCTTTGATAATTTGCTTGCTGTTGGACCCCCTATTCCAGAACTTGCAGAACTCGAACCACCAAGATCAAGAACAGATTCCGACTGTTTACGTTTTAAATTCTTAAAACACACTTTCATTGCTTCACGATCTGTGTCTGAAGAATTTTCATTATTATCCCACAAGAGATGTAACAACTGATCAAACTTCTTATTGTTTGTCGACTGCATGCTGTCTTTCTGTCCCTGATTGTCAAGCATGCTCGACAAGTTGCTAGATGCCATAATGTTACCAGCACCGCTATTGAATGTATTACCAACAGTGCTGCTAGGAACACTGCTACTGACATTACTTCCAGTATTCTGAAAGAGTCCTTTGAGCAATGACGTATCAACGGTTGACTGTGATTGGCTGAAGCTGGTTGTCAATGGTGACGGTAATGGAGATGAGAGAGAAGGCATGGGTAAAGAGTGGGTCGTCGTAGACTGAGGTTCCTGAGGTCCAGATTGATGACGGCGGCGAGCTAAGAGATCAGAATCTTGGCTTGTACTCTCCTATGTAAAAATAATTTGAATTAACTCTCAACCCAAACATTTCCATCTTTTTTTTCTAAGAGAAATGGGAACACCTGGCTGATTTTTCCGCCATTTTTCAAAGGGAGACAACTTTCGGGACTTCCTATTCGCCTTTCTATAAGCCCTGTCCCACGGAAAAAGGACCCCTATAGACATTTTTCAAAGGGAGACAACTTTCGGGACTTCCTGTTCGCCTTTCTATAAGCCCTGTCCCACGGAAAACGGGGTCTACTCTTAAAGGAAAGAATTTGCTCCTCAGGAGCATCTTAAAGAATTTGCTCCTCAGGAGCAAATTCTTTCCTTAAGGAGTTGACTCCTATTGACACGGGAGACAAAAATAATTTTGCAGGAGTTGGCTCCCCTGAAGGTGTTCCCATTCCCCATAAACAGTAAAGATCGTGATCTGCTGGCTTCCAAAAAGCCAGCTGATCTGGATCTATACTGTTTTCTATTCTGTTTCTGAATCCACAGTGAAACATGAAATAATGCAATTTATAATACGATGTCGCGCCTGAGAATATAATAACATCATGTAATAAATTTGATAATCCACTAGTGGATTAAATATGCAAATTAGTTAGATACTTCCTTTATATGTTACATGTACGACGTCCTTAGCGACGTCGTGTTTACTAATGGCGGAATATTGACATTTTTGTTAAACAATCGTGACTAAAATGCATTTTAAATGTCATATAATAAAGAGAATCTTGCATTCGTTCTCATGTATTACTGATTTTATTAAACTCGTTGAAGAAAAGGGATAAAATGCTCCGCAAAGCCTCACATTTTATCCCTTTTCCTCAACTCGTTTAATAAATTCAATAATAATGTCTTTTTGGATTTATTAAATTGCGTTTTATCACTTTTCCTCAACTTGTTCAATAAATTCATTAATACATGAGCACTTACGTAAGATCCTCAATATAAATGGCTGAAAATTTTGGAGGTGTGTAGTATCTTGGAAAATGTAAAAAGCAAACCTGTTCTATGATTCACATGAAGTATCAAAACTTATTTTTATTTCTCTTAAAAAACCTGGGAATAAAATGGAAAGTAATGAGAATCTAGCTTGGTTTGGCGTTTAACGGTACCAGCACAATTTTTTGCCAGTTACTGTTTGTTTGTTTGTTTGTTTTGGAGTTTAACAGCCCAGTGAACACAATTTTATGTCATTTTTGAGCCGGTCAGTTTACCTATCCATACTTTTACTGGGCAGGCTTATACTTAAGCGGTTAACCAGCACAGTGCCAGAAACTGACAATCAGCGAAGGGAGAGAATGACCGTAGAAAAGATTTAATGATCAATCTCCACAAATTGCCAGTTACTGAAAACTACCCTTCTTGAATCAGCGGAAGGGACAGAATGGCCATAGGAATTATTTCTTGATCGATCTCCACGAAAGAATCTTGCAACCCCTGCAGGTATCGAACCCGCAACCAGCTGAGCCACCAATCACAGCCCTAGACTACTGTTCCTTGTGGGTTTTTATAAGTAAAGTAGGGGATAATTGTACCATTAAAACAAAACTGAAGGCGCTACGGTGATGACAAGCATTTTCCCATTGTAAGTCTATGGGACCTTGTGATTGCCATAGCAACCAAAGTTTTTGTGCGATTTCGAAAAAAAGCTTATGTCATCAATGCCCCACAAGAGGCATGCTACAGATGAGAAATGATTGAGATCAGCCTGCAGGCTGTACAGATATAGCTGCTCAAAAGTGTAGACGGACGGACGACGGAGGGCCCACTATACTATAAGCTTCCCTGGAGCCCTCGGCCCAGGTGAGCTAAAAACCTAAAAATTCGGACACCTTGACGGCTTGCTGTAATTCCCCTAAAATTTTAACAAATTTGTTTCATGATCCAGCAAGGAGTGCAAAAGTGCAGATGGAACTAGAGCTGTCAGAGGATCTGACTATAGCCCCGCTATAGCGCTATCAGAGGAGTAAGACACATTGACTCTAAAAGCTTTTAACCTATCAGGGGAGCTTTCTTAGTTCCAGAGAAAACTTTAATATTTTTTTTTTTCTTTGCTGGGGAGATAACCCCAAGAGTAATGTTGTTGGCCATTATTTACTTACATCCACCTAATGTTCATGTTTATACAAAGTTTCAGCTTTCTAGCTTTCTTAGTACCTGAGAAAACTGTATCGAAAATATTTTTCATGGTTTGATGGTTAGAAAAGTGAAATGATTTTTTTACTTGCAGAAAATATCCTATCAGGGGAGATAACTCCAAGAGTTATGGGCCTTTGGCCATTATTTTGGTAAGGGCCATACATCCACCCACTTTTCATGTTCATACAAAGTTTCAGTATTCTAGCTTTCTTAGTTCCTGAGAAAACTGTCACCAAACCTTTTCATTTATTAAAAAAAACTATACTATCAGGGGAGATAACTCCAAAAGTAATGGGCCCTCGGCCATTATTTTGGTTAGCTCCCTATATCCACCCATTGTCCACATTTATGCAAAGTTTGAGGTTTCTAGCTTCTTTAGTTCCTGAGAAAACTGTGACCAAACATTTTCATTTAAAAAAAACCTATATTTTCATTTATTTAAAAAACCTATCAGGAGAGATAACTCCAACAGTTATGGGCCCTTGGCCATTATTTTGGTAAGCTCCCTATATCCACCCATTGTCCACATTTATGCAAAGTTTGAGCTTTCTAGCTTCTTTCGTTCCTGAGAAAACTGTGACCAAACATTTTCATTTAAAAAAACCTATCAGGGGAGATAACTCCAAGAGTTATGGGCCCTTGGTCATAATTTCGGTAAGGTCCGTGGAGGCACCCATTGTCCACGTGTATACAAAGTTTTAGTTTTCTAGCTCTCTTAGTTTCGGGGAAAACTGTGACGAAAAAATAACGGAATAACGGAATTACGGAATTACAGAATTACAGAATTACGGAATTACAGAATTACGGAATGACAGGGCAAATCCAATATAGCCCCACTTTTCAAGCGGGGCTATTATTTTGGTAAGCTCCCTATATCCACCCATTGTCCACATTTATGCAAAGTTTGAGCTTTCTAGCTTCTTTCGTTCCTGAGAAAACTGTGACCAAACATTTTCATTTAAAAAAACCTATCAGGGGAGATAACTCCAAGAGTTATGGGCCCTTGGTCATAATTTCGGTAAGGTCCGTGGAGGCACCCATTGTCCACGTGTATACAAAGTTTTAGTTTTCTAGCTCTCTTAGTTTCGGGGAAAACTGTGACGAAAAAATAACGGAATAACGGAATTACGGAATTACAGAATTACAGAATTACGGAATTACAGAATTACGGAATGACAGGGCAAATCCAATATAGCCCCACTTTTCAAGCGGGGCTATAACCACTTTTCAAGCGGGGCTATAATAACAATCAGTGTAGACCCTGATCAGACTGCTCCTTCAGGAGCAGGAGCAGTCTGATCTGGGTCTGCACTGCTTGCTTAGGCCTGTCTGTCCCAATACTTAAGATCATTACGGCATTCAATATTGCCATTTATGGACTCAAAAAGTTGGTTTTACAGTCGGAAACGATGTATCTGCGACCCTAAAATGGACAATTTATGTCCACAAATGACAATTTTGAATACATTTATCCCCATTTTAATAGATTTGTATGCTTTTAGTCTTAAAATTGTAATGTTTTCCCAAACAGGAGTAGTGTTTTCAGCTGCTGTAAACCAAATATCAACAAAAGTAAAGCAATGTTTCACAGTAGAATATACAGTAAAACTCCTATATTAAGACCACTTTTGGGACTGTTCAAATGTGGTCTTAATGACCACTTTTGAACAGTCCCAAAGTTGGTCCTTGACCAGAGGACACTTCAGGCAGAAAACACAAAGAAAGTTTAAGTGCACCCTTCAAAATAAGCTTTTTGAAGCAGGATTAGTCTTAATTTTAGGTGGTCTTAATAACAGAATTTTACTATACTGTCTCGATTTTTTGAAGTTATCCTATCAAACGTAAAGGTTCATTTTTAAGTGCATGAGAACTGGCTTAACCTTTTCAAATATGAAATCTATACAGTGAAGGGAGACAATCATTGGTTTATGTACAGCTGATACATACCGCAGGAGCAGAGGTACATTCCCTTTGTTTTTGTTCATCTTCTAGTAATCTGTTGATAAGGCTCTCGTTAGTCTCTGACAACTTTCTCTTTGGTGTTTCTGAATATCCAGCACTCCTGTCCTCTTCTGTGCTTAACAGTTGCTAAAAGAAAAAGTGAGAAGCTTTTTCTATCCCTCCAGTCATACAAAAGAATCAAAGCTCTGACAACACTGTTGTGTTTACTGAGAGTAGATTAGAACAAGAATCACGCCGAAGGCCATGTCACGCCTGTGGGGGAGCAAAGTCACCGAACCATGAAATGTAGGTCAAGGTCAAACCTGGATGCCTGCATTAAAGTTGTCATCCCTAGATGCAACTTTGTACCAAGTATCATTAATAAAGCTCTTATAGTCCTTAAGAAATGGACTTGACCATTAGGGTGAATGCTAGGGTTGACGCAATAGATCGAAGTCAGTTTAACCATTTAGTACCAAAATGCAGCGTCTGATCAGGGCCTCCACTGTTTGCTAAATGTTTAGTCATTTTCCAAATAAATTTTGACAAAAACCCAACCTGACACCCCTAACTTTTGAAATGTTTTGATTGATTTGAGGTTTAACGTCCCTGTCAACACTGTAAAGGTCATTTTGGAGATGTTGCTTCCAATTTTGTGGGACTTTTACCCAACATTTGAGATGAAATGACATCTCAAGCCCTGTCACCCAATGAAACCAATAGGGTTTATTAGCATGGACGGTCCGCCTCGCACCGCGGTTCCTGGACAGGCTTAGATCCACTAAGCTGTTTACCAGTACTAGTGTGCGGGCTGGATTCAGCTCTGCGTGGAAGCATCATGCAGGCCATATATTTCTTCAAGACCCTATAGGCAGGGGCGAAACTTTTGAAATGAACTCCTGCTATATATAAGGAGGAAGATTCCATTTGGTACAAAAAGGGTTAACCATGAAACAGGATCTTCATTGTCTAAGTAAATTGCAGGAGAGATACGGCTGACATTTCACGTATTGTAATGGGATCTCCCCAATGCTATTGGGTGAAAGAATCTATTAGTCAGTATACGGTTAAGCACTACACAAAATCTTTAGCCTTATTTGTACAAGATTTATGTTTAACCCTTATCTTGCTGTTCACGACAACCCCTATCTTTGCAAACAGTGTAGATCCAGACCAGATGGCTTGAAGCCATCTGATCAGGATCTACACTGTTTGGCATTCAGTTTATAAATTTGTAGCAATAAATTACACCAAGTAATTTGATTGGTTGATAGACACAAATGGGTGTGGCTTTAATGAATATTCATCAAGATAAGGGTTCATCTGTAAGACTTCATGAGAAGCATTTACACTTTTTGCCGATGCTTCTATGTCTAAAAACATGGTAAATAGGGTATTCTAACGATTTGAGTTTGTAACGCAGTCTGATTGTATAACGTCACAGATCTGTTCCAGTATATTCTGTGATATACTGTCGAAACCTGACATCATATAATGCTGCTTTCTATTGGTTCGTATTTTTGTTTTACACAGCTCACTGCACTTGCAGTTTTGAGTAAAAACGTCACTTTTTTTTTTTTTTAACAAAACAAGTCTTTTTGTTTTGTTTGATTTGAGGTTTAACATCCCCGTCAACACTGTAAAAGTCATTTTGGAGACGTTGCTTCCAATTTTGTGGGACTTTTACCCGACATTGAGATGAAATGACATCTCAAGCCCTGTCGCCCAATGAAACCAATAGGGTTTATTAGCATGTACGGTCCGCCTCGCACCGCGGTTCCTGGACAGGCTTAGATGCTCTAAGCGGTTTACCAGTACTAGTGTGCGGGCCGGATTCAGCTCTGCGTGGAAGCATCATGCAGCCCATATATTTCTTCAAGCCCCTATGGGCGGGGGCTGTGAATGTGATAGGTAAATCACTGGTTTTATGGTCCCAAATTCTGTTACAAGGCTCCGCTGGCGTGTCGCCATAAAACGAAATTTTCGACCTTAAAACTGCTTATTTACGTCCCATAATGACAATTCTGAATAGTTATCCCCTAACTCAGTCGGACAAGGGTTAAGCCTTGTCCTGCTGATCCCGGATATGTCTTATCTTTCAAACAATGAAGATCAAGATCAGATGGCTTCTGAAGAAGCCATCTGATCAGGATCTACATTGTTTGTCATTCAGTTTATGAATTTGTTGCAATAATTTGCATGAAGTAATCTGATTGGTTGATAATCGGTAGTGGGTGTGGCATATATGAATATTCAGCAGGACAAGGATTAAGGAGAATCACACCAAAAATGGAACTCACCTTTAACAAAATATTGCTGGGTTTCTTTGCCTCCGCTTCATTCTTGTCCATTTCTATTGACAATGGTTGCTCGTTTGTCTCCAATGCCACAGCTTCGGGTCCTTGAGAGGCAGAGGAATTATTACGTTTCTTCGTACTGACAGGAACGCTGTCATTTGAATCATCATCTTGACTGAGAAGTGATTTCAGTAGAACATTTTCATGAGGATTCCCTTTCTTCTCCGTGTCGACTAGTTGGTCGGCGTGATCCCCGTCATCATTTGACGTACTTTGAGGTTTCTCCGGCGGACTCTGTCCGGGTCCAGGCTGTGGTGACTGATGCATGCTGTCTGCAGGAGACATCTCCAGGGCATGTCGACTGTTGTGTCTGCTTCGAGGTTTCTTTTGTGTTCCTGAATCCATAAGCCGACCGCTATTCGCAGGCGGGCTGTTCTGGGTTAATAACTGACACAATTTACCCGCTTTGTTAAGTTTTTTATCACTACCCATTGAATCGAGTCCGCCATTAAGCTGTTGTAATAGTCTATCCTGAGTCACATTACCATGAGAATCAAATGATTGTAATGAATGAAGACCACTTGGTTGGTGGTGCCCCCAGCTTGAACCACTCAGGCCTGAAATATGAACAAGAATTTAAGTTGAATTTAAGTTTAAGGTGCATTTTTCATTCGGAAAAAAAAAAAAAAAAAAAAAAAGATATTTTTCTTATTTCTGCATGAAAACACAATTCCATTTGTCATTTTAGGGCTTTTAGGTGTATTTTTTTTTCTTACTTATTCTACTTTTTATGGAAAATCCTTTTATCAAAGAGTGCAGACCCTGATCAGATGCCACATCATGCAGTGTCTGATCTGTGTCTGCACTGTTTGCCTATGTCCCCTTTTACATGTTTCCAGGGAAGAATGGGATATGGAACAATGTAAGTTTTTTGTTTGAATTAACCCTTCTCTTGCTGAATATTCATTTAAGCCACACCCATTTCTATCTATAAACCATCAAATTACTTGATGTAATTTATTGCTACAAATTCATAATCTGAATGCCAAACAGTGTAGATCCTGATCAGATGGCTTCTTCAGAAGCCATCTGATCTGGATCTACACTGTTTGCATAGATGGGGGTTGTCATGAACAGCAAGATAAGGGTTAAGGATTAACATACCCATCAACACTACTTAGGTCATTTTGGAGATGCTGCTTCCAATTTTGTGGGACTTTTCTCTGCACTGTCAGAGATGAAATGACATCACAATCCCTGCTACCCAATGAAAACATAGGGTCTATATGCATGGACGGTCAGACTCGCACCACTTTGCCTGGGCATGCTTAGACTTTGAAAGCTGTTTGCCAGTATTCATGTGCGGTTGGTTTCAGCTCTGCTTGAAAGCACCATGTAGCCCAATCTATTTCTCCAAGCCCCGTTGGATGGGGGCGATTTTAGTTTGTTGTTTGTTTGTTTGATTTGAGGTTTAACGTCCCTGTCAACACTGTAAAGGTCATTTTGGAGTTTGGAGACGTTGCTTCCAATTTTTTGGGACTTTTACCCGACACTGAGATGAAATGACATCTCAAGCCCTGCCGCCCAATGAAACCAATAGGGTTTACAAAGTAAGTAAGTAAAGACTATCTACAGAGTCTTACTACAGTTAGCACAAACATATATTAACCCATTTAAGACCAAATGGAATCTTCCTCCTTATGTATAGCAGGAGTCCATTTCAAAATTTAGGGGCGTCAGGTTGTGTTTTCATCAAAATTTATTTGGAAAATGGATGAACTTTTAGCAAACAGTGAAGGCCCTGATCAGACGTCGCATTCTGCGGCGCCTGATCTGGGCCTGCACCGTTTGCCAGGCTACCCGTTTAGGGGTTTCTGGTATTTAATGTGTTAAACACGTTATAGAAAATCATCCATGAGACCCTCAGTATTTACATATTATACACAAACTCAAATTGACTGAAAATTCTGTTAGCAAATAGTGCTGGCCCTGATCAGATGTGCGGCATCTGATCTGGGCCTGCACTGTTTGCCAAGGTACCCTTTAGCGGTTTCCCTGCTTACAATGGGTTAAATACAATGCTACAAGATGTCAAATATATATACAGTAAAACTTCGATGGCTCGAACTCCGATGGCTCGTTTACTATGGATGAGTCGAACCCGTTCTTGAGTCCACAGGGAGTTCCTCCAAATACGATATAAGGGTAATTTAGGAAGAGTTTCTTCATTTATCTTGCAAATGTATGCTGTGTGTACTCATTAGAATCGCCTCCATGAGGCGATTCTAATGAGTATACACAACGTACATTTATAATATAGAACACCGAAAAAGATATCCACAATTATCTCCATTATGCCTCCTGGTATGGCACTAATAGTAACCCTCTGTGGCTCGAACTACCGCTGTCTCGAACAAATTTTCATGGTCCCGAAGTGGTTCGAACCATCGATGTTCGACTGTTAAATAAGTATAAAATTCAAATCTTCAGGTGAGAAACTTAACTTATCAACAACCAGTTTAACTTATCAACAACCAATTTAACTTATCAACAACCAATGGTCATTTTTCTAGATAATTAAATTTGTATATTTCTGGGATCCATCTTTAAACTTGGTTGTATACAAAATTTTGTTATAATGAACAGAGTTATAAAGAAATTGTGGTGAATTTACCTGGAGAAGGCGAGTGCATCGGTGACGGGGTACGAGGAGGAAACGGCACGCTAAATCTCCCATGACTGTGAGGACTAGGGGATGCTGCTGGGCTCCTCTGACTTCCACCGTAGCCCATAGGCCCCCGCTGTCCCGGCAACTGAAAACCTGGATTCCTTGATCCAGACCCTTGTGAATATCCCGGGCTCTTCTGGCCCATTTCTAACGAAGAACTCCGCTGATTTATATTCTGCAAGGTCAAAGGTCGTTTGGAAGCCATACTTGTAGCCTGACCTTGACCTCCAGACGACATACTCCTGTGTATCTGTTGCTGCATGTGTTGCGATATCTTTATCTGAGTCATTCCTGAATTCCACGATTGATTCATTGAGGTAGCACTACTTCCGCTCGACAAACTAAAATTCATATTACTATTCCCGCCCCCACCACTTAAATTATTGTCTGAGGCAGGGGTATTCCAATTTCCCATTGAATCAAGGAAATCTTCGCCTATATCGTCATTTAGTCCAAAAAGATTTCCGGGACTCATTGAGGGGATCATGGGAGGGGTAGGGTTTCCAACAACCGCCATGCTAGAACTTCCACCGCTTGACGGTACACCGCTATTTTGACTAGAGTTTAATCTACTGTGTGTTGCACTTGGTCCAATAATAGATTTCATCAAACTCTGAGATGCTGATCCTTTCAATTCCTTCTCAGAATCACATTCTCTGCAAATACAGTCACAAATATTAATACAGTAGAACTTTGATGGCTCGAACACCGATGGCTCGTTTACCATGGCTGAGTCGAACCCGTTCTTGAGCCCCTAGGGAAGTCCTCTACATAAGAAATGGTGCGAGATAATTTAGGAGACTTTCGTCTTTTATCTTGCAAATGTATGCTGTGTGTACTCATTAGAATCGCCTCACACAGCACACAGCATACATTTTCATTACAGGACACCGAAAATATGTCAAAAAGTATCTCGTTATGCCTCCTGGCAGTCACCTCAGTGGCTCGAACTACCCCTGTCTCAAACAGATTTTCGAGGTCCCAAAGGTGTTCGAGCCATTGAAGTTTGACTGTACACTCAAAACTTTCATTACGAAAACATGCCTATACAAATACAGTGTAAATTTCACCGCCGAAAGACAAAAATTTTAAGATGAAAAATTGTGATGTTTTTCTTATTTCTGCTAAAAACATAGATTGTAGGCACTCATTAGAACCGCTTCATCGAGGCGTTTCTAAAGAGTACCCACAATCTATGTTTTTGAGCAGAAATAAGAAAAAATAATGGTTACCCCTGTAAACCCCAGTTTTACTGTATTAAAGTGGGGTTCAAGGGAGTCAAAATTATATAGGCATGTTTTTGTCATGTATTCTGATGCACTTGCATATGCAACATGACATCTGATTGGATAACGTCAAAAATCTGCGACAGAATATTATGTAATATACTGTCAGAAATACAACGTCATCACATTACATCCCATTTATTGGCTGGCATTTGGTTTTACGCAGCTCAGAGGGCTTGCCGCTTTGTACAAAATAGTACACTTTTTAACAAAACAACCAAATAAGTGCATTAGTTAGAATGGGGATAACTGTATTGAAAATTGCCATTAAGGGAGGAAAATTGTCAGTTTTAACGTTCGCAAATTGTGCCGTAAAACGAAAATTCCAACTGTAAAACCGCCCATTTATCTCCTCCAAATGGCCATTTTGAATACAGTTATTTCCAAAATGGCTTTGGAACCATGAAAATTTCTCTGAGATAGTGTTAGTTTGAGCTACTGGGGGTTAATAACAGCACCACATTACGAAACAAGCCTATACAAATACACTGTAAACTTTATCCCCCAAAAACGAAAATATTAAGATGAACAATTGTGATATTTTTCTTATTTCTGCTTAAAAGATAGATTGTGGGTACATGTTAGAACCGCCTCACCGAGGCGGTTCTAACGAGTACCCACAATCTATATTTTAGAGCAGAAATAGAAAAATAAGGTTTACCCCTGTAAACCCAAGTTTAACTGTATAAAAGTGGGGTTCAGACGGTGAAAATTATATAGTTATGTTTTCGTGATGAGGTCAGGAGGCATAATAGGGATTTTTTTGTTTTCTTTAAGCCTTAAAGGTCAATTATCCCTGAGAACTGACAAGAACAAGTCCGTGAAATGAACATCCCCTAAACCTCACTGTATATAGCAAAGACTGGGGTATACAGTATTTTTCTAATTTCTGCTCCAAGACATAGGTTGTGGGGCCTCAATGAGGCAATCCTAACAAGCACCCACAACCTATGTTTGCAGTATAAATAAGAACAAGAGGGCCATGATGGCCCTGGATCGCTCACCTGATCCATAGAGTAACAAGTGGGAGGGCCATTATTGACCCCAGGGCTATAATGTGCATAATGTTGAGGGAGGTCTTAAAAGGTGAAGCTTCATACCAAATATCAACAAAGGCTATAATTTGAACAATCTTGGCAAAGGTCCACTAGATGAAGCTACACACAAAATATCAAAGACCTTGCGGTTTCGGAGAAGAAGATTTTTTTAAAGATATTCCCTACATAAGCCTATGTAAAACCAAATGGCCCCGGGGCGGAGACATTTTTGGCCCAAGGGCTACAATTTAAACAATCTTGACAGAGGTCCACTAGATGAAGCTTCACACCAAATATCAAAGACCTGGGCCTTCTGGTTTCAGAGAAGAAGATTTTCAAATATTATCTCTATAAAGTCTATGCAAATCCAAAGGGCCCCGGTGCGGCGGCATTTGTGGTCCGAGGGCTATAATTTGAACAATCTTGGTAGCGGTCCATTAGATGAAGCTCCAGACCAAATATCAAAGACCTGGGCCTTGCAGTTTCAGAGAAGAAGATTTTTAAACATTTCCCTACACAAGTCTATGTAAAACCAAAGGGTCTCGGGGTGGAGGCATTTTTGACCCCAGTGCTATAATTTGCACAATCTTGATAAAGGTCCACTAGATAAAATTTCACACCAAATAACAAAGACCTAGGCCTTGTGGTTTCACAGAAGAAGATTTTCAAACATTTCCCTACACAAGTCTATGTAAAACCAAAGGGCCCCCGGAGTGGGGGCATTTTTGGTCTCAGGGCTATAATTTGAACAATCTTGGTAGAGGTCCACTAATGAAGCTTCATACCAAATATCAAAGACCTGGGCCTTGCGGTTTCAGAGAAGAAGATTTTTAAAGATTTTCCCTATATAGGCCTATCTAAAACCAAAGGGCCCCGGAGCGGGGGCATTTTTTGCCCTAGACCTATAATTTGAACAATCTTGGTAGGAGTCCACTAGATGAAGCTTCATACCAAATATCAAAGATCTGGGCCTTGCGGTTTCAGAGCAGAAGATTTTTAAAGATTTTCCCAATATAAGTCTATGTAAAACCAAAGGGCCCTGGAGCGGGGGCATTTTTGGCCCCAGCACTATAATTTGAACAATCTTGGTAGGGGTCAACTAGATGACGCTTCATACCAAATATCAAAGACCTTCCGGTTTACTAATGGCGCGTGATAGACGTGAAAAAAAGATGTGATCAAGAATTTATGCATATAATTGGTATCTCGATATGATATTATACGAGTTTTCCGACAAAAGTGAGATTGGCAACTGAAGAAGTTTTTGATGCCTTGATAAATACAGCAAGACTACAGAAAATAACGAAATTACAAAAACTAGGTACAAAATATCCACGTGTACTATTGTGAAATTGTGTACCCCACCCATTTAGATATATAAAGACTGATATTGAAGAGTCTATGTTACGATACCTAGAACGTGGCAAAATGCTAGGAGATAAGAAAGAGAAAGCAGCTACACCAACAAGACAGACAGCTGAGCCAAAAAAGACTGTTGAAAAGACAGGTAAAGACTTGAAAGCTCAGGCAGGTGTTGAAAGTAAGTCAGACTTTGATAAATATAGAGAAGAGATGATGAAACAGTTCAACAAGCTAGACAGGAGTATGGAAATACGCATGAAAACCATGGAAGAAAAATTCTCTGGTATTTTTAAGGAGTTTAAAGATGAGTTGACAGGCCTTAGAAATGAGTACATAGAATCTAAGACTGAGATAGAAAGAACAAACACTAAAGTAACAGAAATAGAAACCTGTCTTACCTTTCAAACGGATAGATTGAATGAAAGTGAGAAAGAGCAAAAAGCTGAGTTGAAAAAAGCTAAAGCTGAAGTAGATGAGAAAATAAATGAACTCAACAAGAAGCTTCTGATGATGGAAAAGCATGACAGGAAATATAACCTACTGTTTTATGGTTTACCAGAGGAGAAAGAAGAAAATTTATTCGAGAAGCTGAAACTCATACTCATTGATGATATGAAAATAGACATGCACACTGTTAATAGAATGCAATTTATTCATGGACACAGGCTACCCTCAGAAGTGACCCATGCTCCAAGACCAATTATTCGGAGGTTTGTTTCATATGCGGATCGTGAATTAGTGTTGAGCAATGCGTTTAAACTGGGCGGAACAAAGAGACGCATTGTATCTGACCTCCCAGTTCCTATGAAGGAGAGAAATAGACTTTCTAAGGAGGCATACAAAATAAGACATGGAGAGAAATTACAAACTAGAATTAAAGACAAGGGTCTAGACATTTTTCTGGAGGTGAGGAAAGATAAGGACCATAAATGGGTGAGGAGAGATGTGTAAAATGACATTGAACATGCTGAAGAGATCAGAATATTTTTCTGAGATAATTCCATTTAAATAACAATAGGTAATTGCAGTGTACATACCGTGATGACCCCGGGATGGGGGATGAATAGGCCTAAGCTGGCAGCGCAGACCCAGACCAGATTGTGCCTGAAAAGCTGTCTGATATGGGTCTTCACTGTCAGCCATTTTCGTCTTGCTGTTTCGCGAAATAAATCTGGTAAAATTTTAGAAGAATTACAGCAATCCTCACATTATGCAAACACGCCTGTACAAATACAGTGCCACCTTTATCGCCGAAAAAGTGGAAATTTTTATAAAGAGAAATTGTTATATTTCTTGTTTCTGCTCCGAGTGTGGATTGTGGGCACTCTTTAGAACCACCTCATCGAAGTGGTTCTAACGGGTGCCCACGGTTTGTATTTTGGGGCGGGGAGAGGAGGGGTA
The DNA here is from genome assembly GCA_963580285.1 of Lucinisca nassula. Taxonomy (NCBI): domain Eukaryota; kingdom Metazoa; phylum Mollusca; class Bivalvia; order Lucinida; family Lucinidae; genus Lucinisca; species Lucinisca nassula. The sequence goes on along the minus strand of OY757020.1, from coordinate 129,260,208 downwards.
TAGTTTACCCCGGTAAACCCCAGTTTTACTATATATAGGTGGGGTGCAAGTGGATCAAAATTATACAGGCGTGTTTTCGTGGAGAGACGTCCCTTTTTTTTTGTGATATTTACGGTATCTCTGATATGCTTAATATATGTTTCTCTCTCTTTTTCCATAACTAAGAGCCATATATAATTTTTTAAAACAACTTACATAACCATGCTCACTAGACTTGTTTTTTTTTTTTTTTTATCTACAAATGTCTACACTAAGAGCAACTGATTAGAACTAGTACCAGAATTGATACTGATGACATGTCAAATAACATACAGCTCTGTAAGTTGATTATATTGATACCATAGCCTCCCAGATAAAGCTTTGTTTCCATTCAACAGTACTCATATTTTTGCCTATTTCTGCATGGGAGTGTGTGCTGTTGGTACTCATTGGAATTGCCTCAGTGAGACGCGCCCAATGGGTACCCAGGGCATGTGTTTTTCAAGGCAGGATAGAAGTGATTTGTGAATCTATCCCCCTCTTATCTGGAGCTATGACAGTATTTTCGCTAGGCATATACAGGGCCAAATATAGGTCAGTGGTACAAGATAAAACGTGGAACCCAAAAGGAAGGTTTTACGATTTACCGCATAGTAGATGTATGCAGTCGCAGTTTAATACTCAGTAAATCTTAAAAGTTTACCAGTCTAATTTTGTAATTTACTCTATTTTAAAACTACACATAAAATGAATCAAATTGTGATTCATTCATTTTTTTTTTAGGTACTAATGAAAATCTAGTAAATAGGTCCAGAAATAAAAATTTATGCAATGATGCTGGTTTTTACACAGTGAAAGCCTCACATTGACACGGAGTATAAAATGAAAATGGATGAAAATGTGTATTGGAATTTCTATGTTGACAATGTAATCGTATTGTTCACAATAGACAGGTACAACATTTTATTTGACCAGTTTTGTACCATATGAAATCTTGCAGGCGTCCATTTCGGATTCGAGGCCCTCAGGGTTTCGGGTTGTGTTGTCTTCGAATTCAGAATTGCTACAGGTGAAACGTCAAATGACATTTATACAGCAAGCAGGACCAGAAGTTAGTTGGTGGGTGGCAGAACATTTTGCAAACAGTGTGGATCCGGATCAGGGTCCACATTTTAGGACATCTGGCCAGGGCCGCCACTGTTTGCCAAATGCCTATTATAGGGTTTCCGGTATAAAATGGGGTAAAATGTATTGCTATATAGAGCCGGTAAGGTTGACCTTTGCTGTTTTTGGTACGGTGGAATCTGACTGTTTTTGGAGCAGGTTGAACTGTGGCTACACTGCGATACAACACACCAGTGTGACATTGTTTATTCTCTGAGATTTGAGAAATGCCTGAGGTTTTTTTTTACCATGTTTATGGTAGATATAATTTATGTGAAAATTATATGTTAACCCATGGCATGGGGTGGTGGTTCTTTTCATCCAGCTATATGTGGAGACCCAGGTTGCGGATTTTCATTCGGACCGCCTCGCTGAGGTGGCTAGGATGAGTTCCCGCAAAATGGGCTGGTATGCAGTGATTGGAGGAACTAACCTCCAGTTATCACGGATACAGTAGCCGTATCTGATGTAATGGGAACATTATACGTCAGACTCATCAGAGATTTGAAATATTTGTATCTTAAATTTTGAAGTATAGACATGTCTGCCCCTATCCTGCCGCATCAGTTGGTTGAGATTTTCCTATTGCTGAGTATTAACATATTAAATTTTGGTTGTCTGCTACAATTAATTGTTTGGTTCGTTATGTTGACTTAACTAAAGTGTGGATCCTGATCAGATGGCTTCCGAGATGAAGCTCTCGGAGGCCGTCTGATCTGGATCTACACTATTTGTTATGATGGGTTTTTCGTGTGCAGCACGATGGGGGTATGGATGTCTAAGAATTTACTGAATAGATATGTAGGCGGCCAGGGAAATTTGTTGGTTTGCTGTCTGACTCATTAATAAATGTATATATTTGTAACTCAGTAACTATCTTTTACATGGGGATCAATCCTGATTTGCAGTTTGCAATTTAGGGCTAATTTTATTTTAAAAGACGGCAAGCATTCACATTTCTTATGGCTGACCAGATGGAGTTCAAAGGTACATTTACATGTATCCACCTTATCCATTGTTGTCCGCATATACACTGAGGGTTGTCTTCTCGTGACATGATTTCAGTATCTTAAGCTAAATATTTACAGTTTATTGCAAGATTCGCAGCTCTTACATGACACATACTTGCCTACCAGTGTATATATGAAAATCTTGTTATGAGCTATGGCACAGGGTGGTGGTGCATTTTATTCATAAAAATAAGCAGGACTAGAAGTTAGTTTGGAGGGGACTGTAAAACGTTTTCCAAACAGTGTGGGTCCTGATCAGGTTCCACATTTTATGACATCTGGCCTGGGCCGGCACTGTTTGCCAAATGCCTATTATAGGGTTTCCGGTACAAAATGGGTTAAAATGTACTGTCATATAGAGCCGGTAAGGTTGACATTTGTTGTTTTTGGTACAGTGGGATCTGACAGTTTTTGGACCAGGTTAATCTGCGGCTACACTGCGATAACACACCAGTGTGATATTGTTTATTCTCTGAGATTTGAGAAATGGCTGAGTTTCTTAACCATGTTTATGGTAGATATCAGGAAAATCATATGTTAAGCGATGGCATGGGGTGGTTGTTCTTTTCATCCAGCTATATGTGGAGACTTAGGTTGCGGGTTTTCATTTGGACCGCCTCGCTGAGGTGGTTCAGATGAGTACCCGCAGCATGGGCCAGTATGCAGTGATTGGGGGGAACAACCTCCAGTTATCACGGATACAGTAGCCGTATCTGATGTAATGGGAACATTATACGTCAAGCTTATCAGAGATTTGAAATATTTGCATTTTAAATTTTGAAGTATAGACATGTCGGCCCCTATCCTGCTGCATCAGTTGGTTGAGATTTTCCCATTGCTGAGTATTAACACATTTGGTTGTCTGTTACAAATTATTGTTTGGTTCGTTATGTTGACTTAACTAAAGTGTGGATCCTCATCAGATGGCTTCCGAGATGAAGCTCTCGGAGGCCGTCTGATCTGGATCTACACTATTTGTTGGGATGGGGTTTTCGTGTGCAGCACGATGGGGGTATGGATGTCTAAGAATTTACTGAATAGATAAGTAGGCGGCCAGGGAAATTTGTTGGTTTGCTGTCTGACTCATTAATAAATGTATATATTTGTAACTCAGTAACTATCTTTTACATGGGGATCAATCCTGATTTGCAGTTTGCAATTTAGGGCTAATTTTATTTTAAAAGACGGCAAGCATTCACATTTCTTATGGCTGACCAGATGGAGTTCAAAGGTACATTTACATGTATCCACCTTATCCATTGTTGTCCGCATATACACTGAGGGTTGTCTTCTCGTGACATGATTTCAGTATCTTAAGCTAAATATTTACAGTTTATTGCAAGATTCGCAGCTCTTACATGACACATACTTGCCTACCAGTGTGTAAACATGAAAATCTTGTTATGAGCAATGGCACAGGGTGGTGGTGCATTTTATTCATAAAAATAAGCAGGATTAGGAGATAGTTTGGAGGGTGGCAAAACGTTTTGCAAACAGTGTGGGTCCGGATCAGGTTCCACATTTTACGACATCTGTCCTGGGCCGGCACTGTTAGCCAAATGCCTATTATAGGGTTTCCGGTACAAATTAGAATAAAATGTATTGCCATATAGAGCCGGTAAGGTTGGCATTTGTTGTTTTTGTTGCAGTGGGATTGGACTGTTTTTTGGACCAGGTTGATCTGTGGCTACACTGTGATAACACACCAGTGTGATATTGTTTATTCTTTGAGATTTGAAAAATGGCTGAGTTTCTTTACCATGTTTATGGTAGATATATGTGAAAACCATGTTAAGCCATGGCATGGGGTGGTGGTTCTCTTAATTTTAGCTATTTGTGGAGACCTAGGTTGCAGGTTTTCATTTGGACCGCCTCGCTGAGGTGGTTCAGATGAGTACCCGCAGCATGGGCCGGTAAGCAGTGATTGGGGGGACTAACCTCCAGTTATCACGGATACAGTGGCCGTATCTGTTGTAATGGGAACATTATACGTCAAACTCATCAGAGATTTGAAATATTTGCATTTTAAATTTTGAATGAGTGAGTGAGTGTTTTGGTTTTACGTCTCACCGGCGGCTGAGGTCGTGCGGGGGCGGGGCCGCGGTTTGAAGACCCGTCCGGAAGTCTTGGGGGGCCCGTGATCGATCCTGCGATCCCTGGTTTACAAGGCGAGTGGCGCGGCCACTGCACCACCGAGGCTTCCTTTTAAATTTTGAAGTATAGAGTCGGCCCCTATCCTGCTGCATCGGTTGGTTGAGATTCTTCCAATGCTGAGTATTTACATATTTGGTTGTCTGTTACAATTTATTGTTTGGTTCGTTATGTTGACTTAACTAAAATGTGGATCCTGATCAGATGGCTTCCGAGATGAAGCTCTCGGAGGCCGTCGGATCTGGATCTACAATATTTGTTGGGATGGGGTTTTCGCGTGCAGCACGATGGGGGTATAGATGTCTAAGAATTTACTGAATAGATTTGTAGGCGGCCAGGGAAATTTGTTGGTTTGCTGTCTGACTCATTAATAAATGTACACGTAACTCAGTAACTATCTTTCATATGGGGATCGATCCTGATTTGCAGTTTTCAACTGTGTTGAACTTTGCCATGTGTGTTTTGGGCAGACAGGTCTGAGCAAGCAATTAGACCCAGATGGGGTGCCGTAGAATCCGGCATCTCATTCGGGTCTGCACTGTTTGCCACTCATTTAGCTACTACAAGCACAACTTTGGGTTGTTAATTGTACTTATTGAACTATTAATTACAAACAAATCAGCAATGATAATTAGTTTTGTGAAATTTATACAAATAATCGTCCAGCCATATCGTAGACTGTGTAAACATTTTAGGTTTGGTTCTAATTTGGTCTTATGTACAGAAAATATGTATAGTTTTGCCCGAGTTTAGACATTGACCTTCAGTTGGTTTTATATACTGAAAGAGTTGCAGAGAGACTCCCCAGTTTTGCCTAGGCATTTCATTTTAGTTGTGTAATTGATGGCACATTCAGAAGTAAGTCTATGTACCACAAAAATTCCCATTTATGATGAAGTGAATTTTGACATTTATTATATTATCATCATGAAACCATAGCAGCAAATTGGGTAGATGTTTTGTGATGGTTTATGCCTGTTTTCTATGAAGATCTAGGTGTTGGTATTCATTGGAATGGCCTCGGTAGGGCGGTTCGGGTGAGTACCCGCAGCATGGATTTATATGCAGAAGTGGGGGAACTATTCTGCAGTTATCGCGGATTGCGGTTGCCCGCAGCTGCATTTATTGCAGTGGGATCATATTTGTCAAACTCCTCCATTAGAGTTTTGAAATATTCACATTTGACCCTTTTTGTACCAATTGGAGTTTTCCTCCATATATATAGCAGGAGTTCACTTCAAAAGTTAAGAGATGTCAAGGTGTGTTTTCTTCGGGGTCTATTTGGAAACTGGCTGAGCATTTTGCGGACGGTGTAGGTCCTGATCGGATGCCGCGTTCTGCGGCGTTTGATTTTGGGCCTGTACTGTTTACCGGATGCCCATTTGGGGGTTTCTGGTGCAAAATGGGTTAAATGAAATTTTGGTGTATGGACATGCTGGCCCCTATCCTGCTACATCAGTTGGTGAGACACCCATTGCTGAGTTTCAGCCTTTCCGGATGTCTGATACAATTTACTTCTCTGGTTCGTTGTGGTGGCATAACTGACAGTGTGGACCCTGATCGGATGGCTTCTGAGAAGCCCTTGGAGACCATCTGATCTGGAGCTACACTGTGTGTAGAGGCGGGGTTTTAGTGTCCAGCACGATGGAGGTATGTATGTTTATGAGTTGACTGAATATTTTTGAAAGCCAGCCAGGAGAATCTGTGGGTTTGCCGTCTAATTTACCAATAAATTTGACTTGGTAACTTGTATATCTTTTAGACCTTATTTGGAATGGGGTTTGCCTTGTGCAATTTAGAGCCACTTTTTGCTTTAAAGACGGCTGACTCACACATTCTTTATAAGGGCTAACAAAATTAATTAAGTTCAAGTAGCTGAATTAAAAATTATTAGATTTGCTCGGGTTATGAACAGCATTAGTTAAGCCTTTGCCTGCCGTTGATAAATGTTAAGCTTGAAATGGGCGATATTGCTTTTGAAAAGGCAGTAAAAACTATCCACAAAAATTCACAGTTATAGAGGATCTTGCATGAGTGTCCATGTATTGTTGAATTTATTAAGCGAGTTGAGGAAAAGGGATAGAATGCGAGGCTGTGCCGAGCATTTTATCGCTTTTCCTCAACGAGTTTGATAAATTCAATAATGCATGAGCACGAATGCAAGATTCTATTTATCATTTGACATTTAAAACGTTTTTTTTTTTTTTTCACGATTGTTTACAAAAATGTATGTGTTCCGCCATTGGTAAGCGCGACGTCGTACATGCAACGTTACGGGACGTATCTAGCTAATTTGCATATTTAGTCCACTAGTGGACTATTGAAAATATTACATGGCGTTGTTGCACTCTCAGACACGACGTCGTGTGATAAATTGTCATAAAAATGTATAAAAGAATCAATACGATATGCTGGGAGGACTTTAGCTAAATTTTAACCCTTTCTGTACCGGATGGAATTTTCCTCCCTGTATTTTAGCAGGAGTAACGGGCCTCCGTGGCCTAGTGGTTAAGGGCGCTAACTCTTGATTATTAGGTATCTCACCGCTGTGGTCCGAGCTTCACTCGGGTCACATGTGAGACGCCAAGTTTTGCAACGGAAGGTCAGGTGGTTTTTCTGCGGGTACTCCAGTTCTCGCACACCTCTGATTAACGACCGGCTCGGTATGAGTGAAATAGTCTTGAAAGGGCCGTAATACCCCCCCCCCCCCCAAAAAATATATATATATATATATATGTGTGTATGTATATGTATGTGTGTGTATACATATATATATGTATATATATGTTTATATGTATATATATATGTGTATGTGTGTGTATGTGTATATGTATATATATATATACTAGCAGGAGTTCAATTCGAGATTAAGGAGTGTTAGGTAGTATCTCCTTGGAACAATGCTTCCGTATGAGAGTACTGATTCTTAACCATTAGACAGGGAGGAGAATTTTCCCCTTTTCAGAGGGTTTTTCCGTTTGACTGGAAATTGCTGAATTAAAAACTATTGGATTTGCTCTGGTTAGGAACAGCATCACTAAAACCATGTGTGAAACGACAAGTCCTGCAACAAAGGGTCTGGTAGACTTTCTTTGGATACTGAGATTTTTGTCTGCATTAGATAAGTGTGAAGCATGGGATGTCGGGTGTTGTTTTCCTGAAAATTTGTTCAGAGAATGACTGGATTTTTGCAGGCACTGTTGGTACTGTTAAGATGCCGCGTCGTGGTATGGGCCTGCACTGTTTGCCTGGATACCCGTTTTGGGGTTTCTGGTGCAAAATGGGTTAAAGGTGATAGTTTTATACCCAGATAATAGCTTATAAATAGATTACACCACAATCTCGCCGTGACACTGTTTGTGTGGCGCGTTTTTAGATATAGTATGGTATAAAGGATGGAACCTTAGGATTTGTGGTTTTTATGTGGAAGTGGCCATAGGCAGTATAGATAATTGTAGTTTTTCTATATAAGCTGCGCATGTTTAACTGAATGTGACACAGTTATATATCTAACAAGGTCGATGCCCTGGACACTTTTTTTGCCTTAGACATTCATAATAGTGATATAGAGTTTGAGATGTACAGTAGAACTTTGATGGCTCGAACACCGATGGCCCGTTTACCATGGCTGGGTCGAACTCATACTTGAGCCCCTAGGAAAATCCTCAAGATAAGAAGTGGTGGGGGATGATTGGGGGATTTTGGTCTTTTGTCTTGTGGATGTGTGCTGTGTGTACTCATTAGAGTCGCCTCGGTGAGGCGATTCTAATGAGTACACGCAGCAAACATTTTCATTATACAACATCGAAAGATGTTCAAAAGTATCTTGTTATGCCTCTGGGCAGTGGCCTAGAGTGGCTCGAACTACCGCTGTCTCGAATAAATTTTCATGGTCCCAAAGGGGTTCGAGCCATCGAGGTTTGACTGTATATAGAATATTAACATATGACTTCAAAATCCTCCACATAAGAAATAATGTGGGATAGTTGTTTTGTACCCGCTTTTTCGACGAAAAATCGGGTATAATATTTTCGTACCACAGTTCACTCTGGCGTCTGTCCGTCCGCCAGTCCGTCCGTCCGTCACGTTTCTTGTGATTGGAACCCCTCTGCAACCACTGAAGTTACACTTTTGAAACTTTGTATGTGGATGGTGCAAGGAGTGTGAATGGCGGTGGGCAACTTTTTTGTGACCTTGACCTCAACATGACCCCAAGGTCAAAGGTCAAAATTATGATTTGCCATATCTCCTAAACAATTGGAGTTACACTTTTGGTTAACTCAAAATAAAATGAAATGAATATCACTGCAGAGGTACCATTAATAGCATACCGGAAAATGATCACCTTTTTGGTAGGTAGTTTTTTTAATATTCTTTATACTGTAAGTATTTTGGTTTTGGTTTCCGTTTCTGCTCCTGCACACTTTTCTCAGTATGGCTCATTTTGGGTATGGATTCATAGAGACAGTTCGATTTGACATCTGAACCGTTAAGGATTTACTCACAGAACTGTCAAGGACTATCTGAAGTAACAAAACGGCGAGATTTGTTTCATTATGTTAAATCTAAAAAATACAACATTATTTGCTTACAAGATGTTCATGTAAAGTCGCAGTTAGAGCCTTTTATTAAAGCCGAATGGGGTTATGATGCCTACTTTAGTTCATATACAACTAATAGTAGAGGGGTTATGATACTTATAAATAACAACTTTGAGCAAAAAGTTGATAAAGTAATGGCAGACAAAAATGGAAATTATATTATTATGGATATAAACATACAAGGAAAAAAGTTAACTTTAGTTAATCTCTATGGCCCAAATCAAGATAACCCTAATTTTTATACCACTTTGTTGCAAAAAATTGCTCAATTTGAAAATGATCAATTAATTTTATGCGGTGATTGGAATTTTATCTTGGATCCAGAAATGGATTGTGAAAACTATTTGCATGTCAATAATCCAAATGCAAGAAGGGTAATTTTAAACTATATTGAAGAAGAAAATCTTATAGACGTGTGGCGGGTGATGAATGAAAATTGCAAGAAATATACTTGGCGGAGGTTAAATCCTACACGTAAACAGGCCCGCTTAGATTTCTTTCTGGTCAGTGAAAATCTATCACAATTTGTGGTTGACACTGATATTCTCTCGGGTTATAGAACTGATCATAGCAGTATTTTGCTAAATTTGAAATTAACAAAAAATGAGAGAGGAAAAGGTTATTGGAAATTCAATAACTCTTTACTCAAAGTTCCGGATTATATACAGAAAGTAAAAGAAACAATAGAAGAGGTAAAACAGACATACAGTTTAAATCAAAACAACATAAATGATATTGAAAACATTGAATTTAATATAAATGACCAGTTATTTTTAGAAACTTTATTAATGATGATAAGAGGTATAACTATTAAATATTCCTCTGAAAAAAAGAGAAAAACTTCTGAAGCCGAATTAAAACTGGAAAACGATATTAAAGTATTAGAAAACGAAATAAATGCTAACTTTAATAATATCTCTGAAGAAAAAATACGTGACTTAATAACAAAAAAAGAAGAATTATTAAATATAAGAAAAGATAAAATAGATGGGGTAATGTTACGATCAAGGTGCAGATACCAAGACTTGGGAGAAAAGCCTACAAATTATTTCTTTAATCTTGAGAATAGAAACTTTACCAGTAAAGTAATTAACAAATTAATTGAGGAAGGGGTAGAATACACAGATACTAATGATATTTTAAACTGTCAGAAACAATTCTATTGTAATTTATATAATGAAAATGAACAGTTAAATGACGAAGATATTGAAAATATTCTGGGAGAAAACGACAATAAACTTTCTGACCTTGATTCAGATCAACTTGAAGGCGAAATTACTTTCAGTGAACTAGGTGAAACTCTGAAAACTATGAAGAATGGGAAAAGTCCCGGTCAAGATGGATTTACTGTTGAATTTTTTAAATTTTTTTGGATAGATTTAGGCTATTTTGTTTTAAGATCTCTTAATTATGGTTATAGATGTGGAAATCTATCTATAACTCAAAAACAAGGTGTCATAACCTGTATTCCAAAACCAAATAAATGTAGACAAACCCTTAAAAACTGGCGTCCTATTTCATTGCTTAATGTAATCTATAAAATGGCTTCTGCGGTTATAGCAAATAGAATAAAAAATGTTTTAAATAAACTTATTCATGAAGACCAAAAGGGATTTTTATCAGGTAGATATATAGGCGAAAATTTAAGAATGATTTACGATGTTTTATTTGAAACACAAAAACAAAATCTCCCAGGTCTGATATTATCGATTGACTTTGAAAAAGCATTTGATACAGTTTCTTGGAAATTTATTGATAAAACTTTAAAGTACTATAATTTTGGACCCTCAATCAGAAAATGGGTAAGAATTTTTCAAAAAGGTTCTGAATCCTGTATCATACAGAATGGCTTTATGTCTGAAAGTTTTAGTCTGAACAGAGGATGCAGACAAGGGGACCCAATATCTCCATACCTATTTGTTTTGGCTGCTGAAATATTGGGTCAGATGATAAGGAATAATCAAGAAATACGAGGTATCAATATTGATAACAAGGTTTTTAAACTAAGCCAATATGCCGATGATACTCAGATTTTTCTGGACGGTTCAGAAAGGTCTTTAAGGGAGACGTTAAATGTTTTAAATCAGTTTTATTTTTTGTCAGGACTTAAGATCAATGTTGAAAAAACACATGCTATTTGGATTGGAGTGTTGAGTAATTCGGTTACACGCCAATGTCGTGAATTCAATCTCGACTGGAATCAAGGCCCGTTTAAAGTACTTGGCGTTAATTTTTCAACTAATGTTAATGATGTTTGGGACTTGAATTACCACGAAGTTCTGAATAAAGCTGAAAATATTTGTAAACAATGGGCAAAAAGAAGGTTGACATTAATAGGTCCTATAACAATTATAAAATCTCTAGCCTTGGCTAAATTCACTCATTTAATTTTAGCACTTCCCAATCCTCCAGACGATCTCATCAAGCAGATAAACCGAATTTTTTTTAAATTTTTATGGAATAATGGGCCAGACAGAATTAAACGTGATATAGTTAAGAACTATAGAGAAGGTGGACTTCGAATGATTAACATCTCGTACTTTATAAAAGCATTGAAAATTTCATGGATACGTAGAATTATACAAAATACAGAAAATAATGCTTGGTATACATTATCTAATATAAATTTTATGTTGTTACTAAGTTCTGGTCATGGATATGCTATCCAAACTCATAGGGATATTGATAACCCGTTCTGGAAAGATTTACTTCTAAGTTGGTGTACTTATTGTAATAAACTTAAAATAGAAAATATTAAAGAGATTTTGGATACCCCAATTTGGTATAACAGTAAATTGACACATGGTCTGATGTTCTATAATAATTATTGGTTCAATAAAGGTGTTCGACTTATGTCAGATTTAGTAGATCATAATGGTGATATCTATAGTTTTGAAAGATTCAAAGCTGTGTATGGGGTAAGGGGGACCTTTTTAGATTACCAAGCATTAATAGCTAAAATCCCTAATCAGTGGAAAAATACGATTAATGAAAATAAACCGTTTTGCATTATGAATGCTTATAATACAACATGCAGTATATATACACGAAACTTAATAAAAGACAAGAAAGGTTGCAGGAGGTTTTATGACATAATGGTTGGGACTAAAGAAATTATCTTTTCAAATAAATGGGAACGAGAATTAGGAAATATCTCATCGGATGATTTAATGTGTTATAACTTAGTGGTCAAAGATCTCAAAGAAGCGACGCTAAAAGATTTCCAGTTTAAACTTACAAATAAAATTTTAGTTACTAAATCCTTTTTACACAGAATAAAGAAAATAGATGAAAATCAATGTTCATACTGTGCGAATCAGGCGGAAACTATCCTGCATCTATTTACAGAATGTGAAAAAGTGAATAGATTTTGGCAGCTTTTGAGAGTATGGATACTTGCGCGCACAAATCTGAACTTCGATTTAAGTAGTAAAGCCATCATTTTCTCAAACCAAAATAAAAATAAACTATTGTCATTAATTTCGGTTTTAGCAAAGCAATACATTTACAAAAATAAATTTGTAAACGACGAACTCAACCTGGATGTATTCATTTCGCAGCTTAAAAGGAAATTTCAGTGTGAAAAATATATAGGTTTTATAAATAATAATATCGGTAACTTTTTCTCTATATGGGGCCCATTATACAACTATTTTTCAATGGAAGCATGACTGTCTTGATGAGTTCTTCAATAGTACTGAGGAGCAAGATTGAAGATAACTCTGTTTAGTGAATGGTGAATTGGCAAATATTTTATATATCTGGGCATTTTATAAACAAAGTGAGCCAAACATTTGGAAGTTTATCTACTAGCTTGTTTTTTTTACACAAAGAGAAGCTGGGGGAGGTAGGCAGGAGAAATGGTGACGGGAACCAGGTCCAATAATGCTTGTAGTAAAAGTTAATAGTTTGAAGGGAAGATATATGGATGTTTTATTATTATTATTATTATTATTATTATTATATATTTTTTTTTTAGTATTTCTGTAGAAAATTTGAAACCCTCACATGATTATAATACCATGTATATGATGTGAGCTACACAGTACAATAAAACTAGAGCTGGAATATGAGCTTATTTCGTAGGCATGCCTATATAAATATAATAAAAATGTTACCCCCGAAAAAACACATATAGATGAAAAGCTTAATTTCATTAGTGTTACGGCTTGGGGTGTAGATTATCGGCACTCGTTTGTACCACCTCGTTTGAATAATAATATATACCCTTGTAAATCTCTGCTTACTCTATAATGGTGGGTGTTTCAAGGGACAATATTTATATAGACATGTTTCGTGATATGCTTGAATAGCTGACTGAACAGATAAGGAAATGTGGGGCGGAGTGGTTGTTTGAGGGTGCACCGTCTTGATACCCTGTAGGCTGACATCTGGTACAATTTAAATGGAAGATTTATTGATATTGATACCTTTTTATAAAACTGTACGGTACCGCTTATAAGAACTAGACTATGAAGTGAGCATATGCTCACTAATACCCCCTGCCAAAGCCATCGGTAGCTTAGTTCCTGAAAAATCTTCACAAAATTTAAGGTAACTCACAAAATACACATCTCAGTAGCAAATATAACAAAGAGGAATAACTCTAAAGCACCTGGCCCCACAGCCCAAATTTTCTTTCCCACAATACAACTTGTTATGCATGTTGTTTGTACCAAATTTCAAGTTTCTAGGTGCAGTAGTTCCTGAGAAATCTTTGACACAAAATTTAAGGTAACTCACAAAATACACATCTCAGTAGCAAATATAACAAAGGGGAATTACTCTAAAGAACCTGGCCCCACAGCCCCAATTTTCTTTCCCAGAATACAACTAGTTATGCATGTTGTTAGTACCAAATTTCGAGTGTCTAGGTACAGTAGTTCCTGAGAAATCTTTGACACAAAATTTAAGGTAACTCACAAAATACACATCTCAGTAGCAAATATAACAAAGGGGAATAACTCTAAAGAACCTGGCCTCATAGCCCCAATTTTCTTTCCCACAATACAACTAGTTATGCATGTTGTTTGTACCAAATTTCAAGTTTCTAGGTACAGTAGTTCCTGAGAAATCTTTGACACAAAATTTAAGGTAACTCATAAAATACACATCTCAGAAGCAAATATAACAAAGGGGAATAACTCTAAAGAACCTGGCCCCACAGCCCCAATTTTCTTTCCCACAATACAACTAGTAATGCATGTCGTTTGTACCAAATTTTAATTTTCTAGGTAGAGTAGTTCCTGAGAAATCTTTGACACAAAATTTAAGGTAACTCACAAAATACACATCTCAGTAGCAAATATAACAAACGGGAATAACTCTAAAGAACCTGGACCCACAGCCCCAATTTTCTTTCCCACAATACAACTAGTTATGCATGTTGTTTGTACCAAATTTCGAGTGTCTAGGTACAGTAGTTCCGGAGAAATCTTTGACACAAAATTTAAGGTAACTCACAAAATACACATCTCAGTAGCAAATATAACAAAGGGGAATAACTCAAAAGAACCTGGCCCCACAGCCCCAATTTTCTTTCCCACAATACATCTAGTTATGCATGTTGTTTGTACCAAATTTCAAGTTTCTAGGTATAGTAGTTCCAGAGAAATCTTTGACACAAAAAAGTTTACACACACACACACAGAAAAGTTTACACACACACAGAAAAGACAAAAACTATATACCCCTTCGGCATACATAGTATGCCGGGGGTATAAATAGCTATGTATGTCTGGAAGTGCAAGCTTTCAACACCTACTCCGTTACATATTTCTTGCTGTTATTTTTATAGCTATTATATTAGTATTATCAGCAGTAGTTGTGATAGTAATAGTTGAAAAAAAAAAGATTACTGATAATATTTAGAAAATGGTGAAAGCTAATGCTTGTATGCTCATAATCATAGGTTGTATTGATACGTCCTTCTTTATATTTATGTGAGATGATTCATGAATAAATTAAAAAAAAAAATATCAAAGACCTTGGCCTTGTGGTTTCTTAGAAGAAGATTTTTTATAAGGTTTTCAGTGAAGAAAATCTTTTTTGGCTCCTGTGACCTAGATGTGCAACGGACCGGAAGCTTCATACCAAATATCAAAGACCTTGGCCTTGTGGTTTCTTAGAAGAAGATTTTTTATAAGGTTTTCAGTGAAGAAAATCTTTTTTGGCTCCTGTGACCTAGATGTGCAACGGACCGGAACCATTTGAACAACTTTGAAAGGGGACCACCGAAGGATCATTCCTGTGAAGTTTTGTCAAAATCCGATCAATGGTTTAGGAGGAGATGTTGTTTGAAGAAATTGTTTATGTACGCAAGGACAACGGACAAAAAGTGATCCCAAAAGCTCACCTCATCACTACGTGACGGTGAGCTAAAAATATCATGGATTTTCATCAGAAAAGTAGCACTTTCAGAGCTATGAAAAAATGCACAATGTCACACGGGTGTGTTTTCGTAATGACATTGCTTCAGGAAAGTGGAATACGAAGACCAGATCAAACTAGAGCTGCCGCCTAACGGGCGCCAATTATACCCCCGCATGCGTGAAGGTCAAGGTCAGGTTTGTGTATATCAATCTTAAGTACTAGTAGCAAGGTGTGTGGTGTGTGAATATTAAAGAAATCGGTCAAAGAATGAGGAAGTTATGTGCAATGTTAATGTTTTTTTGTACCGACAAATTTTTACAAGTATTTGACCTTGAGGAAGGTCAAAGTAAAGGTCAAGGTCAGGTTTGTGTATATCAATCTTAAGTACTAGTGGCAAGGTGTGTGGTGTGTGAATATTGAAGAAATTGGTCAAAGAATAAGGAAGTTATGAGCAATGTTAAAGTTTTTTGTAACGGACCGACGACGACAGACGACAAGCTGACTCCTATATACCCCCTTCAAACTTCGTTTGCGGGGGTATAATTATCTTTATTAGTTTCTAAGATATGGCAATTTGAAGTCTGAAATAAACAACCTGTAACAGCATCGTTAATATTCACAAAGTATACATTTTAACAATCAAAATATCTTGTGTTCATCAGAAATCACTTAACCACCTGTCTATATTCATGAAACTGATCTTTTTTGAAACCTTAAGTATATAAATTAAAATGATTTAAAATAATTTAAATTTCAGATTACATGTTGATATGTAGATTAAGTGACTTATAAAGGCAGGCTACAGGTTCAGAGGACATTCAAAAAGCATTATTATTATCTTAACTAAAAAAATTATAATCAAACTGTTAGTTTTCAACAATTCAAAAATTTCATTTAACATTTAAATAAACGTTTAAATTCAGAAATTAAATCTCAACTTAATATCCCAAGTTATCAATATTAAAATAAGAATCACAGCCATCAGTGGACATAAGAAAAATATACAACAAAATCAAAGAAACAGAAAATATGTCTGTTTTAAAGGCAATTCAAAAAGTTCTTAAATCTACTATGATGTCACGTTGGTCTAAATCAACCAAAAGTTTGGAGACTGTTTCCGATTTTGTGTGACTTTTACCCGACACTGAGATAAAATGATATCTCAATCTCTCAATTTGTTGGGCAAAAAAGTGACTCCCCCCCTCCCCCCCCCACATCCCGAAAAAGTTTGGGTGTATGGCCCAACCGGCCGCTAACATTTATATCTGAGGGTGTCTGGGGTCACAAATGTCTGAAAATTGATGCTGATAAAACATGCTGCAAACAGTGAAAATGGCCAGTGCCAAACACCTTAATTGTTGCCTTGACGGCTGTGTGAAGATTAAAATGTGGTCAAAAATTCATGTGAAAACACACTTTTGAGATGCCCCCTCTTTACCATAACAACAATGATCAAGTCATGAAAGGTTGCATTTGAAACGCTACTGCCATATGAACATTCATACCGAGTTTGGTGTAAAACAGACAATCCATTACGAAACTAGACAAAGTGCCCAGTGGGGCACGTATACCCCTGGCCAGGGCCATCGCCTCAGCTGAAACAAGAACTACAAAGGGAAATAACTCTAAAAGGCCTGACCCCTTGGCCCTTATTTTCTTTCCCACAATACAAGTAGTCATACTGATCATGTGTGCAAAATTTCAAGTTTCTATGTGAAGCAGTTCCTGAGATATCTTTGACACAAAATAATTGTTTACGGACACACAGACAGATGGAAAAGACAAAAACTATATACCCCCATTGCATACTTCGTATGCCGGGGGTATAAAAATGGCTTATTGAAGTTGCTGTCAGGTGCAAAACTGTGAAAATCAGCGAAATTCACAAAATCCCTGAGTGGTAAAGGGTTAAACAAATATAGGGTTTATACGCATGGACGGGTCGTCTCACACTACTTTGCCTGGCTAGGCTACCTTCTAAGCGGTTTACCAGAACTCGTGTGCGGTCGGTTTCAACTCTGCGTGGAAGCATCATGCAGCCAAAACTCACAAACAAGCTGTGATGAACCGTCCCACTGAGGCAATTCTAACAAGTACCAACAACCTGTCTAGGAGCAAAAATAAGCAAAATACATGTTATGGAAAACCCCTTTAAACCCGTTTGTCTCTATATAAAAAGGGGTTTGGAGAGGGGGGTCATTTCACAGACTTGGTATCATGATGATATTAAATAATAACTAGAACTGTCAGTGAAACTGACTAGGGCCCCGGCAGTGCCATCAGAGGAGTTGGATTTTTTTCAAAGGGCTATTACTCTTAGAGTATTGTAGCTAGAGTTACGTCGGTTGCCATGTAATTGTGTAATGATATTGTGACCTTATATCTTAAGTTTGAAGTTGATGCATTTGACTGTTTGTAAGTTATGAATTAAAAACAAAAGGGTATTACTATATGGCAACTGTCAATAACTTCAGCTTCAGTTTGTAAACATGAAAAATGTTGATGGATAGACGGGCAGATGGACAGACGGACGGACGGACGGACGGACAGACAGACAGACAGACAGGGCATTACTATACGGCACACTGTCACATTATGGTTAATATTTCTGCTAAGTAATATTTAAATCCATCCAGGTATAAGAAAGTTATAGATTGGACACAATAAACTAGAAATGCGTCCATAGGACACGGATGCCCCCGCCTGAAAATATGTCTATGTTCGTATTCATCCATAGAAAGTTATTAACCGTGTTTTAGTTTTGGACCCTTTTTTCACGTTTCACCTCTAAGTATGACCTTGACCTTGCAGGTAAGGACGTTGGTTTTGTGTCAGGCAGATTGTCTCATGATGGCCAACATTTCTGCCAAATAATTTCAAAATCCATCCAGAGATAAGAAAGTTATTGACTGCGTTTAAGTTTCCGACCATTTTTTTTTACCTTTGACCTCTAAGTATGACCTTGACCTTGCAGGTACGGATCTGGGTTTGCATGTGACACATCGTCTCATGATGGTTAATATTTCTTCAAAGTAATTTTAAAATCCATCCAGAAATAAGTAAGTTATTGACTGCGTTTAAGTTTCGGACCCTTTTTTTGACCTTTGACCTCTAAGTATGACCTTGACCTTGGAGGTACGGACCTGGGTTTTGCACATGATACATCGTCTCATGATGGTTAACATTTCTACAAAGTAATTTCAAAATCCATCCAGAAATAAGGAAGTTATTGACTGCGTTTAAGTTTCGGACCCTTTTTTGGACCTTTGACCTCTAAGTATGACCTTGACCTTGGAGGTACGGACCTGAGTTTTGCACGTGACACGTCGTCTCATGATGGTTAACATTTCTGCTGAGTAATTTTAAAATCCATCAAGAAATAAGGAAGTTATTGACTGCGTTTAAGTTTCGGACGCACGGACGGACGGACGGACGGACGGACAAGGGCAACGCTATATGCCCTTTCCACCATTCTTCGAATGGCGGGGGCATAAAAAGACGCTTTTTTGACCTTTTATCTCTAAGTATGACCTTGACCTTTGAGGTACGGCTGTGGGTCTTGCGTGTGACACTTCGTCACATTATGGTTAACATTTCTGCCAAGTAATATTTAAATCCATCCAGGAATAATAACAAAGTTATTAATTGGACACAGGAAAGACCCTTTTTTGACCTTTAACCTCTAAGTATGACCTTGACCTTTGAGGTACGGACCTGAGTCTTGCGCGCAACACTCCATCACATTAGGGTTAACATTTCTGCCAAGTAATATTTAAATCCATCCAGGATTAAGAAAGTTATGGAGGATAAAAAAATTTGTGGACGGACAGACGGACAGACAGACAGACGGACAGACAGAGTGATTACTATAGGGCACCCACACTTTCAGTGGAATAAGAAAGTTATGGAGGATAAAAAAAATTGTGGACGGACAGACGGACAGACAGACAGACAGACGGACGGACAGAGTGATTACTATAGGGCACCCACACTTTCAGTGCGGGGCCCTAATAATAATCAACCTTATTTATCGAGGGTAACACATTTAGTACTAGTCTTCCAAGTGGCCCTCTTTTCCTGGGTAGGAATCAGTACTAAGCAGTGTGGATAGAGTCTTCTATCTCAAATCTGATACTTTACCACTGCACCACAGCGCACACATATTGAGGGGATTTCTCATTATTGCTGCAATTGTATCCTCTATGCTGTTGTGTAATATACGAAATGAGCAGTACAGCTTTCTGTAAGAAAACAAACACCATACATGGCGGAATGAATGGGCAATGATCAGACAGATCAGCAATGTAAAGCCACAGGACACTGTCACCATCAGGTCCAGTGAGTTACTTGAGCATCTTGGCATTGAGGACCTGGACCTCATATTGAAAGAGAGAAAGCTTCGCTCGTATGGACATGTGGAATGCTCCAACCGTGCAGTCAAGACTGCCTGTGACATACAGGTAGATGGAAAGTGGGGGCCTGGAAGGCCCAAGATGACCTGGAAGCAGCTAACAGAAAGAGATTGCAGAGAATGGAAGCTCTCTGCTATCGATCCTCATGATAGACAAACCTGGAGATCTGGTGTAAGATCTGCCATGCGTGCAGCAAGCCAGCTACCTGGAAAGGGGCCCACTTATGTGGACGTTGCACCTGTACCTGCACGTTAATGAAAAATCCGTTGATGATGATAATACATACCTTATAATAGAATGAGTTGAGATAATGAACTCTGGTTTCCGGGTGACCGGGTTTGGGAACAAGTGACTCTTGGTCTGAACAAACACGTATTTCTTTTCCTGTAGACGGAATCTGTATACTGCACTTGTGTTATGTCCTGCAGTTATTGCTGAAATATGAGAAAGGCTTGTACATATACACATACATATACTATTTCGAACATTACGATAAAACACCTATGCAACATAGTGCATTTTTTCATATCTCCAAAACGACAACGTTTCTGATGAAAATCTTTTATTTTTTTAACCCTTCTCCTGCTGAGCCCGGATATGTCTCATCTTTCAAACAATGTAGATCCAGATCAGATGGCTTCTGAAGAAGCCATCTGATCAGGATCTTCATTGCTTGTCATTCAGTTTACGAATTTGTTGCAATAATTTGCATCAAGTAATCTGATTGGTTGATATCCATAAGTGGGTGTGGCATATTTAAATATTCAGCAGGACAAGGGTTAATTTATTCTTTGCCGAGCTCCAAGAAAATCTCTGAAACGGTTTACAAGTTATAGGAAGTGTACAAGTATATAACTATTTACAATGTTTAAAGGGCAGTAACTCCAAAAGCAGATAATTCAGGGTTATGTTTCTTGTATTCTGCACATCATATCATGGTGCTTTATATAGAGTTTATTTGGTTGTTTTGATTGATTATGGTGAAATAATTCACAAGTGTGCAAAGGCTTCCGAGTAAAAAACAAGTGAGCGATAGAAAACGAGTTTTTTATAGGAAAGCCTTAGAACACGAGTGCATTATTTCTCCATAATCAATCAAAACAACAAAATAAACTATTTATTACATTTCCATTCGTGTTTTACATTTGGATTTTCAAATTCAACCGTTCTGATTTCCAACCTAAATAGTTTCAGTCAGGGCATGGATTTCAGGGGGCGTGGTTTAGTTTGAAAATCAGTCGCCATCTTGTTTTCATTTCAATGCAAAAATTATCCTGTGGTTGAAATACAGATACAACAATGTCATGAAAGTAGAACTGTATTATCAAGAAAATCATACTTTATCTTCCTGTTGCAGATCTTTCCTCAAAAACGTCAAATGGACGCGAAAATTGAAGTCACATTTCTATGATTTTATCAGATTTTCCGCCAAACGTCAACTATTGTTATTGTTGTTACAAACGACATCAGCAAGTCGCCTAGCAATTATGATGTCAAAACGTTCGAAATGAATAATTCACTGTGAATTATAGATTTTTAATTCACTGAGAAATCTCAGTAAATCACAACTGAAAATGTAATAAATTTGCATAAAGTTTCAAGAAAATATCTTGTACAATTTTCAAGTTGAGGAACAAACGAAATCACTATTTCAATGTTCAAATGGTCATAACTCCAAAAGTAGGTCAACCAGAGTTATGGTTCTTTTCTTCTGCAACTCACCTCATGATGCTTGATATTTGTGTAAAGTTTCATGAAAATATCTGAGATGATTCTCAACTTACAGAGCGGACATCAGTACATGGTAGAAATGGCTATGTTCAATGTTCACTCACTCACTTCAATGTTCATTCACTCACTCACTAACTCACTCACTCACTCACTCACATTCATTCATTTAATTAATATATCTACTTTGGTGTGTGTGCATTTGAGTGTCATTTATTCTTGTATTCTGTGTAAATTTGTAAATATTTGAGGGCTTCAAGGGAGATATGTTATGATTAGATTACTAATTGTTTGTTTGATTTGAGGTTTAATGTCCCTGTCAACACTATTTAGGTCATTTTGGAGAAATTGCTTCCAATTTTGTGGGACTTTTACCCGACATTGAGATAAAATGACATCTCAATCCCTGCCGCCCAATGAAACCAATAGGGTTTATAAGCATTGACCCGCAGCAATTTTCCTGGGCAGGCTTAGACGTTCTAATCGGATTACCAGTACTCATTTGCGGTCGGTATCAGCTCTGTTTGGAAGCATCATGCAGCCCAATCTATTTCTCCAACCCCCGATGGGCGGGGGCGTAGATTACTAATTGTGTTACTCTCTTGAAAAAAAGACACTATCATTATTATTATTCAAAGGGCAATAACCTCAAAAGTAAGTAAATCAGAGTTATGGTTCATGTGTTCTGCACATGGTCTCATGGTTCTTTACATGTGTGATGTTTCATAAAAACATCTCGAATGATATCAGAAGTCTGGAGCTGACACAGATGAAGTGCTGATGAATGGATGGAGGGACACAAAGTTTCTGACTACCCCACCACTTTTTGTGAATAAAAAGAAAATAATAAAAAGATCTACTCACCTTCTTGTAAGTGTTTTGATAACTGCTGACTGTCATTTACATGACAAAAATCTTGAATATTTTTACCAACAAAATCTGGGCACGAGAAATTACCATGAGAAATACCACTGAAATAGAAAAAATGTAAGTTCTCTTGTTTAGATATAAATTATAGTATAATTCCTACATCAAGACCACCTTTGGGACAGTTCAAAAGTGGTCTTTAAGACCACTTTTGAACAGTCCTAAAGGTGGTCCCTTACTAGAGAACATTAGATGTAGAAACCTCAAAGAACGAATAACTTTGCTTATATTGTCCTTCTATATGTAACAGTGCAGGTCCAGATTGCAGCATCCGGTCAAGGCCTTCACTGTTTGCAGGAAGTTCAACCATTTTCTAAATCATATTCATCCAATAGTTAAGGAAGAGAAGACTTTTAAAGATTTTTCTATTTTTAGCTCTGGTGGCCATCTTGTTCATCCCAGCGGGACATTTTGAGCAATTTTGGTTGAGGGTCACCCAAGGAACATTCCTGTAAAAATATTTTGAAACCCATCCACTGGTTAACCCTTTACCACTCAGGGATTTTGTGAATTTCGCTTATTTTCACAGTGTTGCACCTGACAGCAACTTCATCTAGCCATTGTTTCATAATGGGTGGTCTGTTTTACACCAAACTCGGTATGAATGTTCATTGGGCAGTAGCCTTTCAAATGCAACCTTTCATGACTTGATCATTGTTGTCATGGTAAAGAGGGGGCATCTCAAAGTTGGCAAAAAGTGTGTTTTCACATGAATTTTTGACCACATTTTAATCTTCTCACAGCTGTCAAGGCAACAATTAAGGTGTTTGGCACTGGCCATTTTCACTGTTTGCAGCATGTTTTATCAGCATCAATTTTCAGGCATATTTGACCCCAGACACCCTCAGATATAACTTTTAGCGGCCGGTTGGGCCATACACCCAAAATTTTTCGGGAGGTGAGGGGGGCGACGCCCCCCTTCAATCCCCCCCCCCCCAGAATATTTTTAGTGGGGACGCACGCGAAAAAACAGGTCACTTTTTTGCCCAACAAATCCTAAGGCAAACATAACTATCCAGGGGTAGAAATGCAGTTTTTAGGTGCTGCTGGGGCTTAAAATGGTGGGGGGGGGGGGGGGGTGCAGACACGTAAAAACACGTATCTGAGTGGTAAAGGGTTAAATGAAATCTTGGAACATACTGAATTTTAGCCTAAAATGCATTAATTATATCTGAAATATTGTTTCTTGCAATAAAATGATGAAAAAACAGTATTTTGGTCAGTTAGGATTTTCTTCATTAAATGAAATCTTGGAACATACTGAATTTTAGCCTAAAATGCATTAATTATATCTGAAATATTGTTTCTTGCAATAAAATGATGAAAAAACATTATTTTGGTCAGTTAGGATTTTCTTCATTAAATGAAATCTTGGAACATACTGAATTTTAGCCTAAAATGCATTAATTATATCTGAAATATTGTTTCTTGCAATAAAATGATGAAAAAACATTATTTTGGTCAGTTAGGATTTTCTTCATTAACCCTTTACCACTCAGGGATTTTGTGAATTTCGCTTATTTTCACAGTGTTGCACCTGACAGCAACTTCATCTAGCCATTGTTTCATAATGGGTGGTCTGTTTTACACCAAACTCGGTATGAATGTTCATTGGGCAGTAGCCTTTCAAATGCAACCTTTCATGACTTGATCATTGTTGTCATGGTAAAGAGGGGGCATCTCAAAGTTGGCAAAAAGTGTGTTTTCACATGAATTTTTGACCACATTTTAATCTTCTCACAGCTGTCAAGGCAACAATTAAGGTGTTTGGCACTGGCCATTTTCACTGTTTGCAGCATGTTTTATCAGCATCAATTTTCAGGCATATTTGACCCCAGACACCCTCAGATATAACTTTTAGCGGCCGGTTGGGCCATACACCCAAAATTTTTCGGGAGGTGAGGGGGCGACGCCCCCCTTCAATCCCCCCCCCAGAATATTTTTAGTGGGGACGCGCGCGAAAAAACAGGTCACTTTTTTGCCCAACAAATCCTAAGGCAAACATAACTATCCAGGGGTAGAAATGCAGTTTTTAGGTGCTGCTGGGGCTTAAAATGGGGGGGGGGGGGGGGTGCAGACACGTAAAAACACGTATCTGAGTGGTAAAGGGTTAAGGAGAAGTCATTTAAAGGTTTTTCTATTTTTAGCTCTGGTGGCCGTCTTGTTCATCCGAGCATAATTAACGGTTTGAGCAATTTGGGTAGAGGGTCACTCAAGGAACCTTCCTGTGAAATTATTTCAAACTCCATGCACTGGTTACGGAGAAGTCCTTTAAAGGTTTTTCTATTTTTAGTTCTGGCGGCCATCTTGTTCACCCGAGCGGAACGATTTGAGCAATTTTGGTAGAGGGTCACCAAAGGAACATTCCTGTGAAATTATTTTGAAATCAGTCCACTGGTTAAGGAGAAGAATTCGTTTAAAGGTTTTTCTATTTTTATCTCTGGCGGCCATTTCGTTCACCCGGGCAGAATGATTTGAGCAATTTTGGTAGAGGGTCACCCAAGGAACATTCCTGTGAAATTATTTTGAAATCCATACCCTGGTTAAGGAGAAGAAGTCGTTTAAAGGTTTTTCTATTTTTAGCTCTGGCCGCCATTTTGTTCATCTGAGCGGAATGGTTTGAACATTTCTGGTAGAGAGTCACCAAAGGTACCTTCCTGTGAAATTATTTCAAAATCCATGCACTGGTTAAGGAGGACAAGTCGTTTACAGGTTTTTCTATTTTTAGCTCTGGCGGCCATCTTGTTCACCCGAGTGGAACAATTTGAGCAAAATTGGTAGAGGGTCAACCAAGGAACATTCCTGTGAAATTATTTCAAAATCTGTCCAGCAGTTTTGGAGAAGAAGTCGTTTAAAAGTTGACGACTGATGCACACACGGACAACGTTCGACGAACAAAGAATGATCACAAGCGCTCACCTGAGCTAAAAAGCGAACAGGAAGTCCAGAAAGTTGTCTCCCTTTGAAGAATGGCAAACAAATCTGCCAGGTGTTCCCATTCACCACAAGGGGAAGATTCCATTCAGTACAGAATGGGCTAAGTTTACAGCTGCCCTCAATCTTTTTATGTATTAACAATTAAATTAAATTTATCATAATTATGACATTGTTGCTCAGCAGTTGATAACGTCGTGTAATAAAAATTGTATGACCACACGTGTAATAACACTCTGGCAGGGTTAAGTAATATGACGACATTCATGTCATCCATGCATATTTGTGGAGAAGTTGTCAAATGTAAAGGCGATAAAATCCATCTGTTAATGCTGTCTGCAGCATCTGCTTGGAA
Organism: Lucinisca nassula; assembly: GCA_963580285.1. Taxonomy (NCBI): domain Eukaryota; kingdom Metazoa; phylum Mollusca; class Bivalvia; order Lucinida; family Lucinidae; genus Lucinisca; species Lucinisca nassula. The sequence continues at coordinate 129,234,575 of OY757020.1, read as the reverse complement.
ACATTTTGGAAATATTTTGCATACAGGCAAACACAGTGTGGACCCTGAACACAGTGTGAACTCAGCTCAGTATGATTAGGAGCAGTATGATCTGGGTCCAGGCTGTTTTCATCAACGATCTATAGAGTAACCAGCAGACAACAAAGCAGACTACAATTATTGTCACTGGCATCTTAAGAGCTACGACATCGTTTTACCAGCTGTGCAAATTCAATCAATATAGCTGTATTTTTCACAGAACTCAAGATAAGAACAAGCTCAGGAGAATTATGGGGTAATGTTCCTTATTTCACGTTGGAAGTACTCATTAGAATCGCCTCATTTGAGGCGATTCTAATGAGTACCCAAAACATGTGATAACTAGTGTGACAAGAGCAGACTTAGATCAGCCTACATTTCAACCCAGTAACCAGTATGGTGGGAGGTTTTGCTTATCTCACTTGCTCTCTCGATATAATCCCGAAACAGTAGAAGGCCGTGGATAAGCAGGCTGATCTGAGTATACGCTGAACACACAGTACTTTTTGTATTTGTTTGTTTGATTTAAGGTTTAACTTCCCCCTCAACCCCTTACAGGTCATTCTGGAGACGTTGCTTCCAATTTTGTGGGACTTTTACCCGACATTGAAATGAAATGCCATCTCAAGCCCTGTCGCCCAATGAAACCAATACAGTTTATAAGCTTGGACGGTCCGACTTACACCCCTTTGCCTGGGCAGGCTTAGATCCTCTAAGCGGTTTACCAGTACTTAATATGTGCGGTCGGTTTCAGCTCTGCATGGCAGCATCATGCAGCCCATCTATTTCTTCAAGCCCCGATGGGCCGGGGCCGGTACCCACTACAGTAGGAGGATTTGGTTATCTCACTTGCTAGTTCGAGATAATCCAGAAACAGTAGAAGGCCATCAGTGAACACACTCTGATCAGACTGTGGATAACCAGGCTGATCTGAGTATCCCCTGGTCACACAAACCTTCCTGTAGGTTCTGTTATGCAATGATTCTGATTCTCCAATTAAATATCCTCATTACATTATTTCATGTATGATTTCAGACAGACAGGCCTAGCAAACAGTGTAGACCCAGATGAGACGCCGCATGCGGCGTCTCCTCAGGGTCTACAATGTTTGCCACCCATCCAACTATTTAAGACAAAACACCGAGTAGTAAATTGCATTTATTCAAATTTTATAATTACCGTATTCGCCCTAATTACCGCACCGTGCGCTTAGTTTTTTCAAAATCGTGTAATAAAATCATGGTGAAAAATCTTCCTAATTAGCGCACACTTGATACGAAAACAACAGCTTCCAAGATGATGCATACTGATAGTTAATGGGACGGAAAAAGATACTTAAGCATTGCCTTCACTGTTGGAAGAAATAATGGTAAGTTTTTATAGATTTACTATGAGAGCTTCAAGGGGAGATTACTGTAAAGTGTGCGCTTATGCATTTTCTTTTCAAAAATAGATTTGGTGTGCGCTTATAGGAGCATGTGCGGTAATTAGGGCGAATACGGTAGTATTGTAAGGAGTTGAGGTGTCTGAATACTTAAAGTAAATACGGAATCATTTTTCTGTAGTTATAGTCTCAGCTGAATTCCAAAAGAAATGGCTAAGAATAATAATTGATTAATTGTGTTGGGGTTTGACCCATTGTATACTAGTGCACTCTTCCATTGCTCTATGTTGGACAAGTCCATTTGTCATATAAGGGGTGTCAGGCCTATCTATTTTTGTTTTTATTCTATTTTTGACTGAAAATTCTGTTAGCAAATAGTGCAGGCCCTGATCAGATGCCGCATTCTGCGGCATCTGATCTGGGCCTGCACTGTTTGCAAAGGTACCCCTTTAGGGGTTTCCCCGCATGCAATAGGTTAACGATATGTCAACCCTTGTGAGACATTTTGTGTGGTCTCCCACAGAAAGGGAGAAAAGAGACAGAAGAGACAGTAGAGGAGATGAAAGTACACATGTGAGGGACATGGTAAAAAGAGGAAAATGAATGGAAGTGTAGGAACTAAAGAAATAACATTCCCCCTCCACCCTTACTTGCTGCATGGACAGCAGGCCTTGCCCAACAGTAAGCCAATAATCAGTTGGATGCCCCAGTGATGCCCGTTGCCTCGCCCAACCAGCCTGCTATCTTGGTGGTGTTTTACCTGATACAATGTCATATATGGAAAATGTGTTATGCCATTATGACACTGTTAATGACGTGAACAGAAAAATAGACCTTATCCTGCTGAATAAATTAATTTAGCCACACCCATCCTGACTATCCACCAATCAAATACTTGATATAGAGTGTAGATCTTGATCATTTGGCTTCTTCCATCTATGTTTGTTTGAATTCAGGTTTAATGTCCCTGTATAGCCTGTTTTTGTACCGGCCCCTGCCCATCGGGGCTTGAAGAAATATATGGGCTGCATGATGCTTCCACGCAGAGCTGAATCCGACCCACACATGAGTACTGGTAACCACTTAGAGGATCTAAGCCTGCCCAGGCAAAGCGGTGTGAGTGTCGGACCGTCCATGCTTATAAACCCTATTGGTTTCATTGGGCGACAGGGCTTGAGATGTCATTTCATCTCAATGTCGGGTAAAATACCCACAAAACTGGAAGCAATGTCTCCAAAATGACCTTTACAGTGTTGACGGGGACGTTACACCTCAAACAAAACAAAACAAACACTGTTTTAGTTTGTTTGTTTTGGAGTTTAACGGGCCAGTCAACACTCCCCCTATTTAGCTCATTCTGGAGATGTTGCTTCCAATTTTGTAGGACTTTTACCCATAACTGAGATGAAATGACATCTCAGTTCTGTGGGACTTTTACCAAATATTGAGATGAAATGACATCGCAATCCCTGCCACCCAATGAAACCAATAGGGTTTATAATTATGCATGGACGGTCCTACTCACGCTACTTTGCCTGGGCAGGCTGAGTCCTTCTAAATGGTTTACCAGTATTCATGTACGATCGGTTTCAGCTCTGCATGGAAGCAGCATCCAGCCCAATCTTTTTCGCCATGCCCCACTGGGCAGGGGCCTTCAGATCTTGATCTACATTGTTTGCAAATGCAGTAGTTGTCATGTTCAGCAGGGTAAGGGTTAGACAATTTAACCCATTTTGTACCGGAAAGACCAAAACATGTAGTTGGCAAACAGTGCAGGCCCAGATCAGACGCCGCAGAATGCGGCGTATGATCAGGGTCTACAGTGTTTGCAAAAAGTTCAGCCAATTTCCAGATAAATTCTGAAGAAAACACACACTATCACCCCTATATTTTGAATTGGACCCATGCTATATGTAAGGAGGAAGATTCCACTTGGTACAAAAAGAGTTAAGGTAAATATGTATTATCATCTGCTTCTGTTGAATATATAGAGGATCTTACATGAGTGTTCATGTATTATTGGATTTATTAAACGAGTTGAGGAAAAGGGATAAAATGCGAGGCTATGCCGAGCATTTTATCCCTTTTCCTCAACGAGTTTAATAAATTCAATAATACATGAGCACGAATGCAAGATTCTATTTACCATATGGCATTTAACCCATAAGATGCCAATCACAACAATAGTCGTATGCTTTTGTCGTCTGCTGGTAACTTTAAAAGAGTCATTTTTGCACACAGTGTGGCCCCAGATCAGACTGCTCCTGCAGGAGCAGTCTGATCTGGGTCCACACTGTTTGTCTGTATGAAAATATGTTTTTAAAAAGTTTGCTAGAAAATTCAGCAGACGACATTAGCAGACGACATTTTTAGATGTATTTTTTCTCGGCAGCTTAAGGGTTAAAACCCATTTTATTCACGATTGTTTACAAAAATGTCAATTTTCTGCCGTTAGTAAACGCGACGTCGTTAAGGACGTCGTACATGTAACGTTACGGGACGTATCTAGCTAATTTGCATAATTAATCCACTAGTGGATTATCGAAAATATTACATGACGTTATTACACTCTCAGATGCGACGCCATATGATAAAAGAATCTTATATGGGTGTGAGGGGTGGATTGAAAAATCCGTCCCGAGGGTCACTGTCCGGCATCACGAGGCTTGCCGAGTGATGCCAGACAGTGATCCCGAGGGACGGATTTTTCTATCCGCCCCTCACACCCATATTGGATTCTTTTTCTTGCATACCTTCCATTTCTAAGCGCGGATTTTTAATGCTGAAATCACTTCGGTTACCGACGTCCGCCATATTGTGATGACACTGCAGGAAGGTTTAGTGACGTCACGTAATGTGCTGTGACATCAACCTTAACGACGGCGCATAGGAGGTTGTAATCAACCAGTACATTTATCAAACACGCGATTTTATTCGATTCTGGGTCGGAACACCAGGGTCAGAACATACACGGATTTCCTTGTCTGGTGTGCAAGAAAATAAGTCTCCTTGTTGTTAGTGTTTGAATGGCTGACAACATGCATATTAGTCAAGGTAGTACCTAGTAAGCCGAATACTAAATATCAACCAAATTCATCATATGGTTTGAAAACTCTGAGGTCCTAAACAAGAGGGCCAAATGGCCCTATATCGCTCACCTGTGTACCAGAAAATCATTAGTGTAGGAGACCACTTGACATTGCTACATGCTAAATATTTTGAAGTTTTCTTTCCACTATAAGTTTATAGGAGCTAATGAGCCCTGGGGCGTGACTAATTTTAACCCAAAGAGCATGGTTGGCAGGATTTATGTAGGCGACCCTTTTATGTTGCTATACACTTAATATCTAAGGTCTGTACTTCATAGTTTCAGAGAACATTTTTGAATCTGTTTTTCCATTATAAGTTTATTAGAGTTAAGGGGCGACAGGATATGGCCAATTTGGACCCCAGGGGCATGATTGGCAGGATTCATGTAGGCGACCACTGGACGTTGCTATGTGCTCAATACCTAAGATCTGCACCTTATGGTTTCAGAGAAGAAGATTTTTGAAGTTTTTTTTTCCATTTTAAGTTGTTCATTTCCATTTTAAGTCTATGGAAGCTAATGGGCCCATGGGCATGGCCGATTTTGATCAAAGGGGCATGGTTGGCAGAATTTATTGAGGTGACCATTTCATATTGCTACATACTAAATAATATCTAACCTCTGATTTCAGAGGAGAAGATTTTTGAAGTTTTTTATTCCATTATAAGCGTCTATAATGTCTCCAAAATGACCTTTACAGTGTTGACGGGGACGTTACACCTCAAACAAAACAAAACAAACACTGTTTTAGTTTGTTTGTTTTGGAGTTTAACGGGCCAGTCAACACTCCCCCTATTTAGCTCATTCTGGAGATGTTGCTTCCAATTTTGTAGGACTTTTACCCATAACTGAGATGAAATGACATCTCAGTTCTGTGGGACTTTTACCAAATATTGAGATGAAATGACATCGCAATCCCTGCCACCCAATGAAACCAATAGGGTTTATAATTATGCATGGACGGTCCTACTCACGCTACTTTGCCTGGGCAGGCTGAGTCCTTCTAAATGGTTTACCAGTATTCATGTACGATCGGTTTCAGCTCTGCATGGAAGCAGCATCCAGCCCAATCTTTTTCGCCATGCCCCACTGGGCAGGGGCCTTCAGATCTTGATCTACATTGTTTGCAAATGCAGTAGTTGTCATGTTCAGCAGGGTAAGGGTTAGACAATTTAACCCATTTTGTACCGGAAAGACCAAAACATGTAGTTGGCAAACAGTGCAGGCCCAGATCAGACGCCGCAGAATGCGGCGTATGATCAGGGTCTACAGTGTTTGCAAAAAGTTCAGCCAATTTCCAGATAAATTCTGAAGAAAACACACACTATCACCCCTATATTTTGAATTGGACCCATGCTATATGTAAGGAGGAAGATTCCACTTGGTACAAAAAGAGTTAAGGTAAATATGTATTATCATCTGCTTCTGTTGAATATATAGAGGATCTTACATGAGTGTTCATGTATTATTGGATTTATTAAACGAGTTGAGGAAAAGGGATAAAATGCGAGGCTATGCCGAGCATTTTATCCCTTTTCCTCAACGAGTTTAATAAATTCAATAATACATGAGCACGAATGCAAGATTCTATTTACCATATGGCATTTAACCCATAAGATGCCAATCACAACAATAGTCGTATGCTTTTGTCGTCTGCTGGTAACTTTAAAAGAGTCATTTTTGCACACAGTGTGGCCCCAGATCAGACTGCTCCTGCAGGAGCAGTCTGATCTGGGTCCACACTGTTTGTCTGTATGAAAATATGTTTTTAAAAAGTTTGCTAGAAAATTCAGCAGACGACATTAGCAGACGACATTTTTAGATGTATTTTTTCTCGGCAGCTTAAGGGTTAAAACCCATTTTATTCACGATTGTTTACAAAAATGTCAATTTTCTGCCGTTAGTAAACGCGACGTCGTTAAGGACGTCGTACATGTAACGTTACGGGACGTATCTAGCTAATTTGCATAATTAATCCACTAGTGGATTATCGAAAATATTACATGACGTTATTACACTCTCAGATGCGACGCCATATGATAAAAGAATCTTATATGGGTGTGAGGGGTGGATTGAAAAATCCGTCCCGAGGGTCACTGTCCGGCATCACGAGGCTTGCCGAGTGATGCCAGACAGTGATCCCGAGGGACGGATTTTTCTATCCGCCCCTCACACCCATATTGGATTCTTTTTCTTGCATACCTTCCATTTCTAAGCGCGGATTTTTAATGCTGAAATCACTTCGGTTACCGACGTCCGCCATATTGTGATGACACTGCAGGAAGGTTTAGTGACGTCACGTAATGTGCTGTGACATCAACCTTAACGACGGCGCATAGGAGGTTGTAATCAACCAGTACATTTATCAAACACGCGATTTTATTCGATTCTGGGTCGGAACACCAGGGTCAGAACATACACGGATTTCCTTGTCTGGTGTGCAAGAAAATAAGTCTCCTTGTTGTTAGTGTTTGAATGGCTGACAACATGCATATTAGTCAAGGTAGTACCTAGTAAGCCGAATACTAAATATCAACCAAATTCATCATATGGTTTGAAAACTCTGAGGTCCTAAACAAGAGGGCCAAATGGCCCTATATCGCTCACCTGTGTACCAGAAAATCATTAGTGTAGGAGACCACTTGACATTGCTACATGCTAAATATTTTGAAGTTTTCTTTCCACTATAAGTTTATAGGAGCTAATGAGCCCTGGGGCGTGACTAATTTTAACCCAAAGAGCATGGTTGGCAGGATTTATGTAGGCGACCCTTTTATGTTGCTATACACTTAATATCTAAGGTCTGTACTTCATAGTTTCAGAGAACATTTTTGAATCTGTTTTTCCATTATAAGTTTATTAGAGTTAAGGGGCGACAGGATATGGCCAATTTGGACCCCAGGGGCATGATTGGCAGGATTCATGTAGGCGACCACTGGACGTTGCTATGTGCTCAATACCTAAGATCTGCACCTTATGGTTTCAGAGAAGAAGATTTTTGAAGTTTTTTTTTCCATTTTAAGTTGTTCATTTCCATTTTAAGTCTATGGAAGCTAATGGGCCCATGGGCATGGCCGATTTTGATCAAAGGGGCATGGTTGGCAGAATTTATTGAGGTGACCATTTCATATTGCTACATACTAAATAATATCTAACCTCTGATTTCAGAGGAGAAGATTTTTGAAGTTTTTTATTCCATTATAAGCGTGGCCAATTCAGAGAAGAAGATTTTTTAAGCTTTTTTCCATTACGAGTCTATGGCAGCTAAGGAGCCCAGGGGTGTGGCCAATTTGGATTCCAGGGGCATGATTGGCAGGATTTATGTAGGTGACCACTTGCCGTTGCTACATGCTAAATATCTGAGCTCTGGGACCTGTGGTTTCAGAGAAGAAGATTTTTGAAGTTTTACCCCTTGTAGGTCTATGGGAGCTGATGAGCCCCAGGGCATAGCCAATTTTGGCCGCAGGGGTATGGTTAGCAGGATTTATGTAGGTGACTATTTTATGTTGCTACATACTAAATATCTAAGCACTGTGCTTCATGATTTCAGAGAAGATTTTTGAAGCTTTTTTTACATTTTTAGTCTATGGGAGCAAAGGGCCCCGGGGTGTGGCCAATTTGGACCCCAGGGGCATGATTGGTAGGACTTATTTAGGTGACCACTTGACGTTGCTACAAGCTAAATATCTAAGCTCTGGGCCCTGTGGTTTCAGAGAAGATTTTTAAAAATTTTCCCATTGTAAGTCTATGGGAACTATATGTTGCCATGGCAACCAGAATTCCAAATCGATCAGCCCAAAAACCTAACGCAACCTTTCCCCCCTACCTGATGATGCTTCTCATGAAATTTGATGAAGATTGGCCATGGGGTATTAGAGATATACTAATTTGAAATTGTTTACACACGGACGCATAAACGACAGACAAAATCTGATCACAAAAGCTCACCTTGTCACTTTGTGACAGGTGAGCTAAAAACTTTAATTTAAAACTTGAAAAAGCTTAGCCCATTATCTCAAGGTTTAGGTGAGGAGCAAACTCTTTCCTTTAAGAGCAGACCCCCTTTTCAGTGGGAAAGGGCTTACAGAAAAGTGAACAGGAAGACCAGAAAGTTTTCTACCTTTGAAAAATGGCATAAAAATCGGCCAGGTGTTCCATACCCCTTTATTAGACCAAATATGGTACTAGCCGTACTGAATAGTTCCTTCTTAACCCATATCCCACTGCATAAATTTAGCCACACCCATTTACATATAAACCAATCAAATTACTTGGAAGAAATTTATTCATTCAAATTTTCAAACTGAATGTCAGTGTAGATCCTAATCAGATGGCTTCTTCTACACTGTTTGCAAAGGTAGGGGTTGTCGTGAACAGCAGGATAAGGGTTTAAAAATACCAAAATATTCTTACCTTTTATATGTATTTACAAGTTTCTGCAAAACATCACCATTTTGGGGATAACTTTTTTGAAAATGGTTGTTTGGCATATATACCCTTGTTCTCTTGAACCAGAATATGGATTACCCTTTGCAAACAGGTAGATACAGATCAGTATCCATATTGTTTGACATTCAGTTCGTGAATGTTGGAATAAAATATATCAAGCAATCTGATTGGTTGGAAGTCAAAAACTTATTTATTCAGCAGGAGAAAGAGTTAAACTGTTTGTATTATGGTTGCAAATGTGATAATTTGAGATAATGCATTCCCAAATGATATTTTAGAACATAGTTATCCCCACTCAAATGCACTTGTTCATTTGATTTGGTTGTTAAAAAATGTTGTATTTACACACATAAGAAGTGTTGTTAGCCAAAACAAAGATTAGTCAATGAAATGTGATGTTACATAATGATGCCCGATTTCCCAGCGAAATAAACAAAATATACTGCTGCATATTTTTTTGGCCTTATCCAATCAGTGGTCTTATAACATTCTAAAAATAGCCACACTGACCTTGACCTTGAGGCAATGATCTTGAAAGTCGAACTCGCTCCAGATATTGTCATAAGGAAAAAAAAGATTATATCATAACCCTTGTCCTGCTGAATAAATTAATTTTCCCAAACCCATTTCTGTCTTCCAATCAAATGACTTGTCAAATTTACAAACTGAATGATAGTAATGATCCTGATCAGATGGCTGGCTCCTACAGAAGCCATCTAGTCTGCATGAAAAAGCAATCTGATCAGGAGCTTAAGTGTTTGCAAAGGTAGGGGTTGTCATGTTCAACAGGACAAGGGTTAAACAGAATATTCTAACACAGTGTGCCTATATAGGCAATGGAAAATAACTGTGTTTTAGTCTTCAACAAATCACAGCTCGGAAGAGCGTGACGAGTGACGTCATTAAAAACTGCAAATTTATGACGTCACAAGTCGATTTCCTTGACGTTAGATGGTGTAACCTCATATTCTCGCATCGAAAACGTCAGAAACGGATATAAATGCATGTGTTTCAGTAGATAAATTTAGCAGGATTTCTTCTAACAATGGCGCAAAGTTGAGATTTTGAAAGAAACAACAGCATTGTTGCCGATTTTCAGCCTGTTAGAATCAAAATAGATCAGCTCTAGTTTGTTGAGTAATAAATCACAGTTTGGAGGTCAGTTGTAAAGTAGATAAAATCACGAGCGCGTAGTAGCGCTCGTGATTTGATCTACTTTACAACTGACCTCCAAACTGTGATTTATTACTCAACAAATCACAGCTAGAGCTGATCTATTTCTTAATTAAAACACCCTAAAATCTGAAGACTGTCTGGTCCCCATTGGAGCTTGGAGAAATAGACTGGACTGCATGTTGCTTCCACAAAGAGCTGTGACTGACCACAGACGAGTACTTGCAAATCACTTAGGTCTAAGCCTGCCCAGCAAATGTGGGCGGCAGGGCTTGAGATGACATTGAATATCAATGCCGGGTACATGTGCCACAAAAAATGAAGTAACATCTCCAAAATGACCTATCTTGTGTTGATGGGGAGGTTAAACCTCAATTCAAACAAAACTGTCAGGTCCATATACTCATTTGTAGGGTGTTCCAATATACTTATTCAATGCAAAAAATGGTATAAATCCTTTTTTAACCCTTGTCCTGCTAATCCAGGATATGCCTTATCTTTGAAACAATGTAGATCCAGATCAGATGGCTTCTGACGAAGCCATCTGATTAGGATCTACATTGTTTGTCATTCAGATTGTGAATTTGTTGCAATAATTTGCATCAAGTAATCTGATTGGTTGATAATCGGTAGTGGGTGTGGCATAAATGAATATTCAGCAGGACAAGGGTTAACTCTGTATTCTATAACTTCTACACTAAAATAAGTGTTACCATCTACTTATGGGGGAGCTCTGGCATTAATGAATTATGGCTGGCTTGGTTTTGACTTAGACAGCCCAGTCAACACATTTTAGGCTATGTCAAGCTGGTCAATTAACCTAAAAACTTTTTTTTCTAGGAGGGCCGATACGTAAGTGGTGAACCCAGTCCAGACATTAGGATAACATATCCATATGGTCAACCCTTTCAAAACTAATCACAACAATGATTGTCGTCTGCTTTGTTGTCTGCTGGTTACTTGCAAACAGTGTGGACCCAGATCAGACTGCTCCTGCAGGAGCAGTCCAACCTTGGTCTACACTGTTTGCCTCTTTGTAAATCTGGGTCTACACTATTTGCCTCTATGTAAAAATATTTAAACCCTTAAGATGCCAATCACAACAATTGTTGTCTGTTTTGTCGTCTTCTGGGTACTTTAAAAGTTACTGTTACAGTGTGGACCCAGATCAGACTGCTCCTGTAGGAGCAGTCTGATCTGGGTCTATACGGTTTGCCTGTATGTAAAAATATGTAAAAAAAATATTGCAAGAAGAAGTAGCAGCCAACACAAACACACAACATTTTCAGATGCAGTTTTCTTGGCACCTTCAGGGTTAAATTCTTTTTTTTTTATTGTTGTAAAATCAACATTTTTTTAACATATTGTTAAAACTTAGAACATTGAACATGGCATATGTTGTTTTTGCTGAAAAAAAAAGTGAGCAGCTCATTGGAAAAGCTCAATTTTTCAGCAAAAATTTCCACTGTATTAGATATTCTACTTGCTTTAAAAGTTTATACCTTTGACCACTAACAAGCTTGTTACGCTAACAATGATTTAACCCTTCTCTTGCTGAATATTCATTTAAGCCACACCCATTTCTGTCTATCAACCGATCAAATTACTTGATGTAATTTATTACTACAAATTCATAAACTGAATGCCAAACAGTGTAGATCCTGATCAGATGGCTTCTTCAGAAGCCATCTGATCTGGATCTACACTGTTTGCAAAGATAGGAGTTGTCGTGAACAACAAGATAAAGGTTAAACAACCGGCACTGGATGTATGTGGCTAGTTTACCTACCTATCATCACATTCAATTATTTTTCCATTAAGATCCTGTCTTGTAGTAAATTGTTCCACTCCGAGCATGGTATTAGTCTTCTCAGCTAGGGGAAGTCTTCGTGCTATACACACTAGACAAGATTGGGATTCTGAAATATGATAAAATAAGAATACAGCATGGTGCAGGTCCTCTCAGCTAGGGGAAGTCTTAGTGCTATACACACTAGACAAGATTGAGAGTCTGAAACATGATAAAAATAACAATACAGCATGATACAGGTCTTCTCAGCTAGGGGAAGTCTTTGTGCTATATACACTAGACAAGATTGGGATTCTGAAACATGATAAAATAACAATACAGCATGATACAGGTATTCTCAGCTTGGGGAAGTCTTCGTGCTATACACAATAGACAAGATTGGGATTCTGAAACATGATAAAATAACAATACAGCATGATACAGGTCTTCTCAGCTAGGGGAAGTCTTAGTGCTATACACACTAGACAAGATTGAGGGTCTGAAACATGATAAAAATAACAATACAGCATGGTACAGGTCTTCTCAGCTAGGGGAAGTCTTCGTGCTATATACACTAGACAAGGCTGGGAGTCTGAAATATGATAAAATAATAATAAAACATGGTAGAGGTCTTCTCAGCTAGGGGAAGTCTTCGTGCTATACACACTAGACAAGACTGGGCATCTGAAACATGATAAAATAACAATACAGCATGATACAGGTCTTCTCAGCTTGGGGAAGGCTTTGTGCTATACACAATAGACAAGATTGGGATTCTGAAACATGATAAAATAACAATACAGCATGATACAGGTCTTCTCAGCTGGGGGAAGTCTTCGTGCTATACACAATAGACAAGATTGGGATTCTGAAACATGATAAAATAACAATACAGCATGATACAGGTATTCTCAGCTTGGGGAAGTCTTCGTGCTATACACAATAGACAAGATTGGGATTCTGAAACATGATAAAATAACAATACAGCATGATACAGGTCTTCTCAGCTTGGGGAAGGCTTTGTGCTATACACAATAGACAATATTGGGATTCTGAAACATGATAAAATAACAATACAGCATGATGCAGGTCCTCTCAGCTGGAGCAAGTCTTTTCATACATGTAATATGGTCTCAGGACGTTTGCCCCTCAGGACATTTGCCCCTTATTGAAACAAGAGGGCCCTGAATCGCTCATATGAGAATCAGTGTCTCTAGTACACTTTCTTGGCCCAAGGGCTATACTAGGTGAAGCTTCATACCTAATATCAAAGACCTGAGCTTTGTGGTTTCAGAGATGAAGATTTTTAAATATTTTCCCTATATAAGCCTATGAAAAACCAAAGGCCCTCGGGGCGGGGGCATTTTTGGCCCCAGGGCTATAATTTGAACAATCTTGGTAGAGGTCCACTAGATGAAGCTTCACACCAAATATCAAAGATCTGAGCCTTGCTGTTTCAGAGAAGAAGAATTTTAAAGATTTTCCCTGTATAAGCCTATGTGAATCCAAAGGCCCCCGGGGCGGGGGCAATTTTGGCCCTAGGGCTATAATTTGAACAATCTTGGGAGAGGTCCACTAGATGAAGCTTCACACCAAATATCAAAGATCTGAGCCTTGCTGTTTCAGAGAAGAAGATTTTTAAAGATTTTCCCTGTATAAGCCTATGAAAAACCAAAGGCCCCCAGGGCGGGGGCAATTTTGGCTCCAGGGCTATAATTTGAACAATCTTGGTAGAGGTCCACTAGCTGAAGCTTCAAACCAAATATCAAAGACCTGGGCCTTGCCGTTTCAGAGAAGAAGATTTTAAAGATTTTCCCTATATAAGCATATGTAAAACCAAAGGCCCCCGGGGCGTGGGCGTTTTTAGCCCCAGGGCTACAACTTGAACAATCTTGGTAGAGGTCCACTAGATGAAGCTTCACACCAAATATCAAAGATCCTAGCCTTGAGGTTTCAGAGAAGAAGATTTTTAAAGATTTTCCCTGTATAAGCCTATGTAAAACCAAAGGCCCTCGGGGCGGGGGCATTTTTGGCCCCAGGGCTATAATTTGAACAATCTTGGTAGAGGTCCACTAGGTGAAGCTTCAGACCCAAAATCAAAGACCTGGGCCTTGTAGTTTCAGAGAAGAAGAGTTTTAAAGATTTTCCCTATATAAGCCTATGTAAACCCAAAGGCCCCCGGGGCGGGGGTATTTCTGGCCCAAGGGCCATAATTTGAACAATCTTGGTAGAGGTCCACTAGATGAAGCTTCACACCAAATATCAAAAACCTGGGCCTTGTGGTTTCAGAGAAGAAGATTTTAAAGATTTTCCCTATATAAGCCTATGTAAACCCAAAGGCCCCCGGTGTGGGAGCATTTCTGGCCCAAGGGCCATAATTTGAACAATCTTGGTAGAGGTCCACCAGATGACGCTTCATACCAAATATCGAAGACCTGGGCCTTTCTGTTTCAGAGAAGATTTTTAAAGTTTTCATTTTAAAAATCTTTTTTAGCTGCTGTGACCTAGATGTGCAATGGACCAGAACCATTTGAACAACTTTGAAAGGGGACCATCTAAGGATCATTCCTGTGAAGTTTGGTTAAAATCGGATCAGTGGTTTAGGAGATGTCATTTGAAGAAAAAGTTTACGCACGCACACACGCAAGACGAACAAAGCGATCCCAAAAGCTCACCTCGTCTCTACGTGACAGGTGAGCTAAAAATGCATTGATGGACATGTGCCCCCCAATTGAAAATGCGACCCAGACATATGCCCCCAGAGCTTATTTTTGGTATGGACATCTGCCCCCCAGTGCTTATTTTGCAGGTGGACATTTGCCCCCAGTAGAAATGTGTATATTGACAGCATAAGTACTGACAGTAATCATAGTTATATTGGTGATTTTTTTTTTTATTATTTTCCATATTTTTGCTTTTAACATCCTTAGAACTACCTCATTGAGGTGGTTTCTAGGAGAACCCACAACCTGCATGTATTTTTGAACAAAATAAGTAAAATAATGTACACCATCAGGGATCATCCTAGGCCCAGGAAGTAGGGAGAAGTGACTTCTCCCTCCAGCACTGACAGGGCGAAATGAGGGACAAGAGGGAGAGGTAGGGCTCGAGAAAAACGACTAAATTACGGAAATTGTCGAGCCGAATTTTCGATAATTTCTGTAAATATCGTTGTTTATATGCAAGTTAGAAATACAGTGTGCGGGTGTGATATCGTTGCGAATTACATACCAATGTTGCTGTTGCACTTGCTGAATGATTATGCACATCGGTATCTCGATTATAGCAACAATAATCAGACGTCAAATACTTATCTACTTTCATTTTCTCGATGTCCCGCTCACTTAGTCACTGAAGGGCGCTAAAGGGAAACAACCTATTTAATCTCACCTCGAGGTTATGGGTCATGTTGTGCAGTCGGGCAGGAGTTTTGATCTGTGCGACCATGATATGCCGGCAAGTTGCTGCAGGTGCAATGGGGCATTTTTTTTTTTTATATATCTATCATATCCAATACTCCCTTTTTAGCTCACCTGTCACGTAGTGACAAGGTGAGCTTTTGTGATCACATTTTGTCCGTTGTCAGTGCGTCCATGCGTGCGTCCGTGCGTGATTTTAACCAGACTTGCACACAACTTGTACCACCATGAGATCTAGGTTCCTTTCTTGAACCAGCCATATCCCATCATGTGTTACAGAGTTACGGCCCCTGAAAGGGCAAAAATTGCCTATTTTGGTCTTGTCCGCACGATAGCATCTTCATTTTTGATTTGATTTTAACCAGACTTGCACACAACTTGTACCACCATGAGATCTGGGTTCCTTTCTTGAACCAGCCATATCCCATCAAGCGTTACAGAGTTACGGCCCCTGAAAGGGCAAAAATTGCCTATTTTGGTCTTGTCTGCATGATAGATGTTTCATTTATGATTTGATTTTAACTAAACTTGCACACAATTTGTACCACCACAAAATCTCGGTCAAGTTCGAATATGGGTCATGTCGGGTCAAAAAGTAGGTCAGTAGGTCAAATCCGAAAAAAAACCTTGTGAAGACACTAGAGGCCACAGTTTTGGTCCGATCATCATCAAACTTGCCCAGAATGATCATCTTGACAATATCTCAGTCAAGTTCGAATATGGGTGTTGTTGGGTCAAAAAGTAGGTCAGTAGGTCAAATCAAAGAAAAACCTTCTGAACACACTAGAGGCCACAATTTATGTCCAACCATCATCAAACTTGCTCAGAATGATCATCTTAATAATATCTTGGTCACATTCGAATATGAGTCATGCCGGGTCAAAAAGTAGGTCAGTAGGTAGGTCAAATCATAGAAAAACCTTGTGAACACACTTGAGGCCACAGTTTTGGTCCAATCATTATCAATCCTGCCCAGAATGATCATCTTGACAATATCTCGGTCACGTTTGAATGCGGGTCTTGTCGGGTCAAAAAGTAGGTCAGTAGGTCAAATCATAGAAAAACCTTGTGAACACACTAGAGGCCACAGTTTTGGTCCGATCATCATCAGACTTGCCCAGAATGATCATTTTGACAATATCTCGGTCAAGTTTGAATATACGTTATGTTGGAAGTAGGTCAGTAGGTCAAATCATGGAAAAACCTTGTGAATACACTAGAGGCCGCCACAGTTTTTGTCTGATCTTCATGAAACTTGCTCAAAATGATTATCTTGACAATTTCTTGGGCAAGTTTGAATATGGGTCTTGTAGGGTCAAAAAGTAGGTCAGTAGGTCAGATTGCTGAAAAACCTTGTGAACACACTATAGGCCACAGTTTTGGTCCGATCATCATCAAACTTGCTCAGGAATGATATTCTTAACAATATCCAGTCAAGTTTGAATACGGGTCATGTCGGGTCAAAAAGTAGGTCAGTAGGTCAAATCATAGAAAAAGATTGTGGACACACTAGAGGCCACAGTTTTGGTCCGATCATCATCAAACTTGCCCAGAATGATCATCTTGACAATATCTAAGTCAAGTTCAAATATGGGTCAGGTTGGGTCAAAAAGTAGGTCAGTAGGTCAAATCAAAGAAAAACCCTCTGAACACGCTGGCGGCTACAGTTTTGGTCCGATCATCATCAAACTTGCTCAAAATGATCATTTGACAATATCTCGGTTAATTTCGAATATGGGTCATGTCTGGTCAATATGAAGGTCAGTAGGTCAGATTGTTGAAAAACATTGTGAACACACTAGAGGTCCAAGTTTTGGTCCAATCATCATCAAACTTGCTCAGAATGATCATCTTGACAATATCTGTGTCAAGTTTGAATATGGGACATGTCGGGTCGAAAAGTAGGTCAGCAGGTCAAATCATAGAAAAACGTTTTGAACACTATAAGAGGCCACAGTTTCAGTCAAATCATCATAAAACTTGCTCAGAATGATCATCTGGACAATATCTCAGTTAAGTTTGACTATGGGTCATCTCAAATCAAAAAGTAGATCAGTAGGTTATTTTGTCATAACTTTTGGACCGTTTGAGATAGAGCCTTCATATTTGGCATGTAGGTTCCTTCTGACAAGGGCTTCCCACTCATAAAGATTTGACCTGTGACATTGACCTGTGACTTACTTGATCATACTTTTGAACCATATGAGATAGAGCCTTCATATTTGGCATGCATGTTCCTTGTGACAAGCGACCTTGACCTTTGACCTACTTTTTCATAACTTTTAAAGCATTTGAGATACAGCCTTCATATTTAGCATGTAGGTTCCTTGCGACATTGTTGCTTAGATTATCCTCTACCAAAAAGGCTAAAACAATCCCACTCGGATGAACAAAATGGCCACCGGAGGTAAAAATAGAAAAATATTGTAAATTTGATTCAAACGGAAACTCCCCCTTAACCCTAAGGCCAATTTGATTCAAAGTTCCCAGGAATGTTGCCTAGGTTACTCCCTACCAAATAAGCTAAAATCACTCTGCTGATGAACAAGATGGCCACAAGAGCTAAAAATAGAATGTACTCGAGACAGTGACACACAGGTGAGCGAACCAGGGCCCTCTGGGCCCTCTTGTTTCTAGTTCCCATCTTAGCACCTGATCGGGACTTGACATCACGGTTTTTATTTGTTTAGGTAATCCTGTTAACCCATTTAGTACCAGAAACCCCAACACGGGTACCCTGGCAAACATTGCAGGCCCAGATCAGACGCCGCAGAACGCGGTGTCTGATCAGGGCCTCCACTGTTTGCTAAAAGTTCAGTTATTTACTTATTTTCCAAAAAAATTTTCATGAAAACATAACCTGACACCCATAAATTTTTAATTGAACTCCTCCTATATTTAAGGAGGAAGATTCCATTTGGTAAAAAAGGGTTAAAGTCGCACCTCTATCTATCAATATTATATTGATATGTAAAATGAGACGCACGTTTTTCATGCGTCAATCATATTGCCAAGATCAAAAAGACCGATCGTCTCATGCTGCGCGGACAAGTCTGATTACTCAAAGTCTAAGTGGCCATGAAATAAGATCAAAGATGCCGATCTGGACTAACCCGATTCACCTATTTACATAATTAAATGATCTGACAACTTGTGCTCAATGCTACATGTGGTCAGTTTCTGATTCGAGCAATTAACACATGGAGTTGGATTATTAATTATCGGATTATCAATAGGTGTTTTTGTTAGCAACTTTGTGCCTTTATTGATGGATATTACTTCACATTTGAAAAGCCGATCCTGGAGACAAAGAAAAAAAAAAGTCGGAAAAACAGGGCGAAGTCAACTTCTATTTTCCAGGCTGGTTAGGCGAAGTTCTTGAACTTCGGGCGAAGAAGTCGCCCGAATCGCCCCCTCGGCTGATCCCTGACCATTGAAAACTCCATTGTAATCATTCCAACAACACATCTGTCTGCTATAATGGCACCTCTAAAATCTGTGGGACTAGCATTTTTCATCTTTTAATCCTAGTACATGTACTTATACATAGCTGGAGTCACATTCATTGCTGATTTTTTTCTAATAAGTATAAATTGATAAACAGATTTTTTCATCTTGGTTTTCGGCCAGGGTGAATCTTGGGGGGGGGGGGGGGAGGAATTTTCCCTTTTTGAAATAAGCACTGGGGAGGTGGGGGGGCAAATGTCCATACCAAAAATAAGCAGTGGGGGGCAAATGTCCAGGTTGTATTTTCAACTGGGGGGCAAATATCTGTTAATACACTTTTTCATTGGTGGGCAAATGTCCTGGGGGGGGCAAATGTCCTGGAATCATGTAATATACGTCATGGGCACTTATGCAAACAACTCCATCATGACATTTAAAATGATATCACACTTCAACCAAGCTGTTACCACAGCAGGTTATTTCTACAAATACCATCACTGGGTTAGGCTATATTAAAACCAAACTGTTAAGAAGAAGGAAGATCTATTTCTTGACAGTTTCATCCCACAGGAGAGAACCATCACCTTTATCAACACAGAAATTGCTCAGACAGAGGAAAAGCTCTATTGGAAAAGGCCAGAATTATCCAGGCAATGTTTTTGCTGGAAAATATCTCATCAAGTTAACAGGTCTGTGAAATTAAGACCCCCCTAAACCCCACTTCATATAGAGAAAACTGGGGTTTAAAGTGGTATACATTATTTTTCTCATTTCTGCTCCAAGACATAGGATGTGGGTACTCGTTAGAACCGCCTCAATGAGGCGGTTCTAACAAGCACCCACACCCTATGTCTGCAGTCTGGATAAGAAAAAAAAAACACGGATTTTCATCACAAAAGTAGCCATTTTGGAGTTGTGAAAAAATGCAGAATGTCGCAGGGGTGTGTTATCATAATGTGCAGGCAGTCGTGCACCGTCTGTGTTTGTTGTTAGGCAATCCACCGGTTGAACACGTCTGTGTACTAAAAACCACTCTTAGCCCCACTTTATACAGAGAAAAGTGGGATTTAAGGGGGTATTCATTATTTCCCTTATTTTTGCTAAAAACATAGACTATGGGTTCTCGTTAGAACCACCTCGTTGAGGCAGTTCTAACCAGCACAAACAATCTATATTTGGACTTACAATAAGAGTGAGTGTTTGATTTTTAAGTCTCACCAACAGCTAAGGTCATACGGAGACGGGACCTCGGTTTAAAGATTCATCCGAAAGTATGGAGAAGCCCGGGATCAATCATGCGACCCCTGGTTTACAAGGTGAGTAGCATAACGGAGGCTTCTTGGTTTACAAGGTGAGTAGCATAACGGAAGCTTCTAACTAACAATATAAAAAATGTTACAAATTTTCGTCTGAAAAAAATGGTAGTTATAGAGATAAGATGCCATTTTAGTTCATGGGTGTGTTATTGTAATGTATCCTTGTTTTCATGTTTTGTAATAAAACCTGCTGCTAATGCATAACTCTAGTCTGATGTGAAGCAGTACACCTTTGTTTGATTTGAGGTTTAACGTCCCCCGTCAACACTGTAAAGGTCATTTTGGAGACGTTGCTTCCAATTTTGTGGGACTTTTACCCGACATTGAGATGAAATGACATAGCCAGCCCTGCTGCCCAATGAAACCAATAGGGTTTATATCCATGGACGGGCCGACTCATTCTGCTTTGCCTGGACAGGCTTAGATCCTCTAAACAGATTCCCAGTACTAGTGTGTGGCTCGGTTTAAGCTCTGCGTGTACCTATCACTCTTTTTTCCCCCATAGTGGGGGTGGTGGAGACAACCTGGGGATAAACATCCAAAAGATCTGAACCCTTTAGAATTTGATTTTTTTTACTTGTATTGGAGTTTAACGGCCCAGTCAACACTATTTAGGTCATTTTTTAAGCGGTCAGTGTACCTATCCACACTTTTCCTGGGCAGGCTTATATGCAAGCGGTTAAGTAGAACAGTGCACATTCTTTAGCCAGAAACTGACAAATGCCCTTCTTGAATCAGCGGAAGGGAGAGAATGACTGTAGAAAAGATTCCATGATCAATCTCCACAAAAGAATGTTGCCGACCCCGGCAGGTATCAAACCCGCATCCTCCTGATCACCAATCAGACCTGCATCCAACTGAGCTACTGAGGCTGGCCTTTGGAATGTGAGAGAATATTGTGAGGCAGGGCCAGGGTTAAGATAGGCTCGGCAAAGTCTCATCTGGTGGCCTACGCAGTAAGTGTCCTTTCCTATGAAGTGGCTCAAAATACAAAATTTCGATGGCTCGAACTCGCCGGGACCAGTGAAAAACATTCGAGAGATCGGTAGTTCGAGATATCGAATTTTCAACTCAGATATGTACATGACGTTAAGTGACAAATGCTGGAGACTGTCTAGCCTTCATGTGTAATATCCAACTAGTCCGTTTTTTTTATATTTTTTTTGTGTGTATTTTGGCAAGAAGGCAGTCAGACATGTTTTGCTCATTTTGGGATGTGAATGCTAATTGTTTGAACATATCATTGATTAATGCCACCCTGTTTAGCGACAACATGTGACAATATTAACGTTACTCAATTCAAAGTGTCATTACATACAAGCATATAATAGTAAAGTTGGTCAGTAAATGTCTCCTTTGATGTTTTAATCGATACCTGCAAGCAAATTCACACCTTCCGCCAAAACAACAATATCGGCAAATGTGTCTCTCCAGGTAAATGTGTTCAAGCATATAGCTATCATTGTCGCCATGCACCTATGACAATACTTATCAAATAAGCGGCTGGTAGATCTGTTAAATGGAGGCATGTTGTTCGAGACATCGATATGTATTTTAACTGAAAAATCGTTCTAGGGACCTTTTGAGGAGTTCGAGAGTTCGAGCCATCGGTGTTCGAGACAAAGGTGTAAATTTGCATTGAACTTAAAGGTAATTCGCTTGGACCTGGTTGTGAGTTCGAATTATTCAGGGTGTTCGAGCCAAACGAGTTCGAGCCAACGAAGTTCGACTGTACAATATTGTGCAATAGAGTAGGAACAAGAACTCTGTTGCATAATAACTTCCCTCTTCACATTAGCACTCATTAACCTATACCATGCCAATCACAACAACTGCCGTCTGCTTTGTCGTCTGCCAGTAAGTTATTAAGTCATTTTTGCCAATAGCGTGGACCCAGATCAGACTGCTTTTCTAGGAGCAGTCTGATCAGGCTCCACACTGTTTGCCTGTATTCAAAAATATGTTTTGAAAGTTTGTCAGAAGATACAGCAGAAGACATAAACAGACGACATTTACAGATGCAGTTTTTTTATGGCATCTTAACCCTTAAGACGCTGAGAAAAACTACATCTGAAAATGTTGTCTGCTTATGTCTTCTTCTGATTTTTTTTTGCAAACTTTTTAAAAATAGTTTTGCATACAGGCAAACAGTGTAGGCCCAGATTAGACTGCTCCTACAGGAGCAGTCTGATCTGGGTCCACACTGTTCGCAAAAAATAACTTTTAAGGAAACCAGCACAGGGCAAAGCAGACGACAATAGTCGTTATTGGCATTTTATGGGTTAAGGGTTAACAACATAGCTTGGTCAGCAATATTTACAAAGAACTTGCAACACAGCTACATTTATTGTTTCCTCAACTGTTCAAGGACTCAAGGGTTGCACAATCTTTATGTCAATAGTTTACCGGTGGCTATTAACTAATCAATGTAATAAATTTTACTTTATCTTAAGGAGGAAAAAATACACGTTCAGGGAAGACACTCGTTCAGAAATATATTTTGCTGCACATACCAATATTATGATAACGTACCCGTGCACTAAAGTAAGCGTCTTTTCATATCTCCAGAACTAGCATTTATGAGATAAAAATTTGCAATTTTTTTCTTATTATGTCCGTGGTAGCGATAGTGGGGGCATATTATTTTTGCCCCGTCTGTTTGTTGGTTTGTTTGTTGGTTTAACAACTTTCAAAATTGTCATGACTTTTTAACTGTTTGAAACAGAGCCTTCATATTTGGCATGTAGGTTCCTTGTGACAAGGGCTTCCCACTCATACAAATATATTTGACCTGTGACACTGACCTGTGACCTACTTTATAGAAAAAATTAACACTGGTCATAACTTTTGAACCATTCAGATTGTGCCTTCCTATTTGGCAAGTAGGTTTCTTGTGACAAGGGCTTGCCAAACCTCTGTAAACCAAAGTTTTCTCTAAATAGAGTCGGGTTTACTGGGGTCTTCATTTCAAAGACTTTGTTTAAAAGATGGGTGGTCTCCTTTAAGAGAAATCAGCAGCACGGTTGCCAGCTGTATTAAGTCGCAGTAAATGAAGAGTAATTCAAGCTTTATTATTGTACAGGTTTGTTGAGCTTTTTCGATTTATGGTGAAAACACATACCGTGTTTACCCTAGTATTCGGACATCATAACTTCTTACCATACTTGTTCTAAAGTTAGAACAAGATGTGTTTGTGAAACACTGATGCCCCCGGACAGCGCCAATGTTAATGTTTTTAAAAATTTTGAAAAAAATAGGTCAAAGGTCAAGTTCAAGGTCACAAGATAAAAAATTATGGTACCACTGGAAAGGTCTTGTGATAAGGTATACACATGTGAAATATGAAAGCTCTATCTATTACCATTCAAAAGTTATGCCCAATGTTAAAGTTTTTGCAGACGGACAAACGGACAAACAGACAAACAGACGGACAGACCAAAAACTATATGCCCCCGAATCTCTTAGATTCCGGGGGCATAAAAAGTACAATGTACTACCAGATGTTGTGTCTAAGACTAGCGGGATGTTTGGCAAACAGTGTAGACCCCGATGAGACGCCGCAGAATGCGGCGTCTCATCGTGGTCTACACTGTTTGATCAGGCCTGTCTGTCCAAATACGTAGGGAAAATATGGTACAAGCCAAACACAACAAAACCTACAATAACACCTGCAACCAGTAATGACTCAGATCATCCCGCACATACACAGACTATGGCAGGTTTTATTTATCTCTTGACAGATAGTCCCCGCACTGTGGGATGTTCATGGGACCAGGCAGGACTTAAATTGAGACCAGGGTGGACTTAGATTGGGTCCAGGGTGGACTTAGATTGGGACCAGGGAGGACTTAGCTCAGACTAAGGGGATGCACAGGCTAATCTTAGTCTTCACAATTCGCGCAAGTCTTATTGTATGTAGTCTTATTGTTTTCTTGTTTTTCCCAGAAAACCGGAATTGACATCTCATACAAATTGCCCCCATAATATTTTGAATTACTGAGCATTTCCTGATTCTACTGAATCAGACTTTGCTAAGATACCGTACCTTTCTTTTCTGCAGATTCGTTAATGTTTTCCGATGGGTAGGGCTGTAGTATGGAGGAAATCTGCATATTTTCGTACTGTGATATATAGGTCTGTTTAATCTCGACATCGTCATTGTCTTCACCTGCAATGTATAACAACCTCGATATAACAATCTCTTTTTAACCCTTATCTTGCAGAATATTCATTTCAGCAACACCCATTTCTGTCTATCAACCAATCAAATTACTTGATGAAATTTATTGCTACAAATTCATAAACTGAATGTCAAACAGTGTAGATCCTGATCAGATGGCTTCTTCTGATCTGGATCTACACTGTTTGCAAAGATAGGGGTTGTCGTGAACAGCAAGATAAGGGTTAACACTGTTTGAAGTTTTACTGCTCACTTGTTGTGTATAAGAACTTTATTTGTTTGACTTGTGTCTTTTTGTGTGTTTTGTTTGTATTTGAGTTTAATGGACCAGTCAACACTATTTAGGTTATTTTTGAGCCAGTCAGTTTACCTATCCACACTTTTCCTGGGCAGGCTCATACATAAGTGGTTAACCAGTACAGTGTACATTCTTTTGCCAGAAACTATCAACTGCCCCTCTTGAATCAACAGAAGGGAGAGAATGACGGCAGAAGAGATTTCATGATCAATCCACGAAGGAATGTTGCCGACCCTGGCAGGTATCGAACCCATGTCCTCCAGTCCTGATTACCAGCCATCTCACCGAGCTACTGAGGCCGGCTGATTAACATGTGTAACCAACTGTTATTGGTATGCAACATTTTGTTCGCTCAGTTTCTAATTCTGGAAGGGAAGATATGGAAATTCTAATGGTTGGTAAACAAGTTTATTTATATGATAAGTTATTAGGAACATATCGGAACAGCCTAGGCCCACATTATTTTTAGCATATGAGCAAAGTCATTTCAACAAGGTTATAGAATCATCCCTGGTTCCACATAAGGAGAAATATTTTCGTTTAGTTAATCCTTGTCCTGCTGAATATTTAAATATTCCACACCCACTACTGATTATCAACCAATCAGAGTACTTGATGCAAATAATTGCAACAAATTCATGAACTGAATGACAAACAATGAAGATCCTGATCAGATGGCATCTTCAGAAGCCATCTGATCTGGATCTACATTGTTTGAAAGATGAGACATATGCTCAGCAGGATAAGGGTATAAGTTTCTGGACTTTCGAGAATTTTTTTTCTTATTTCTGTGTTGGATTACTAAGGGATTATTATTTATTTTGGACTTAGTGCTCCTACTGTGTGGATCAGACGACAGAACTTTTAAGTACATTTTAGAACAGTGTTTATTTCTTACTTCTTATTTCATATTAGCCCTTGAGATGCCATCGAAAACTGCATCTGAAAATGTCGTCTGTTCATGTCGTCTACTGCATATTCTTGCAAACTTTTCAAATCTATTTTTACATACCGGCAAACAGTGTGGCCCCTGATCAGACTGCTCCTAGAAGGAACAGTCTGATCTGGGTCCACACTGTTTGCTAAGGTGACTCTTAAAGTAACCAGCAGTCGACAAAACAGACGACAAATGCTGTGATTGGCATCTTATGGGTTAAAGTAAAATACATTTTGTAAATAAATTTTGTTTATGTTTTAAGGCTTGTTGCCAGAATTTTATTTAATTTCGTTTTTGCTAAGCTTGGCTTGTATCCCACTCAACAATATTAAGGCCATATTTAGCTGGTCATTTCACCTAGCAACACTTTTCCTTGGCAGGCTTTTAAGAACAGTTCACTTTATTTCGCCAGTAACTGACAACTGCCTTTCTTGAATCAGTGGAAGGGGGAGAATGACTGCAGAAAATATATTTCATGATTAATCTGTACGAAAGAATGTTGCAGACTGGGCGGGACCTCCTGAAAGCCTCATCAAACTAATCAAAGCAAATCATTATGCGCGACCCTCATATAAACGTTTGTTTGTTTGTTTGATTTGAGGTTTAAAGTCCCCATCAACACTGTAAAGGTCATTTTGGAGACGTTGCTTCCAATTTTGTGGGACTTTTACCCGCCATTGAGATGAAATGACATCTCAAGCCCTGCCCCTCAATGAAACCAATAGGGTTTATAAGCATGGATGGGACAACTTGCACCGCTTTGCCTGGACAGGCTTAGATCCTCTAAGCTGTTTACCAGTACTCGTATGCAGGTCTGATTCAGCTCTGCATGGAAGCATCATGCAACCCATCTATTTGTTCAAGCCCCGATGGGCGGGGGCTAGCAAATCATTAGTACAAATATCATTAACCCATTTTGTAACAGAAACCCCAAAACGGGTACCATGACAAACAGTGCAGGCCCAGATCAGATGCTGCAAAATGCGGCATCTGATCAGGGTCTACACTGTTTGCAAAAAGTTCAGCCATTTTCAAAATAAACTTTGAAGAAAAACACAACCTGTCACCCCTAAATATTGAAATGGACTCCTGCCATATATAAGGAGGAAGATTCCATTTGGATACAAAACGGGTCAACCCATAAGATGCCAATCACAACAACCGTGATCTGCTTTGTCGTCTGCTGGTTAACTTTCAAAGTCATTTTTGCAAACAGTGTTGACCCAGACTACTCCTCTAGGAGGAATCTGATCAGGGTCCACACTACCTGTATACAAGAATATTTTTGAAAAGTTTGCAAGAAGATTTAGCAGATGACATAAACAGACAACATTTTTGGATTCAGACTTTCCTGGTATCTTAACCCTTATCTTGCTGAATATTCATTTAAGCCACACCCATTTCTGTCTATCAACCAATCAAATTACTTGATGTAATTTATTGCTACAAATTCATAAACTGAATTCTTCAGAAGCCACCTGATCTGGATCTACACTGTTTGCAAATAGCAAGATAAGGGTTTACCCATTAAATAGCAAGATAAGGGTTTACCCATTGCATACTAGTGGACTCTTCCACTGCTATATGTTGGACAATTGCATTTGTCATATGCAGTAGGCCTATTTTGTCATTTTTATTCCATTTTTGACAGAAAATTCTGTTGGCAAATAGTGCAGGCTCTGATCAGACGCCACATTCTGTGGCGTCTGATCTGGGCTTATACTTTTTGTCAAGGTACCCCTTGAGGGGCTTCCCGTATAATGAGGGTTAAAGGTTAAAATTATGAAAGCATGGGTGTATTTTCATTATGTAAGTCAAAAACACTGCAATACTTACAAGGGGGTTTAATAAGTAAACGGCAATTAAAAGTTCTTCCTTTTCCAATAAAATTATCTGCTGGCCAATTTAATCCGCTACCTGAAATAGAACAGAATTAATCATAATTTGTTTCCTTGTTTTGGTGTTTCAATGGCACAGTCAATACTATTTAGGTCATATAATACAATACGACGCCTGTCAGTTTACCTAACCACACTTCCTGGCAGGCTTATGGTTGAACAAGAGCACCGCATGCGGGTGCCAACGCTCGTCTGCAGTTTCTTTTAGAAAACCAAAGTTCTAAGTCAAACAAGAGCAATCAAATTGCAAGATGGAGTTATAAAACTTGTAGGGAATGTAGCTCTTGTGATGGTGAGTATGTGTATGAAGTTTCATGAAGGTAGGCCAAATACTTTTGGAAATATGGTCAAGGTTAAGGTTTTCGGTTAAATTTTCGAAAAATAGTTCAAAGGTCAAGGTCACAGATCAAAAAGTGTGGTATCACTGAAAAGGTCTTGTCCCAAGGAACATTCATGTGAAGTTTGAAGGCTCTGTTGTGAATAGTATTAAAATGAGAGCAAAAAATGTGTTTCAGAAAAAAATTGGAAAAGGGGAGATAATTCAGCCAAAATCAACAATGTTGTTATGGTCCTTGGTCAAAATGTAGCTCTTGTGATGATGAGTGTGTGTATGAAGTTTCATGAGGCTAGGTCTAATACTTTTTAAGTTATAGCCAAGGTTAAGTTTTTTTGGAACGACGACGCCAGACGACAATGACAACGCAGACGCCGGAGTGATGACAATAGCTCGAAAGTTTTTTTTCAAAAAACAGACGAGCTAAAAATTAAATGCTCAAGGGAGTACAACGTCTTACCCTTATACTGTTGAACACGACAACTTGAACCTTTGCAACCAGTGTAGGCTTCTGCCCTTTGCAAACAGTGTAGATCCTGAAAAGATGGCTTCTTATGAAGCCATCTGTTCAGGATCTACACTGTCATGCAGTTTATGAATTGAATGGCTATATAATATCAAGTAATTTGATTGGTTGATAGTCAGCAGTGGGTGTGGCTAAATCAATTTATTCAGCAGGAAAAGGTCTAATACACTAGTATTTTTGCTGAGAGAGACGCAAGCAATAGAGGTGGCGTAATTCTAAATACGGATTCTTACTGCAACATAAAATCATATGACATATGCGTCCTTGTTAGAATCACCACTAGGTGCCTCTCTGAGGTGACTACAACAAGAACCCACAACATATTTTGTTTGTTTGATTTGAGGTTTAACGTCACCGTCAACACTGTAAAGGTCATTTTGGAGACGTTGCTTCCAATTTTGTGGGACTTTTACCCGACATTGATATGAAATGACATCTCAAGCCCTGTTGCCCAATGAAACCAATAGGGTTCCCACAACATATATGCATCCAAAACAAACAGATGCTTTTGTGAGAAAACAGAAAATTCATCTTAGAATTCTCATAAGGAACTCTTCTAATCTTGTTTCTCTGTAGGCCCTATCAACATAGGTGATAACTGAACATAGCTCTACATAAGACGCTTTTTTCGTCTGAAAAGTATTGATATTTTTCTTGTTTCTGCACAAAAACATGTTGTGGGTACTCATTAGATGTGCCTAACTGAGGCACTTCTAATGTGTATCCACAACAATGTTTTTGTGCAGAAATAAGGAAAACAATATGTGGATACCCCCTCTTATCTGGGGTTATGTAACACATCACGAAAACACGCCTATATAAATTTTGACCTTGAACTTAAAGTAAAACTGGGGTTTACAGGGGTAAACCTTATTTTTCTTATTTCTGCTCTAAAGTATAGATTGTGGGTACTTGATAGAGTACCCACAATCTATATTTTGAGCAGAAATAAGAAGAATATCACAATTTGTCATCTTAAAATTTTAGTGTTTTTTTTTTGCGGTAAGTTTAGGATGTATTTGAATAGACGAGTTTTCGTAATGAAATAATATCATGTGATATAATCCCACACCCTCACATAGCATCAGATAAGGTGGGTATTTGCTAATAAATTAGGGGATAACTGTACTGAAAATTGTCATTTGGGGAGGTAAATCGGAGGTTTTACGGTCGGAAATTTCGTTTTACGGCGACGCGTAAGCGGAGCCGTAAAACGTAATTTGCGACCGTAAAACCGACGATTTACCTCCCCAAATGACAATTTTCAATACAGTTATCCCCATTCTAATGCACTTTTTCGGTTGTTAAGCTAAAATTTCTACTGTTTTGCACAAGGCTGCAAGCGCAGTGAGCTGCGTAAAACCAAATGCCAGCCAATGAAAAGCGACGTTACGTGGTGACGTCGGATTTCCGACAGTATATCGTGGAATATACTGTCGCAAATTTTTGACGTTATCCAATCAGACGTCGCGTTACATACGTAAGTGCATTAGAATGAAGGATAATACTCCTTATTTTATCATATAAACCTATGTTGTGGGTATTCATTTGAACCGCCTCACCGAGGCGGTTCAAACGAATACCCACAACATAGGTCTTTATGAAGAATTGACAAAAATTATCCTAAAATTATCATCAAATATCCACCATATCTGTTACTATGCTTATTTAGATACAACACCTGTGGAAGTCATTTACCTACAGAGACCAGGCTAAGATGAATACTTGATGTTGTTTTATATACCTAAATATATTTGTGTGTGTGTGGTGGGGGGGGGGGAGGGGATAAATGATTTGGGGAGGATCATTTGTCAATCGCCCAAAAGTTAAATATACAAAAGCTCAAACTACTGATGACCAAATGACTACTGCTACCGCTGACCAATAAAATCATGTTCATACTGACTGTGCATAAATTAAAAATAGAGGGCCATGTGCAAGTGTTCCAGGGCTTGTTATGTCACTACTGAACTTCCAGGGCTTGTTATGTCACTACTGAACTTATGTCAATCACAACAATTGTCATCTGTTTTGTCGTCTGCTGGTTCCATAAAAGTCATTTTTGCAAACAGTGTGGACCCAGATCAGACTGCTCAGGGTCCACACTGTTTGCCTGCATACAAAAATAGGTTTGAAAAGTTTGCCGATGACATAAACAAATGACATTTTAAGATGCAGTTTTTCTCAGCAGCTTTTGAGCCATGGCTTATGTGTTAACCCATTTATAAGTCTAGGGTCCCAATATGGGACATTATAAGCTTACACTATAGACCAAGATCAAAATCCCTTCAACAGTAGTGAATATTATACATTTACAGTAAAATTACTATATTAAGACCACCTTTGGGGACTGTTCAAAAGTGGTCTTTAAGGTGGTCCCTGACCAGAGGACAGTGTATGCAGGAAATTTGAAGAAAGAATAACTGCACCATTCTAAATAAGGTTTTTAAAGCAGAATTAGTCTTAATTTCAGGTGGTCTTAACCCTTGTTCTGCTGAGCCCGGATATGCCTTACCTTTCAAACAATGTAGAAGCCATCTGATCAGGATCTACATTGTTTGTCATTCAGATGGTGAATTTGTTGCAATAATTTGAATCAAGTAATCTGATTGGCTAATAATCAGTAGTGGGTGTGGCTTATATAAATATTCAGCAGAACAAGGGTTAATTTCAGGTGATCTTAATAGCGGAAAATTACTGTATTATGATATTTCTTCAATCACTTCTACTGTTTTTGTATTTATTTGTCTATTCTTTTTTTTTTTTTTGCCATGAAAATAAGGATCAGGTGCTTGACTGCTCTCTGATGTATATACAAACAACGATAGATAAACTGCACAAAAATGCAAGTTGCTGTGTGTTTTTTGCCATTTTCAAAGAGATTCTTATCTGTTTCTCACACACAACAAACATTCTCTCTGTTACTTAATCCATAATTCTCACCAAACCACAGAGACAAGGCACAGGAAAGAATTTTCTATAAAAAATATCATATGTACATGGGAAGACCCAGATCAGCAGTCAACCATGAGGTCTTGACTCATAAGATGCCAATCACGACAATTGTCGTCTGTTTTGTCGTCTGTTTTGTTTTGTTTGTTTCGTTTGTTTGATTTGAGGTTTAACGTCCCCGTCAACACTGTAAAGGTCATTTTGGAGACGTTGCTTCCAATTTTGTGGGACTTTTACCCGACATTGAGATTGAAAGACTTCTCAAGCCCTGTCGCCCAATGAATCAAATAGGGTTTGTCGTCTGCCAGTTGCTTTAAAAAGTAATTTTTGCAAATAATGTGGACCCAGATCAGACTGCTCCTATAGGAGCAGTCTGATCTGGGTCCACACTGTTTGAAAAAATATTTGTAAAAAGTTTGCAAAAAGATTCAGCAACGACATAAGCAGACAACATTTTCAGATGCTGTTTTTCCCAAGGTTAACCCTTGTCCTGCAGAACTAGGACATGCTCTAACAATGCACACAGTGTAGATCCAGATCAGATGGCTTATATGGCTTCTTAAAAGCAATCTGATCTGGAGCTCAACTGTTTGTCATTCAACTGGTGAATTTATAGGAATAAATTACAATAACAAATCTGACTGGTCGATAGTCAAAAATAGGTGTGGAAAAATTAATTTATTCAGCAGAACAGTCTGATCTGGGTCTGCACTGTTTGCTTAGGACTGTCTGTCCCATTACTAAGGATCATTATGGTATGTAGAATTGCCTCACTGAGGACACTTCACAACATATATTTCCTAGTAAAATTAGACAAGAAAAACGCCAAAAGGTATTATGGACGGGTTTTTGAAAAAAAGGTTAACCAAAAGGTAAACCTGGGACGACGCCCGCCCGCCCACCCGCCCGCAGGACGCCCGCCCGCCTGCCCGGACATCGCTATTTTAAAGGACAGATTTTTTTAACAAGAGGGCCCAGAGGGCCCTGGTTCGCTCACCTGATCCAAAGCATAACAACTGGGCCCCGGGCAGGGTCAATTTTGGCCCCAGGGCTAAAATTTGAACAATCTTGGTAGAGGTCCACAAGATGAAGCTTCATATCTAATATGAAAGACCTGGGCTTTCTGGTTTCAGAAAAGAAGATTTTAAAGGTTTACCCTGCATATAGAAGTCTATGTAAAACAAGATTTTCCCTATATAAGTCTATGTAAAACCAAAGGGCCCCAAAGCGGGGGCATTTTTGGCCCCAGGGCTATAATTTGAACAATCTTGGTAGAGGTCCACTAGCTGAAGCTTCATAACAAATATCAAAGACCTAAGCCTTGTGTTTCAGAGAAGATGATTTTTAAAGATTTTCCCTATATAAGTCTATGTAAAACCAAAGGGCCACATGGCGGGGGCATTTTGGTCTCAGGCCTATAATTTGAACAATCTTTATAGAGGTCCACTAGCTGAAGCGTCATAACAAATATCGAAGACCTAAGCCTTGTGGTTTCAGAGAAGAAGATTTTTCAAGATTTTCCCTATATAAGTCTATGTAAAACCAAAGGGCCCCGGAGCGGGGGCATTTTTGGCCCCAGGGCTATAATTTGAACAATCTTGGTAGAGGTCCACAAGATGAAGCTTCATACCAAATATCAAAGACCTGGGCTTTGCAGTTTCAGAGAAGAAGATTTTTCAAGATTTTCCCTATATAAGCCCATGTAAAACAAAAGGGCCCTGGTGAGGGGGCATTTTTGGCCCCAGCACTATAATTTGAACAATTTTGGTAGGGGTCTACTAGATGAAGCTTCAAACCAAATATCAAAGACCTGGGCCTTGGGGTTTCAGAAAAGAAGATTTTTCAAGATTTTCCCTATATAAGCCCATGTAAAACCAAAGGGCCCCTGTGCAGGGGGCATTTTAAGCTCCTGCACTATAATTTGAACAATCTTGGTAGGGGTCCACTAGATGAAGCTTCATACCAAATATCAAAGACCTGGGCCTTGCGGTTTCAGAGAAGAAGATTTTTCAAGATTTTCCCTATATAAGCCCATGTAAAACCAAAGGGCCCCCATGCAGGGGCATTTTTAGCTCCAGCACTATAATTTGAACAATCTTGGTAGGGGTCCACTAGATAAAGCTTCATACCAAATATCAAAGACCTGGGCCTTGCGGTTTCAGAGAGGAAGATTTTTCAAGATTTTCCCTATATAAGCCCATGTAAAACCAAAGGGCCCCCATGTGGGGGCATTTTTTGCTCCAGCACTATAATTTGAACAATCTTGGTAGGGGTCCACTAGATGAAGCTTCATACCAAATATCAAAGATCTGGGCCTTGCGTTTTCAGAGAAGAAGATTTTTAAAGATTTTCCCCATATAAGTCCATGCAAAACCAAAGGGCCCCCGTGCGGGGGCATTTTTGGCCCCAGCACTATAATTTGAACAATCTTGGTAGGGTTCCACTAGATGAAGCTTCATACCAAATATCAAAGACCTGGGACTTGCGGTTTCAGAGAAGAAGATTTTTCAAGATTTTCCCTATATAAGCCCATGTAAAACCAAAGGGCCCCCATGCGGGGGCATTTTTAGCTCCAGCACTATAATTTGAACAATCTTGGTAGGGGTCCACTTGATGAAGCTTCATACCAAATATCAAAGATCTGGGCCTTGCGGTTTCAGAGAAGAAGTTTTTTTAAAGATTTTCCCTATATAAGCCCATGTAAAACCAAAGGACCCCCGTGCGGGGGCATTTTTGGCCCCAGCACTTTAATTTGAACAATCTTGGTAGGGGTCCACTAGATGAAGCTTCATACCAAATATCAAAGACCTGGGCCTTGCGGTTTCAGAAAAGAAGATTTTTCAAGATTTTCCCTATATAAGCCCATGTAAAACCAAAGGGCCCCCGTGCGGGGGCATTTTTAGCTCCAGCACTATAATTTGAACAATCTTGGTAGGGGTCCACTAGATGAAGCTTCATACCAAATATCAAAGATCTGGGCCTTGCGGTTTTAGAGAAGAAGATTTTTTAAGATTTTCCCCATATAAGCCCATGCAAAACCAAAGGGCCCCCGTGCGGGGGCATTTTTGGCCCCAGCACTATAATTTGAACAATCTTGGTAGGGGTCCACTAGATGAAGCTTCATACCAAATATCAAAGACCTGGGCCTTGCGGTTTCAGAGAAGAAGATTTTTTAAGTTTTCGGTGAAAAAAATCTATTTTTGGCTCCTGTGACCTATATGTGCAATGGACCGGAACCATTTGAACAACTTTGAAA
Organism: Lucinisca nassula; assembly: GCA_963580285.1. Classification (NCBI taxonomy): domain Eukaryota; kingdom Metazoa; phylum Mollusca; class Bivalvia; order Lucinida; family Lucinidae; genus Lucinisca; species Lucinisca nassula. The sequence goes on along the minus strand of OY757020.1, from coordinate 129,200,111 downwards.
GGGGACCACCTAAGTTTCATTCCTGTGAAGTTTGGTCAAAATCCGATCAGTGGTTTAGGAGGAGATGTTGTTTGAAGAAAAGTTTACGGACGCACGGACGCACGCACGCACGGACGCACGGACACACGACGGACGACGGACAAAAAGTGATCCCAAAAGCTCACCTTGTCACTACGTGACAGGTGAGCTAAAAACCCGTCCAACAACACTTGTATTGCCTCAGATTTTGTATTAACTATATCTCTGTTCCCACAACAAAAACTGCAGTGCTATTATCTAATCAGAGTTCTAGTCATTGATGTAAATAACACAAATAGTGAAGTAAAGAGAACTCCTAATATCTCCAAAAATTCAGACACTTTCATTCTAACTCTCATTTGGGAGATGGCTCTGTTTGTTTGTTTGTTTGATTTGAGGTTTAACGTCCCTGCCAACACTATTTAGGTCATTTTGGAGACGTTGCTTACAATTTTGTGGGACTTTTACCCGACATTTAGATGAAATGACATCTCAAGCCCTGTCGCCCAATCAAACCAATAGGGTTTATGAACATGGATGGTCCAACTCGCACTGCTTTGCCTGGGCAGGCTTAGATCCTCTAAGCAGATTACCAGTACTTGTGTGCAGACAGTTTCAGCTCTGGGGCAAGGGTGGGGGAGATGGCTTGGCCAACACTGGTAAGGTTATGTCGAGCTTGTAAGCAAACCAGGGTAGTCTTAGATTGACATTTTCATCCCCGACCAGGTAAGGAGACTAATCAAGGGTAATGAAGGAATAACTTTCTTTATTTCTTTTTATAAACATGTTGTGGGTACTTGTTAGATAAACATATGTTGTGGGTACTTGTTAGATAAACATGTGGGTACTTGTTACATAAAAATGTGAGTACTTGTTAGAAAACCATATGTTGTGGGTACTTGTTAGAATCGCCTCGAAGAGGCAATTCTAACAAGTACCCACAACATATGGTTTTATGGAGAAATAAGAAATAAAATCCAGAAATTATCCTAGTTTCTGGTCCTTGTCTGTAGCTATGATACTGTATTAGCAAATGCACATAACAGATTTCATCATGATATAATCATGCATTACCATAGAAACTCTTAGTATTTGAACACAACAGGCCTGAGTATGCAATGCAGTAGATGGTGAATTCAGATCAGTGCAGCCACATCAGGATGGGATATGGCTGGTTCAAGAAAGGAACCTAGATCTCATGGTGGTACAAGTTGTGTGCAAGTATGGTTAAAATCAAATCATAAATGAAGATGCTATCATGCGGACAAGACCAAAATAGGCAATTTGTGTCCTTTCAGGGGCTGTAACTCCGAAACACATGATGGGATACGGCTGGTTCAAGAAATGAACCCAGATCCCATGGTGGTACAAGTTGTGTGCATGTCTGGTTAAAATCAAATCATAAATGAAGATGCTATCGTGCGGACAAGACCAAAATAGGCAATTTTTGCCCTTTCAGGGGCCATAACTCCATAATACATGATGGGATATGGCTGGTGCAACAAAGGAACCCAGATCTCATGGTGGTACAAGTTGTGTGCAAGTCTGGTTAAAATCAAATCATAAATGAAGATGCTTTCGTGCGGACAAGAAATTGTTTACGGACGCACGGACGCAAGCACGGACGCCCTGACGACGGACAAAATATGATCACAAAAGCTCACCACCTGTCACGTAGTGACAAGGTGAGCTAAAAAGTGTTAAAGCAGGCACAACAAAATTATCTTCTTTATGCTGTCTGCTAGTCTTGATTGGTGCATTAAGAGTTTAATTAGATACTTACTAACTGACATAGGAAGTAAACTGTTACTGAATTGAGCATGGTCTCCGACATGTATGATATTATAGACACTTTTACCGACAAGATCATCCTGCAAGAAAAGAAATGAAATGGTTAATCATTATTATAGTTATAGCATCAAGAAAATATGTCAGCTACTTAAGAAGGCTCCGCCCACTATGTTTTTGTTTGTTTGATTTGAGGTTTAACGCCCCGTCAACACTGTAAAGATCATTTTGGAGACGTTACTTCCAATTTTGTGGGACTTTTACTCGACTTTGAGATGAAATGACATCTCAAGCCCTGCCGCCCAATGAAATCAATAGGGTTTAATATAAGCAGGGATTGCCCGACTCGCACCTCTTTGCCTGGGCAGGCATAGATCCTCTTAGTAGTTTACCAGTTCTCGTGTACTGCTCGGTTTCAGCTCTGTGTGGAAGTATCATGCAACCCATCTATTTCTTCAAGCCCCAATGGGCGAGGCATGTCAGAAATATGTCTTTTCTGTTTGTGTGAAGAGACCTTGGGTCACAGAGCATCAGTATAGAATGCAACAAAAACTCTTTGTGTGAAGAGACCTTGGGTCACAGAGCATCAGTATAGAACGCAACAAAAACTCAGATCAACCTGTGCAAATGCACAGGCTGATCTAAGTTTTTGTTGTGTACAGACACATTCACACAACAAGGGCAAAGTTTAACCTTTGTTCTGCTGAATACATTAATTTTGCCACTCCCATTTCTGAAAACCCACCAATCAAATGGCTTGATGTCATTTAGTCCTATACATTCACAGACTCAATAACAAACAGTGAAAATCCAGATAAGATTGCTACTTCAGATGCAATCTGATCTGGATCTACACTGTTTGCAAAGGTAGATCATATTTTTGTTCAGACAGAAATGGTTAACAAAGCACACCATTTTTGGGTCGATTGTTTATCAATCAACCCAAAGGTATAAAGGACAAAACCTCTATTAGTGCTGGAGTCCACGTAACTATCACTGATTTGTAGGAATCCACACAGATTATTTATAGAATTTTATTGCAGTGAGGTCAGCGTGTTTATGTAAAAGCTTAACTGTAAAATCTGGGCTGGAATCATGGGTTGGGCTAGGCAAACAGTGTAGACCCAGATCAGACGCCGCAGAACGCAGCGTCTGATCAGGGTCTTCACTGTTTGTTTAGAGTATAGGAATTTAAGGGTCAGGCGCCTAAAAACGCAGCGTCTGATCATGGTCTACACGGTTTGCTTTCAGTAAAGGAGTTTAAAGGTTAAACGAAACTGTCCCCGTTCAGGCCCATTTTTCCTAAATACACCCAGAGACAATCCACCCACCAGTACACTCAGTGCTTTGATTAATACACTTCGGAGGTCATCACAACTTATAAACTTTGTCCCACTATCACTGTTAAACCCATAAAATTCCAATAACGACAACATTCTCTGCTTTGTCATCCGCCGGTTACTTTAAAAGTTATTGTTGCAAACAGTGTGGTCCCAGATCAGACTGCTCCTCTTGGAGCATTTCAGATGCAGTTTTTCTCGGCATCTTAAGGGTTAATACTTGTTCTGTTGTTATTTGATTTAAGTGGGTGAAGTGTGACATGTTTTTCTTTTCAAGATGCATAAGGTCATCAACAAACTGGTGTAAACACTATTTATTAACTTCTTTTGAATTACAAGAATACAATTACACGTTGTATGAAAAAAAAAGTTCCACAGGATTTGAAAACAAGCATAAATGCTTATACTAATCATCTCCTAATCATCAACAAACTATAACTGGTTCTAGTCCCCAATGTTACATACCAAGTTTCATTACAATCCGCCCATTGGTACCAGAAAAGATTTTTAAAGAGTTTTTACCTTAAAAGGTCATGGCAGCCATCTTGGTCCTGTGACCTGGATCCCACTAACAAACTTTCTTTCCCACCAAAAAAAGTGAAACTTGACTTCTATCGGCCCAGTGGTTTCAGAGGAGACAACATTTGAAAATGTTAACCCTTGTCCTGCTAATCCCGGATATGCCTTTTCTTTGAAACAATGTAGATCCAGATCAGATGGCTTCTGAAGAAGCCATCTGATCAGGATCTACATTGTTTGCCATTCAGATTGTGAATTTGTTGCAATAATTTGCATCAAATAATCTGATTGGTTGATATTTGGTAGTGGGTGTGGCATATATGAATATTCAGCAGAACAAGGGTTAACAGACAATGGAGCCTTACCATGTTATAAGCTCACCTATGAACAAACCTTTGGCTCAGGTGACCTGAAAATCTGACTGTCTGCTTAAATTTTGCTTGACACTTTGAGGGTTAAAAAAAATTGGTGCCAATCTACCTTCATGACATATGGCTCATATTAAGATTGAAAGGCTACATTGTTATTTATGCATAAGATATTTTACCTGTGATTATCATAAACAAAACTGCAACAGTATGGGAACACAGGATGAAGTACATTTCTTAAAAAATCTAAGAACCTTTCACCTGGCATTTCAGACAAAACAGAGTATTTGTGCAATCTAGTGAGGGTGCTCCATCTCAAACCCTAGTCCTGCTGAATAAATTGATTTTGACACACCCATTTCTGACTATCAACCAATCAAAATACTTGATATAATGTTTTTGTTCAATTCACAAACTGAATGACAAACAGTGTAAATCCTGATCAGATGGCTTCTGCCATCTGATCAGGATCTACACTGTTTGCAAAAGTAGGGGTCTACACTGTTCGCAAAGTTAGGGGTCTACACTGTTTCAAAGGTAGAGCTTATCAGGCTCAGCAGGATGTGGCTTCTTCAGAATCCATCTGATCTGGATCTACACTGTTTGCAAAGGTATGAATCTACACTGTTTGCAAAGGTAGGGATCACAACAGCTCACCTTGAGCACAAACTAAACAGTCACACTATTCTCGTGATTGTGTTATCAGGGTGCTGGCTTTCCGTTTGTGAATTTGTAGCAATAAATTACATCAAGTAATTTGATTGGTTGATAGACAGAAATGGGTGTGGCTTAAATGAATATTCAGCAAGATAAGGGTTAAGTATATAAACGTTTGAAAAGGGAAGTCTGATCTGGGCCTGCACTGTCTGCCAGTATCTCATTTTGGAATGAAAGTTATTGAGTTTTACATCCCACCAATAGCTAAGATCATACAGATACAGGACATAAGTTTAGAAACTCATCCGAAAGTCTGGAGAAGCCCGAGATCAAACCCATGACCCCTGGTTTATGAGGCTAGTAGCTTATCCACTGCACCATGGAGGCTTCTATCACATTTTCGGGCTTCCAGTATAAAATGTGTTATGTTGAATGTTGTGGTGCAAACCGCCTACAGTTTGGATAGACATTTTGCAGATCCATGACATTTTGCCAGACAGAAATTAAAAACATGATACAAGTCAGCAAAGTTAGTTTGTGTGACAAAAGTCATGTTTCTAGAAACTGTGTTTTGGTCAAATACACTGACCTTTGAAAAATTTGTGATGGACTGTGTACAACTTTACCCATTTTGTACCAGAAAACCCAAGATGGGTACCCTGGCAAACAGTGCAGGCCCAGATCAGACGCCGAAAAATGCGGTGTCTGATCAGGGCCTACACTGTTTGCTAAAAGTTCAGCCATTTTCCAAATAAATTTTGAAGAAAACACAACCTGAAACCTCTAAATTTTAAAATCGACTCCTGCTATATATAAGGGGGAAGATTCCATTTGGTACAAAATGGGTTCATTCAGCCTTCCTGTTCTCAAAAATATTCACTAAGATATCATTATCATTTATATATTCTTCCATCATTAAAATAAATCAATAATTCTTCACAATGTACTGATCGCAACTGTCAAGGCAGAATGACATCTTCAATTTCCTTTCTCTTGTTTGTTCTTAACCCTTAACTTGCTGAATATTCATTTAAGCCACACCCATTTCTGTCTATCAACCAATCAAATTACTTGATGTAATTTATTGCTACAAATTCAAAAACTAAATGCCAAACAGTGTAGATCCTGATCAGATGGCTTCTTCAGAAGGCATCTGATCTGGATCTACACTGTTTGCAAAGATAGGGGTTGTCGTGAACAGCAAGATAAGGGTTAACCCTTGTCGTGCTGAGCGCGGAGATGCCTTACCTTTCAAACAATGTAGATCCAGATCAGATGGCTTCTGAAGAAGCCATCTGATCAGGATCTACATTGTTTGTCATTAAGATTGTGAATGTGTTGCAATAATTTGCACCAAGTAATCTGATTGGTTGATAATCAGTAGTGGGTGTGGTATATTTGAATATTCAGCAGGACAAGGGTTAAGAATACATGTACATGTATCAGTTTTGACATTTCATGTGAAACATCTTCCAGTAGATAATTCACATGAATTGTTTTGTTTGATTTGAGGTTTAATGTCCCCGTCAACACTGTATAGGTCATTCTGGAGATGTTGCTTCCGATTTTATGGGACTTTTACCCGACACTGAGATGAAATGACATCTCAAGCCCTGTCGCCCACTGAAACCAATAGGGTTTATGAACATGGATAGGCCTATTGGCACTGCTTTACCTGGGCAGGCTTAGATCCTCTAAGGGGTATACCAGTACTCTTGTGGGGTGATTTCAGCTCTGCGTGGAAGCATCATGCAGCCCATCTATTTCATCAAGCCCCGATGAGCCGGGGCCGATAAGTCACATAAAATGAGTCTGAATTTCTCTGATACATATATCTGCAATGTCATTCTACTTGGTGGTTTAAAGGTGCATTATTGGGCTAGCGGGTCTCAAAATTTTTTTTCTTGTTTTTATCTTCAATTCATACTCCTTTGTCATGTGTACACTTTTGGAGCCAAATACAGCTTCAGAACTTTGTGAAAATGGTCGTTTTCATTCGTGTTTACCCTTCGCTCTGAACATGTGTTCGGAATTTCTGTTCTAAAAATAAATCTGTCACTTTACACATAGATGGCGACAGTATCGTCTCTGAGTGTCGTTACTTATGGCATGATATTCAGCGTCATATTTTTTCCGATTCAGGCATGGCCTAAGCAAACAAAGCCAAAATGAACGTCGCATAACATCATATATGGGGATTCTATTTTTGTCACGAACTAAAAATAGATCTAACTAGTGTTGGAAACCTAGTTAGGGAATCCCTCTCAAACTCGTTTACCTGTCATCATAATTGTTCGCATTTTTGCATAAAATGCATTCATTTGTATTGTTTTAAAGAAAAATACCGGCTATATGTATTTTATTATTGGAAGCATTTTTTACCGATAGCTTAATAATGCACCTTTAACGGTTAACAATTAACGTTACAGAATATATGAATTATAAACGACGTTAGTGAATATTTTTAGGCTAAATTGTTCATGCAGAAGCATCCAAACGAGTTTGCAGAAAAGTCAACCATTTTCGGGTCGACTAATTATCAATCAAAGTTTCAACCCATTTAGTACCAGAAACCCCAAAACGGGTACAATGGCAAACAGTGCAGGCCCAGATCAGACGCCACAGAATGTGGCGTCTGATCAGGGCCTACACTGTTTGCAAAAAGTTAAGCCATTTACCCGACAAATTTTGATGAAAACAACCTGACTCCCTTAAATTTGGAAATGGACTCCTGCTATATATAAGGAGAAAGATTCCATTTGGTACAAAATGGGTTGAAGCACAGTAAGCATTTCAATGCCAGAGTCTATGTGACTATCACTGACTTGTCAGAAAACCAGGTAACAGTTATTTATAGCAAATAGCCATGACATTCTTTCTTATCAATGCATAGAAGTGTTATCTATAGAACCTGGACTGGAATCACAGGTTGGGCTTGGCAGTGTAGGCCCAGATCAGACACTGCCGAACTTTTGTCCTCCACTACACCACAAATGCTTCTAATATATACGGTCGAACTTCAATGGCTCGAACACCTTTGGGACCTCGAAAATCTGTTTGAGACAGGGGTAGTTCGAGCCACAGAGGCTTACTGCCAGGAGGCATAACGAGGTACTTTATGACATTTTTTCGGTGTCCTGTTATGAATATGTATGCTGTGTGTACTCATTAGAATCGCCTCATCGAGGCGATTCTAATGAATACACACAGCATACATTTGCAAGATAAAATATTAAAATCTCCTTAATTATCCCCCACTATTTCTTATGTAGAGGACTTCCCTAGGGGCTCAAGAATGTGTTCGACTCAGCCATGGTAAACGAGCCATCGTTGTTCGAGCCATCGAAGTTCTACTGTATAATTTAGACTTGCCCAAGTCTGTTAATTAGGTGTCCATTGTAGAAACAATTGTTTACAAAAAAAATAATAAAATAAAATAAAAATAAATACATTGTAAATGAAATAGCAATACAGTCTTTTATGAGAATTGTGAAATTAACATTCAGAGATGAAGACTAAAGAGACTTTTACATAGTTTTTTGTTTAAAGGGACTTTCATTTAAAAATAAAAATGTAAATGTAGGGACTTGGGCAAGTCAACTGTATAATCTATACATTTTTGTCTGGATATAACCTGATTATTTAACTAATACTGTTTCTGCTTTGAACCTCAACAATATTGTCATAAAGAGGTGGCGGTGTTTTGGTTTATTGTGGATCAGGAGTGATCAATAAGCACTGGTGACCACACCCCCTAGTAACCAATGCTAACCAGGCCCCCTAATAACCATTGGTAACCACATCCCTTACTAGTAACCACTGACAACAGTGCACCCCCCCCCACCCCCAACTCTCAGCTTCTTACCTGATTATATTTGAGATACTGAGTTACATTGTTGGACACAAATTCAACTTTTCCCTGACAGTTGACAACAAAGAGAAATCCGTCTAATGCCTGAAAAACAAGAGAAATCATTTCATGCTAATTATCTAACATTTTCTCATGGGATCATTGCAAACAAGGGGAATACATCTAATTTTGGGATATTTTTCTTTTCTTATTTTTCCATTAACCCATTTAGTACCAGAAACGCCAAAACGGTTACCCTTGCAAACAGTGCAGGCCCAGATCAGACGCCGCAGAATGCGGCATCTGATCAGGGCCTCCACTGTTTGCAAAAAGTTCAGTCATTTTCCAAAATAATTTTGAAGAAAACACAACCTGACACCGCTAAATTTGGAAATGGACTCAAGCTATATATGAGGAGGAAGATAGAAGTAATGACACTGCCCCACTCCACCCAGGTGAAAATGGGTAGCAGTTGTGTAAAAGCCACTGCCTCTCTCTCGCGCGTGCGTGGAAACACCCGGAATGAGTGTTCGAGAGCGATTCAAAAAGCTTGAAGCTTTCATCGCAATCGAACTAAAATAAATTAGTATAAACTAGGAGGAAGATTCCATTTGGTACAAAAAGGGTTAAAATATATACTGTAGGTAATTGTATATGCTTTTTTTTTCTTTTTTCTCTTTGTTTTAGTGGCCCAGACAACATTATGTAGGTAATATCATTATAACGTTGGCCTTCTAGTGTTACTGCAACAGTTCTCAGAGGTCAAGATAATGGAGAGTATTGATTGATTGTTTTGGATTTAACGACACGTCATACATTTTGTGTTGTGTCCCAGAGATCGATTAATTGGTTTAAACAATATTTATTTGCAAATAAATTACAAAGCCATACATAGATACATACACGCAAAATGACATAGGATCTGACGGTAAGCATAGTGCTTATATGGAAGTCATTTCCTAGGTTCAAGTATTGTATACAATGTATTCTAATAATGGTTAAATAGTGGCATCAATATAAAACCAAATCGTTCTGTGAACTCAGACTGGTTAATTGATTGATTGATTGATTGATTGTTTTGGATTTATCTACATGACAAGCCTTGTGTGTCATTTTGTGTCATCTCCCAAAGAAAGGGAGAAAAGAGATAGTAGAGGAGATGAAAGTGAGGGACAGAGGAGAAAGAGGAAAATAAATGAAGTGTAGAAACAGAATAAATAACAACATTCCCCTTCTACCCTTACCTGTTGCTAGGACAACAAGCCTTGTTCAATTGTAAGCCAATATAAGTTGGACGCCCAGTGACACAAGATACATGTCAACTTTGCCTCAAGAATAATTAAGGTACAAGTTTCTTATTAGAAACATACTATTATATTGTGGGTACTTGTTAGAATCGCCTCATTGAGGCGATTCAAACAAGTATACACAATATATGTTTTAATCCTTTTTGTACCCGTAACCCTTTTTGTACCAAAAGGAATCTTCCTCCTTATATATAGCATGAATCCATTGCAAAAATAAGGGGTGTCAGGTTTTGTTTTCTTTAAAATTTATTTGGAAAATGACTGAACTTTTAGCAAACAGAGGAGGCCCTGATCAGACGCCGCGTTCTGCGGCATCTGATCTGGGTCTGCACTGTTTGCCAACTACCCATTTTGGGGTTTCTGGTACAAAATGGGTTAATAGGCTCTAAAAAGGCTATCTCTTGGAAGCATGGAATACACTGCAGATTGTATGAGTTTGTCTAGACCAGACTAGCTAGTGTCGGCCATTTAGGTCTCATCAGTGACCCTCAAATATTTTCAAAATTGCATAATGAAATCAATGATCCCAAGGACTAGAAAATATAATCTACACTATGATGACGGGCAGGGAGATTTTTAATGGCAGCCACACATTACCTTAACCCTTAAGACGCCGAGAAAAACTACATTTGAAAATGCCGTCTGCTGATTTTTTTTTTTGCAAACTTTTTAAAAATATTTTTGCGTACGGGCAAAGTGTGAACCAACATCAGACTGCCTAGAGGAGCAGTCTGATTTGGATCCACATTGCAAAAATTGCTTTTAAAGTAACCAGCAGACGTCAAAGCAGACGACAATTGTCGTGTTTGGCGTCATGGGTTAACACCAGCCACTGAAGAGAAGCCTCCGTGGTGTAGTGGTTAAGCTACTCGCCACATAAACCAGGGGTCTTGGGTTCAATCCCAGGGCTTCTCCAGACTTTCAGCTGAGTCTTTAAACAGAGGTCCCATCTCCATATGACCTTAGCTGTTGGTGAGTGTGTGAGTGTTTGAGTTTTACGTCTCACCAACAGCTATGGTCATACGGAGACGGGGCCTCGGTTTAAAGACTCATCCAAAAGTCTGGAGAAGCCCAGGATCAATCCTGCGACCCCTGGTTTACAAGGTGAGTAGCATAACCACTACATCACGGAGGCTATTGGTGGGATGTAAAACTCAAACACACACACACAGAAATAAGAGAAAAATATCTCGAAAAAATTATCCTGCCTTCTGTACTTTATCTAGAGCAACAACTGCCATGTTTCTTCATAACCCTTCTTGTACCAAATGGAATCTTCCACCTTATATACAGCAGGAGTCCATTTCAAAATTTAGGGGTGTCAGGTTGTGTTTTCATCAAAATTTATTTGGAATTACTGAACTTTTAGCAAACAGTGGAGGCCCTGATCTGGGCCTGCACTGTTTGCCCTGGTACCCGTTTTGGGGTTTCCGGTACTAAATGGGTAAAGCAAGGCAAGGTTTTCCCACAACGAAAATCAATATGAAACCATAAGATTTCTCTCGCTGCTGATTAAAAATTATCAATACAGAGGCATACACTGTTTTTTCCATGTGTATTGATGCTAAAAGTGATTAAAACCGTGACAGTCCTAGGCCATATACAAACCGCACATCTGTCATGCTGTGCACTCCCGGTGCAGCCCATATCAACAGTCTGATCAGAACATTCACTATCTGCACGTAAAAGCTTAAAATCTTTGGCTAACTTTCGCAGCATGCCCAGTATAGGCAATTCCCACCATATCTCCAGATATGGAGGCACCTATAGCTTTCATCTGCAAAGTTCTGATATTTTTCTTATTCTGTTCAAAAACATGTTGTGGGTACTCATTAGAAATGGCTTACCATATGTTTTTTTATTTCTGGAAAAAAATGTATGTTGTAGGTACTCATTTGAAGCACCTTAGTGAGGCGCACAGCTTGTTTTCGTGCAGATATAAGATAAACAATATGTGGATATCCCCTCTTATCTGGGGCAATGATAGCTGCTTGATATTTAAGGGATAATATTGGTTAATTCTTTTTACAAACATATGTTGTGGTACTTCTTAAGAATCGCCTCAATGTTTGAGAGATAAATAAGAACCACCTCCTTATTTGAAGCTACTGTATTATCACATAGCAACAGGTGGGTATTTTGTGATAATTGAAGGATAGTTTCGCTTATTTCTCCATATAATCCTATTTTGTGGGTTTTCATTAGTACCGCCTCGCCGAGGCGGTACTAATGAATATCCATGATATACGTTTTTATGGAGAACTAACAAAAACTATCCTTCAATTGTTTGTTTGTATTTGTTTGTATTTCAGTTTAACGGCCCAGTCAACACTATTTTAGGTCATTTTTGAGCCGATCAGTTTACCTGTCCACACTTTTCCTGGGCAGGCTTATACGTAAGCGGTTTACCATAACAGTGCACATTCTTTCACCAGTGATCAGCAGGATAAGGGTTACAATTTATTTTGAAATGGATAAATTTGTTACAAATAGTGAAGGCCCTATAAGATGCCACATTAAGTTACGTTTTGAGACTGCCTGTATAAAATGGGTTAAAAAACAATAAAGTAAAAATTGCATATAAAATAATGATATGGATCATCTTATGTGAAAAGGACATTTATTGGTCTGACATATAGCTAAGGCTCAACTAAATCTACCAGCTTCCGTAGCTCAGTCGGATGCTCGTCTGACTGGTGATCTGGAGGATGCAGGTTCGATACCTACCGGGGTCAGTTTCTGGCGAAAGTATGTGCACTGTACTGGTTAACCGCTTACATATAATTATAAGCCTGCCCAGGAAAAGTGTGGATAGGTAAAATGACTGGCTCAAAAATGACATAAAATAGGGTTGGGTGGGCCGTTAAGACTCCAATACAAATAAATCAACTAAATCTGCACGAAATCTAAAACAACTTCCCTCACCCAACCACCCACCCTACCTCAACCTTTCACCTTCCAATTTAGGCACCAAAACATCATGGATCATAGGATATAGTACTGTGGGTTGATCTCTGTGAAACCACTGAGTCATCCTTGATAACCCCGAGTCACAGCCATCCCAACCCCCATTCCACCTTTCACCCTGCCCCGTCTACTTACTTCTAGGAGGAGGCCCCAGTACATCATCTGGGTCACAACCATCCCAACCCTCACTGTCTACTTACTTCTAGGAGGAGAGGCCCCAGTACATCATCTGCTAGTACAGCGGGCTGAACTCTTTGGGGACCACTGACCACTGCAGGGTACCACTGAGTCAGCTGCGACACCAGTGAGTCACAGCCATCCCTACCCCAACTCCACCCTTCCCCCTGCCCCATCTACTTACTTCTAGGAGGAGAGGCCCCAGTACATCATCTGAGTCACAGCCATCTCAACCTCCACTCCACCCTTCCCCCTGCCCTGTCTACTTATTTCTAGGAGGAGAGGTCCCAGTACATCATCTGAGTCACAGCCATCCCAACCTCCACTCCACCCTTCCCCCTGCCCTGTCTACTTATTTCTAGGAGGAGAGGCTCCAGTACATCATCTGAGTCACAGCCATCTCAACCTCCACTCCACCCTTCCCCCTGCCCTTTCTACTTATTTCTAGGAGGAGAGGCCCAGTACATCATCTGAGTCACAGCCATCCCAACCTCCACTCCACCCTTCCCCCTGCCCTGTCTACTTATTTCTAGGAGGAGAGGCCCAGTACATCATCTGAGTCACAGCCATCCCAACCTCCACTCCACCCTTCCCCCTGCCCTGTCTACTTATTTCTAGGAGGAGAGGTCCCAGTACATCATCTGAGTCACAGCCATCCCAACCTCCACTCCACCCTTCCCCCTGCCCTGTCTACTTATTTCTAGGAGGAGAGGCACCAGTACATCATCACAGCCATCCCAACCTCCACTCCACCCTTCCCCCTGCCCTGTCTACTTATTTCTAGGAGGAGAGGCCCAGTACATCATCTGAGTCACAGCCATCCCAACCTCCACTCCACCCTTCCCCCTGCCCTGTCTACTTATTTCTAGGAGGAGAGGCCCAGTACATCATCTGAGTCACAGGCATCCCAACCCCCACTCCGCCCTTCACCCTGCCCCATCTACTGACTTCTAAGAGTAGAGGCCCCAGTACATCATCTGCTAGTACAGCGGGCTGAACTCTGCGGGGACCACTGACCACTGCAGGGTACTACTGAGTCATCTGTGATACCACAGAGTCACAGCCATCCCAACCCCAACTCCACCCTTCCCCCTGCCCCGTCTACTTACTTCTAGGAGGAGAGGCCCCAGTACATCATCTGAGTCACAGCCACCCGAACCCCCATTCCGCCCTACACCCTGCCCCGTCTACTTACTTCTAGGAGGAGAGGCCCCAGTACATCATCTGGGTCACAGCCATCCCAACCCCCACTCTGCCCTTCACCCTGCCCCGTCTACTTACTTCTAGGAGGAGAGGCCCCAGTACAACATCCGAGTCACAGCCATTCCAACCCCGACTCCGCCCTTCACCCTGCCCCGTCTACTTACTTCTAGGAGGAGAGGCCCCACTACATCATCTGAGTGACAGCCATCACAACCCCCACTCCGCCCTTCACCCTGCCCCATCTACTTTCTTCTAGGAGGAGAGGCCCCAGTTCATCATCTGAGTCGCAGCCATCCCAACCCACACTCCGCCCTTCCCCCTGCCCTGTCTACTTACTTCTGGGAGGAGAGGCCCCAGTACATCATCCGTTAGTACAGCGAGCTGAACTCTGCCGGGACCAATGACCACTGCAGGGACCACTGAGTCATCTGTGATACCACTGAGTCACAGCCATCCCAACCCCCATTCCACCTTCACCCTGCCCTGTCTACTTACTTCTAGGAGGAGAGGCCCCAGTACATCATCTGCTAATATTGCTGGCTTGCTTGATGACACCTGACTCTGTTGTACTGCCGAGTCGCCGCCGGACCCACCTGAAAATATTGTAAAACAGGGAACTCATTATAATGCAATGGCTCTATTACGTTGTCAGACTAGGAGCGGTCTGATCTGGATCTGCACTGTTTGCTTAGGCACATCTGTCCCAATACTTAGGATCATTACGGGTTGCAGCTTAAATTGACTCCGAGTCTACAAGAGCCTATTGCATGCTTTATGTAAGAGGACAATATGGCCATATACAGCTGGTGCAATTTGACATGAGACTGATCTTTATCCAAGGAATAAATTAGCCCTTCTCTTGCTGAATAGTCAGTTTTGCCACACCCATTTCTGACTTTGAACCAATCAGATTACTTGATGTAATTTATTCCTACAAATTCATACACTGAATGTCAAACAGTGTAGATCCTGATCAGATGGCTTCTTCAGAAGCCATCTGATCTGGAACTTTCACAGTTTCCAAAGATAGCAGTTGTCCTGAACAGCATGGTAAGAGTTAGTCAATGTATTGCCCAACAGGTCGGTTTTTGTAAGATTTTCGGCATCTCTTGAACTGCAACTCATTAACCGGCTTCTATGTATTGAATAACAATATCAACCTCTTCGGAAAATGGCATGGATAAATAAATATATGCATTCAGTCGGGTGTGAAATTATGGTAATAGAGGTCCATCAGTCTGAAGCCATACCATAGCTTTGTTTGTGTTTCAATTGAATTCACATGTGTGGAGCGTGATAGCTCAGTGGTTAGTGCACTTGCCTCTGATGCTAGAGGTCCCGGGTTCGATCCCCGGCAGCGGCCATAAAATTTCGGTGTCCGAACACGCTCCATTGGCATCATTTGCAGGGATGAATGTCATTAAGTGCACCGTCCTTCGGATCGGGACGTTAACTGGAGGCCCCCTGTGCAGGGAGAACCATCCCCTGTGCAGGTTAAAGATCCCTACCGTAATTACATGATTACTGTGTAGGCTTTCATCCTGCAAAACTGGAGTGTATGTAATATACACCTGCGGTAATGGTCAAATGTGACCGACGCAGTATCAGAAGATAGATAGATAGATAGACATAGACAGGTGACTTGGTTTACCCATTTGTTGATAGAATATTCCAAAGGTAGGTGCAAACAATAATTATGCCCTTTGCATCTCATCTGCAACTACTACTATAATGATACTAACACTTATCATACTGTTCACGACAACCCTTATCTTTGCAAACAGTGTAGATCCAGATCAGATGGCTTCTGAAGAAGTCTTATCTTGCTGTTCATGACAACCCCTAGCTTTGCAAACAGTGTAGATCCACATCAGATGGCTTCTGTAGAAGTCTTATCCTGCTGTTCACGACAACCCCTATCTTTGCAAACAGTGTAGATCCAGATCAGATGGCTTCTGAAGAAGCCATCTGATCAGGATCTACAGTTTGGCATTCAGTTTATGAATTTGTAGCAATAAATTACATCAAGTAATTTGATTGGTTGATAGACAGAAATGGGTGTGGCTTAAATGAATATTCAGCAAGAGAAGGGCTTAAATGAATATTCAGCGAGAGAAGGGCTTAAATGAATATTCAGCGAGAGAAGGGCTAAGTACTGGGACAGATAGGCCCAAGCAAACAGTGCAGACTCAGATCAGACTGATCCTGATCAGGGTCTACAGTCTGATCTGGGTCTGCAATGTTCCATTCTAGGAAATGACTTCCATATAAGCACTATGCTTACCATCAGATCCTATGTCATTTTTGCGTGTATGCATCTATGTATGTCTTTGTAATTTATTTGCAAATAAATATTGTTTAAACCAATGTTCCATTCTGGTTGCCCCTTTCGACTCCCTTGTAGGATCATTGTGAAACAAATTTGTTAGAACTTTAGAAAAATTATAGCAAGTAGAGTCCAAATTTTTAGTTTTTACGGTATACAAAAAACACATTTTTGCCTATCATGGCTCGTTTATATCTAGTCCATCATGATCAGAAGCTGAACAAACAAGATTTAATGCTCCACTGATGAGAAGCTCAAATTTGTTATTATTTAATTATAAGTAAATCCTACAGAACTGGTCAGTGACATCTTTAACTATTATGCAGTATCGTTTTTTGTGCCTTGGCGTGTTTAAGTAAACCAAATCAAACCCGCAGACCAATACAGAGACCAACACAAATACACATCAGCCTCTATATATAAAACTATTGTTGGGGTCCAAAGCAGAAACCGTGTTAGTTAAACAACCGTGTTTTGTTTGTTTGATTTGAGGTTTAACGTCCCCGTCAACACTGTAAAGGTCATTTTGGAGACGTTTCTTCCAATTTTGTGGGACTTTTACCCGACATTGAGATGAAATGACATCTCAAGCCCTGTCGCCCAATGAAACCAATAGGGTTTATTAGCATGGACGGTCCGCCTCGCACCACGGTTCCTGGACAGGCTTAGATCCTCTAAGCGGTTTACCAGTACTAGTGTGCGGGCCAGATTCAGCTCTGCGTGGAAGCATCATGCAGCCCATATATTTCTTCAAGCCCCTATGGGCGGGGGCGGTAAACAACCGTGTTATATCCAAATAAAAATGTATAGATTATATAGAAAAACAAGAATTCCACTGAAGGCTATGTCGCGCCTGTGGGGGTGCAAAGTCATCAAACCGTGATATGTAGGCCAAGATCAAACATAGATGCTTGCACAAAAGTTGCCATTCTTGAATGAAAGCTTGTACTAAGTATCATTAATGAATCTCTAATACTTATTGAGAAATGAACTTAACCATTAGGGTGAACGCTGGGGTGGTTGCAATATTTAACAAAGATAATGAACCATAAAATGTAGGTCAAGGTCAAATATGGATGCTTGCATTTAAGTTTCCATCTCCAGATACAAGTTTGTACCAAGTATCATTAATGAAGCTCTTATAGTTCTTGAGAAATTAACTTGACCATTTGGGTGAACGCTAGGGTGGTCGCAATATTTTACAAAGTCAGTGAACCATGAAGTTTAGGTCAAGGTCAAATGTGGATGCTTGCATTTACATTGCCATCCCCAGATTCAAGCTTGTACCAAATATCATTAAATCTCTTATAGTTCTTGAGATATAAACTTGACCATTAGGGTGAACACTAGGGTGGTCGCAATATTTTACAAAGTCAGTGACCCATGAAATGTAGGTCAAGGTCAAATATGGATGCTTGCATTTAAGTTGCCATCCCCAGATTCAAGCTTGTACCAAATAGCATCAATGAATCTCTTATAGTTCTTGAGATATAAACTTAACCATTAGAGTGAATGCTAGGGTGGTCACATTATTTTACAAAGTCAGTGAACCATGAAATGTAGGTCCAGGTCAAATATGGTTGCTTGCATGTAAGTTGTCATCCAGTGATACAAGTATCATAAATGAAGCTGTTATAGTTGTTTAGAAATAAACTTGAACCTTAGGGTGAACGCTAGGGTGGTCGCAAATGTTGAAACCTTGACAAACGGATGGACGGACGGACAAACAGACAAACAAACGGACGGAAAACCGGGCGCCTATATCGCGCCATGCTAATAGAAGGTGCGCTAATGACCATTTATGGTCATTTTTCTATATAATCTAAACATTTTGGGGATCCATCTTGAAAGTGTTTTATCCAAAAATGTGTTATAATGAACCGTGTTATAATGAATTGTGGTGTACTACATTTTTTTTTTTTTTTTTTTTTTTGATTGATTGTTTGTCAATTGACCCAAAGTTACTAAGGCATAAAAGCTCTTCTGTGCTAAGTCCATGTGACTTTCACCGACTTGTCAGAAATCTCGGTTATGGTTATTTATAGAAACTAGCTGCTGTGAAGTCAGTGTTGCATAAGAGGATTATCTACAGAAACTTGACTGTAATCATGAGTTGGGCTTGGCACACAGTGTAGACCCACATCAGATGCTGCAGAATGCAGCATCTGATCAGCGTCTACACTGCTTGCTTAGCAAACTGAAATTTAAGGTAAATGAATCAGCTTAAATCTCTGTCCAAGACTATTTTCCCAGCCTACATTCAGAGACAATCGACAATTGCTGTGGAATTTTACTGGCCCAGTCAGCATTATTTAGATCATGTTGAGACAACAGCGCATTTAACCCTGCAGACTAATACAGACATTCATGCAAACAGTGCAGATCCGGATGAGCCATCTATGTTTCTGGTGAATGGATGTCCTTTGACGTGTCACCAGTAACAATTCTCATTCTGTTTGTTTGTTTGATTGAGGTTTAAAGTTCCCTTCAACACTACTAAGGTCATTTTGGATATCTTGCTTCCAATTTTGTGGGACTTTAACCGGACACTGAGATGAAATGATCTGTGTTAAGGATTTTTACTAAAACAGGTACTGATGTGTCCTCAGTCAAAGATGGAAGAGTGATGAACTCACGGGTGAAAGTGGAAACAGGACTACATAAGACTGATAATTAACCTTGACAACTAACCCTTATCCTGCTGCATAAATTAATTACGCTACCCCCATTGCTGACTATCAACCAATCAAATTACTTGATGTAATATTTTTGTTCAATTCACAAACTGAATGACAAACATGTAGATCCTGATCAGATGGCTTCTTCAGAAGCCATCTGATCTGGATCTACACTGTTTGCAAAAGTGGGGGTTGTCTTGAACAGCAGGATAAGACTTCTTCAGAAGCTATCTGATCTGGATCTACACTGTTTGCAAAAGTAGGGGTTGTCTTGAACAGCAGGATAAGACTTCTTCAGAAGCCATCTGATCTGGATCTACACTGTTTGCAAAGGTAGGGTTGTCATGAACAACAGGATAAGACTTCTAATCAGAAGCCATCTGATCTATATCTACACTGTTTGCAAAAGTAGGGGTTGTCTTGAACAGCAGGATAAGACTTCTTCAGAAGCAATCTGATCTGGATCTACACTGTTTGCAAAGGTAGGGTTGTCAGTTACAGCAGGATAAGGGTTCTTCAGAAGCCATCTGATCGGGATCTACACAGTTTGCAGTAGGGATTGTCTTGAAAAGCAGGGAAAAAGCTTGGGATAGCCCATGAGAAACTGTTGTTAACCAGGTTAAAAGTTTAGACCACTGACCGCTACACCACCAAAGGCTCTAAAAACAATTTGTTGAAATGTGAATGGGTAATTTTAACAAAGAAACACCTATCAGTTTTATTATTTTTGCTGTTGTAGCTTTGAAAAACAAGAATTCAGCCTACCGTTTCACTACCCAGGAAGATGCAGAGGGAATGGCAAACAGTGAAGACCCTGATCAGACTGCTCCTTCTGGAGCAGTCTGATCTGAGTCTGCACTGTTTGCTCAGGCCTGTCTGTCCCAATACTTGGATCATTAAGGTATTTTATGCCTGTGGGGGGCCAAATAATGAATTGTGGTCATCGCTACAGCTGAATGAACAAACGGACGGAAAATGAAAATTACACTAGTCATCAACAAACCAATGCAGGCTGACCAAGATTTTATGCCCAGTTTCATGAAGTAGATTTCAACATACAACATTTGAGACCACCATTAGGACTGTTAAAAAGTGGTTTTTATTGTTTGTTTGTTTGATTTGAGGTTTAACGTCCCCGTCAACACTGTATAGGTCATTTTGGAGATATTGCTTCCAATTTTGTGGGACTTTTATACAACACTGAGATGAAATGACTTCTCAAGCCCTGCTGCCCAATGAAACCAACAGGGTTTATAAGCATGGACGGTCCGACTCGCACCGCTTTGCCTGGGCATGCTTAGATCCCCTAAGCGGTTTACCAGTACTCGTTTGCGGGTCGGTTTCAGCTCTGCATGGAAGCATCATGCAGCCCATCTATTTCTTCAAGCCCCTATGGGCGAGGGCTGGAACAAAGAGACAGAAAATGAATTACAAACGAATGCAGACTGACCCAGATTTTATGCTCATTTTCATTAGTTTTGATTTTTGCTGGTGAGTGGTCTTATAGTAGCAGAATTTCAACAAAACAGCAGCTCACTGAGTAGGGGTGTAACGATGCATCGATAGTTCGATGCATCACGATAGGGATTGCCTTTATAGCAATGCATGGATAGTACGTTTGACTATCGATAACTATTAATTGCCGTTAGTTCATTCAACTATCGATAGTTTTGATAGTTTTTTTTCCTTGAATAGACTTTGAAAATATACCTGTACTGTTGCGTAATGCTGCAAGTATTTTTGCTTAGGATATCAATGCAGCTGTAATCAGGACAGACTGATAAGCCTTCACATATGTGCATGATGATCTGAGTCTTCGCTGGTCGCACATATGTATCATAGTTTTTTGCCGTGCGGCAATGAATTTCCATCCGTCATTTTTGCATGTGCAGTTTAGGCAGTCAGAAAGCCTTTTCCTGCGTTTTTTCAATAAAAAACGTCAATGACAGTTTGTTCACACGCTTGATGCATGCAACTTTTTGAAAACATGACAGTGAAACCTGTGCCACATGTGAAGGCTCAGATCAACCTACAATGTCATACATAAATGTTTGCTGTTTGTATAAGCCTTCTGTGGTATGGGACTAACCTCATTTCCCTGTTCAATTTTGAAGACATTTGCAAGATGCACAAGCTGATATTTTGTATGAAGAAATGTTTGTTTTTGCTTCGTGCTGACTCATTCACATAGGTAAATGTATAAAAAATGGCGGTATGATGCAGTTTAACTCGTTGTATATGTGACACTTTTTGCGTCCAACAAACACGACGGCTAATAAGTATTAGGACCAGACCGTTAAATCGCCCTGTTGTGGTCTCATTAGAAATGCTTCTCGAGAAATTCACAGCAGGCGCGTATGTGATAGATTCAGATTAGTAAATAAGTATGCACAAATGCATCAATGGTGACGTCATCAGTCAGCTGGCCGGACCGATTGGGATTTCAAAATTTCTAGAACTCTTGGGGGAACATTTAAGTTGACGAAATTTTATTTTCCTGCCGTTTTTCTGTAGGGAGAAAAAAAAGGTGCATCAAGAGGCCTTGATACTTGGTCTCCGTCTATCAATTACTTTCTTAGGGTGATTCTGGACGTTCTGATTTTGGACAAACTGGCGTTTTTCTTTTTCGTGTGTCTTTCTATTATAATACCTTGAGGGATATTCCAGAAAAAAATAACAGGTCAAAACGGCCCACTTTCATTACATAATAACTTATGTCGTGCTGTGATTACGTAATATTATGTAATGATTAATCGGGTTACCTAATTAACTGAATCCACAGATTTATTTACCAGAGGGGGCAAGCATCAAACAATCGAAGAACGATCAGCCTGTGTCAGTTTCCACTAGCAGAAAATCTCAAAATATGCATAGGTATTAAAGCTAATATAACCATCACTCTGGAAGCAGCAAGCTATTTATCCCCACGCTTTTCGAAGAAAAAGTGGGGATATTGTAATGGTCTTCGTCGTCCGTACGTCCGTCCGTACGTCCGTCTGTCTTACCGGATAACTCCTCCTAGACGGTTATAGATAGAAACTTGAAACTTTGGGAACTGATAGATCTTTGGTCTGGGGAGTGCATGACACTTTCGGAATTTTGATCACACCCCTACGGGTGGGCCCATGGGGTGGGGCCCGCGGGGGTCAAAAATCAAAATTTCCAGAACATGGTCGTGTAATATATCAAAGCGAACGGCATAATGAGTAGAAAACATTATAACCAAAATTTGACCCCTGGGGTCAATTTTGAGGTCACCAGAGGTCAAAAACTGATTTTGACCCCTTTACCGGATAACTCCTCCTAGACGGTTATAGATAGAAACTTGAACCTTTGGGAACTGATAGATCTTTGGTCTGGGGAGTGCATGACACTTTCGAATTTGATCACACCCCTACGGGTGGCCCCAGGGGGTGGGGCCGCGGGGGTCAAAAATCAAAATTTCCAGAACATGGTAGTATAATATATCAAAGCGAACGGCATGATGAGTAGAAAACATTACAACCAACATTTGACCCCTGTGGTCAATTTTGAGGTCATCAGAGGTCAAAAACTGATTTTGACCCCTTTACCCTCATACATTACTGTAACCGGATAACTCCTCCTAGACCGTTATAGATAGAAACTTGAAACTTTGAGAACTGATAAAACTTTGGTCTGGAGAGTGCATAACACTTTTAGAATTTTGATCCAACCCCTAGGAGTGGAGCCAGGGGTGGGGCACCTTGGGGATAAAAAAATCAAAAGTTTTCAGAACATGGTCATGTAGCATATTAAATCGAACGGCATGATGAGTAGAATACATCACAATCAAAATTTTACCCCTCGGGTCAAACACCCCTAGGGGATGGCCAAGGGGGTGGGGCCCGCGGGGAAGCGTGGGGATATGCTATGGCTTGCCATCGACAGCGCGATTCTAGTTTTAGGCAGTGGGTCCCTCTGTAGGTGGTGGGGATAAATAAAGAGCAGCTCCCCATGTTTTTTTTTTCTGGAATAGCCCTGAGGGAATGAATGCTGATATTGAAACACACAATAAACATACAATGTTAGGCCACTGCAATTTCCTAACTCGTTCTGTCACTCTCAGCCATTTTATGTGGGTGATATAACATCTATGAATCATTTATAACAGTACCCGATAGTATGGTGATAGTATGTCCCGATAGTGATAGTATCGTGATAGTAGTTTCCACGATAGCAATACTATCAGGATAATCATAATTGGCCTCGATAGTCAGCCCTATCACTGAGTATTTACATAAACTCACTATTTAACCCTTTTTGTACTGGAAACCCCTAAACAGGTATCCTGGCAAACAGTGCAGGCCCAGATCAGGTGCCCCAGAACGCGGCGTCTGAACAGGGCCTACACTGTTTGCAAAAAGTTCAGCTATTTTCCAAATAGTTTTTGAAGAAAACACAACCTGACACCCTTAAATTTCGAAATGGACTCCTGCTATCTATAAGGAGGAAGATTCCATTTAGTACAAAAAGGGTTAAAATTCAATTAAATTTCTCAAGTGGCAGGTGTCAGCCACCTCACCACCCTGTATTTGAGCCAGTGGGCGGTAAAATCTATAAATTGCTTGTTGGGTCACTAAGAAAGCATGGTTTGCTGCATTAGGCGAGATGCACAAAGGTCAACCTATGTACTGGGGGAGAAAGGGGGAGTCGGGATGGGGATGCTGATCAGACCATCATTTTCACTTGGAGCATGCAGATTTAAAATCAAGTGTGATGGTGTAGCTGCTGCAGACCACTTCTGAGTGCCATAAAAATCCAAAAAATTCAAACACCTTGAGAACTTGTTGTAATTCTCCTAAAATTTTAACAAATTGGTTTCATGATCCAACAAGGAGTCCAAAGTTGCAGACAGGAGAATTGCAAACAGTGTAGACTCTGATCAGACTGCTCCTTCAGGAGCAGTATGATCTGGGTCTGCATTGTTTGCTATGGCCTATCTGTCCCAATACTTAGGATCATTACAGTACTCAACCGTCTGAGGTGGTGCGATTGGAGCAGTCATGCAACTGGCAAAAGATAGCAGTTCAAATGTGAAGAATGACAGATTGTTTTTTTTTTAATTAGGATGTCTTTCTTTTTAATAAGGATGTTTGCCCCCCACCCCCGTACACTAGTACTGGTAAACCGCTTAGAGGATCTAAGCCTATCCTGGAACCGCGGTGCGAGGCAGACCATCCATGTTAATAAACCCTATTGGTTTCATTGGGCAACAGGACTTGAGATGTCATTTCATCTCAATGTCGGGTAAAGGTCCCACAAAATTGGAAGCAACGTCTCCAAAATGACCTTTACAGTGTTGATGGGGACGTTAAACCTCAAATCAAACAAAACAAGAGGCCCATGGGCCACTATGCTCACCAGAGCTCAGGTGGGCACTGCCAAATTGCAGCCATGTATTTTAACATGATATTATTTTAATCTGCCAAATGAACCCCCATATCCAAATGAGCATCAATGTGGACTCAGTATATGAAACATTAGGCCTTTTATGAAGTAGAGGGGGTGGGGCATGGACCTAATGGAGCCCTGGTTGGTATCACTAAATGTGTCTTATCACAAAGAACAAGAATATATATGGTTTAGCAGTGGGGATCTGCATGGCTGGAGATATAAGTGGAGGGGTTGGAGCATGCCCTGTCGTTCCCAGGAAAGCGCAAGATTGTTGTCCCTAAATGTGTCTCATCATCAGGACCAAGTATATATATGGTTTAGGGGTGGGAATCTGAACGGTTTCCAAGATATCCTTTCATGAAGTGGAAAGGAGAGGACTGGCCCCTGCGGACACCCCTACAGTAGGTGTGCTAATAATAAGGAACAAGAACATATATGAATATGGGGTGGGGGTTTGAATGGTTTCTGAAATATATGGCCGTTTATGAAGTGGAAGGGCGGGGCACATTGCCTCAGCACAAAGAGACCCCCAAGTTGGTGTGACTGAATGAGTCTTATCATAAGGAACAAGAATATATATGGTTTAGGGGTGGGGATCTGAACTATTTCTGAGATATGTGGCTTTTAATGAAGTCAAGCGGTGGAGCAAGGCCCGGGCATGCCCCGGGGACTCACAAGCTGGTGTCAATGAATGTGCCTTATCATAAGGAAGATGAATATATATGGTTTAGGGGTGGGGCTCTGAACAGTTTCTGAGATATAAGGCCTTTTGTGAAGTGCAGGGGTGGGGCAAGGCCCAGGGAGGCCCCCAGGTTGGTGTCAATGAAAGTGTCTTATTATAAGGTACAAGAATATATATGGTTTAGGGGTGGGGATCTGTAAGGTTTCCGAGATATTGTGATATTATGAAATGGAGGGGGTGGGGCATGGCCCCAGCACATCCCTGGGGACCCCCAGGTTGGTGTCACTGAATGTGTCTCATCATTATGAACAAGAACATATATGGTTTAGGGGTGGGGATCTGAACAGTTTCTGAGATATATGCCCTTTTGTGAAGTGAAGGGGTGGGGCATGGCTCCGGCGCACCCCGGAAGACCCCCAATTTGGGGTAAATGAATGGGTCTTATCATAAGGAGCAAGAATATATATGGTTTAGGGGTGGGGATCTGTAAGGTTTCCGAGATATTGGGCCTTTTATGAAATGGAGGGGTGGGACATGGCCCCGGCGCATCCCGGGGGACCCCCAGTTTGATTTCACTGAATGCGTCTTATCATAAGGAACAAGAGTATATAGGGTTCAGGGTTGGGGATCTGAATGGTTTCCGAGATATTGGGCCTTTTATGAAGTGGAGGGGGTGGGGCATGGCCTCGGCACATCCCGGAGGACCTCCAGGTTGGTGTCACTGAATGCGTCTTATCAATAGGAACAAGAATATATATGGTTTAGGGGTGGGGATCTGTAAGGTTTCTGAGATATAAGTCATTTTATGAAGTACTGGGGGCGGGGCATGGCCCCGGCACAACCTACTGGACCCCCAGGTTGACATAAAAGCATATGGCTGAGAGAAGTTTACTAAAGGAACATTTCTATGAAAGTTTTGTCAAAATATCTGCAAAGGCTTTGTAGTTAATGCCATTTTTCAATTTTCCCCATTATAAGTCTATGGAAAATCTAAGTTGCCATAGCAACCAAACTAAAGAGCCGAATTTCATAAAAAACACAAAACCTGTAAAAGCAAATATGGTGAATATTTCCATAAACTTTCAGCCTCATAGAGCATACGGTTTCTGAGGAGATGATTTTTTAAGTATTTTTTTTTCTATTTTTTCATTTTGGTTTCCATGGCAACCAATACAAATGAGCAGTAGGCCTAAAATCATATGGCAGATAGTAGATTGCCTAAGGAATATTTCTATGAAAGTTTTGTCAAAATATCTGCAGTGGCTTGGCAGTAAATGCCATTTTTCAATTTTCCCCATTATAAGTCTATGGGAGCTCTAAGTTGCTATAGCAACCAAACTAATGGGCCAATTTTCATAAAAAACACAAACTTTCAATCCCCCAGCCCAAGGATGCTACAGATAAAATTTGGGCTGAATCGGTCCAGTGGCTTCAGAGAAGAAGATGTTTGAAAGTGTTGACGTCAGACGACGACAACGACGACGACGACAACGCCGGACAACTGCCTATCCTATAAGCTCCCCCGGAGCCTTCGGCTCTGGTGAGCTAAAAAAAACAAACATCAAGCAGGTCATTTACTGAACTGGTAAATACTCTTTGAGTACTGCCTTTTTACCCATTGTATACTAGTGGACTCTTCCATTGCTATATAATGGACAAATAAGCAGTGTCAGGCCTCTTTTTTTTTTTTTCGTTTTTCTTCTATTTTTGACAGAAAATTCTGTCGGCAAATAGTGCAGGCCCTGATCAGACGCTGCAGAATGCGGCGTCTGATCAGGGCCTGCACTGTTTGCCAAGGTACCCCTTTAGGGGTTTCCCGCATACAATGGGTTAATGTGGATATAAAAGGATACTCAATTTAGCTTGCTGCTCTATGGTACTCTGAACACTCCCAAGTCTGGCCCTGGTGAGAAATTACCACTACCACTATCACTCTGAGCACTACCTAAGCCAGAATTGTGGCCGCGTAACATCTACTTCAGCCCCCTAATGAAATACTTTTCAGTGATCATTCCAGGGCAGTTCTTCTATCGCAGATTATTTTTGATATGGTTCGTCTTTGAATGTGTTTATCACTTATACATTTTTGTTTTGGATAGCCAATTTGCTGTTTTGTAGGAAGTAATTGTCTGATGTTTCCATTAGGGTGTAGTTATTTCATGTTCATGTTTCTCTCCCTTTTGGTGTCTCTGATGGGAGCTGTGGGTTAATTGTATTGATTCTATCTTCCACCTCCAGGCCACATTTTCCAACTCCCCAAAATCTGGAATTTTCTGCGCTGTTGTGCAAGGATCTAATCGGACTTATTAAGGTTTCTGCAATTCAGTCTAACTGCCATAAACTACAGCAAATTTTCCCCATCATACTGAACCCAGATATATCGTTCTTTTTTTTTTCTTTGTAAACAGTATAGATCCAGATCAGAAGCCATCTGATCAGGATCTTCATTGTTTGTCATTCAGTTTATGAATTTGTCGCAATAATTTGCATCAAGTAATCTGATTGGTTGATAATCGGTAGTGGGTGTGGCATATTTAAATATTCAGCAGGTCAAGGGTTAAGGTAGGACCTGGATTTTATCTTTATGCTCATAATTTCGTATTCAGTCTAAGGAATTCTTTGGGACCTTTACGGTAGTCTTAAGCCTGGATTTAAATGTTATCCTCGCAACTCTATTATCAGTTTAACAAATTCTTTGCAGACATTATGGTAGTCCTAACCCTTCTCTTGCTGAATATTCAATTTAGCCACAGCCATTTCTGACTTTGAACCAGTCAAATCACTTCATGTAATTTATTGTTACAAATCCATAAAGTTCATGTCAAACAGTGTAGATCCAGATCAGATGGCTTCTTCAGAATCCATCTGATCTGGATCTACACTGTTTCCAAAGATAGGGGTTGCCGTGAACAGCAGGATACCGGTAAGAGTTAAGGGAAATGGGAAAACCTGGCAGATTTTTCCGCCATTTTTCAAAGGGAGACAACTTTTAGGATTTTCCTGTTCGCTTTTCTATAAGCCCTGACCCACTGAAAAAGGGGTCTACTCTTAAAGGAAAGAATTTGCTCCTCAGGAGCAAATTCTTTCCTTTAAGCCCCTATTGACATAGGAGACAAAAATACTTTTGCAGGAGTTGCCTCCCCTTGCCCTTAAGCCTGGAATTTTATTGTTATGCTTACAATTTTGTGATCAAACTGAGGATTCTTTTGGGGAATTATGGTAGTCCTAATTTTGTGTTCAGTCCAAGCAATCCTTTGGGGGCATTACAGTAGTCTTAAACCTGGATTTTATTGTTTGATTTTGATTGATTTGAAGTTTAACGTCCCCATCAACATTGTAAAGGTCATTTTGGAGACGTTGCTTCCAATTTTGTGGGATTTTTACCAAACATTGAGACAAAATGACATCTCAATGGTACTCCTTCACTCCAAGCAATCCTTTGGGGGCATTACGGTAGTCTTAAGCCTGGATTTTATTGTTTGATTTTGTTTGGTTTGAAGTTTAACGTCCCCCTCAACATTGTAAATGTCATTTTGAAGACATTGCTTCCAATTTTGTGGGATTTTTACCCAACACTGAGATGAAATGACATCTCAAGATCCGTCGCCGAATGAAATCACTAGGGTTTATAAGCACGGATGGTCCGACTCGCACCCCTTTGCCTGTGACGGCTTAAATCCTCTAAGCGGATTACCAGTACTCGTTTGCGGGTAGGTTTCAGCTCTGGGTGGAAGCATCTTTTTATGTTTATAATTTTGTTATGAAACTGAGGAATTCTTTTTGTGGCATTATGGTAGTCCTAATTTTGTGTTCCGTCCAAGCAATCCTTTGGGGGCAATACGGTAGTCTTAAACCTGGATTTTATTGTTTGATTTTGATTTTGTTTGGTTTGAAGTTTAAAGTCCCCCTCAACATTGTAAAGGTCATTTTGGAGACCCAACACTGAGAGGAAATGATATCTCAAGCCCTGTCGCCCAATGAAACCACTAGGGTTTATAAGCATGGATGGTCCAACTCGCACCCCTTTGCCTGGGCAGGCTTAGATCCTCTAAGCGGATTACCAGTACTCGTGTGTGGGTAGGTTTCAGCTCTGCGTGGAAGCATCTTTTTATGCTTACAATTTTGTTATCAAACTGAGGAATTCTTTTGGGGGGCACTATGGTAGTCCTAATTTTGTCATCGGTCCAAGCAATCCTTTGGGGGCATTACGGTTGTCTTAAGCCTGGATTTTATTGTTATGCGCACAATCTTCATAACAATATAATGAATAGGCCCAGCCTCGAAACAGGAAAATTACTTTTTCATTTGAATACAACCACTTGTCAATTGATGACTAGTTATTTCCAGAGTCTGTGATTTAAGTGTGGGGCCAAGTGTCTTCGCTTTTAAAGCTAATGGATTTCGTGATTTTACTTGCCAGAGGGGGAAATAGAATGACAACAGGCACCCATTTTATCATTACTATAACACACCCATGCGGCATAGGCATTTTTCCACATCTCCAGAATGGCTACCTTTTTTCATGAAAATTTGTGATATTTTCCTTACTTATACTGCAAACATAGGTTGTGTGTGCTCGTTAGAACCGCCTCATTGAGGCAGTTCTAACGAGTACCCACAACATATGACTTGGAGCAGAAATAAGAAAAAATAATGTACACTCCAGTAAACCCCAGTTTTCTCTATATAAAGTGGGTTTAGGGAGGCCTTCATTTCACGGACACGTTCACATGATGAATGGGAAACCCCAAAACGAGTCACCGGCAAACAGTGCAGGCCCAGTTCAGATGCTGCAAAATGCGGCATCTGATCAGGGCCTTCACTGTTCACTCTTGAGTGTGTTTGCAAATAGTTCAGCTATTTTTTAAATAAAATTCCTAAACACCCCTAAATTTTAGTCCGCTATAAAGACCACCTAAAATTAAGACTAATCCTGCTTAAAAAGCTTATTTAGTAGGTTGCAGTTATTCTTTCGGTGCGTTTTCTGCATACAGTGTCCTCTGGTCTGGTTAGGACTGTTCTTAAAGACCACTTTTGAACAGTCCCAAAGGTTGTCTTAACCCTTATCTTGCTGAATATTCATTTAAGCCACACCCATTTCTGTCTATCAACCAATCAAATAACTTGATGTAATTTATTGCTACAAATTCATAAACTGAATACCAAACATTGTAGATCCTGATCAGATGGCTTCGATCTGGATCTGCACTGTTTCCAAAGATAGGGGTTGTCGTGAACAGCATGATAAGAGTTTATATAGGAATTTCACTGTACATAAGGGGGAAGATTCCACCCAGTACAAAATGGGCTACGCAAGCAGCTGTTGATAGGCATTTTCTCAATCACAGATGGAGATCAGGCAGGCTGAGCCAAAATGTGAGAGCTCACAGGTGGTGCATTACATCATGTGGGAAGTCCCAGTGGTACCATATCAAAATGCATTAAAATGGTATTAGTAGAGCTCTCTCCTCCTTAACCCTTTTTGTACCAAATGTAATCTTCCTCCTTATATATAGCACGAGTCATTTTCAAAATTTATCCATGTCAGGTTGGGTTTTCTTCAAAATGTATTTGGAAAATGGCTGAAGTTTTTGCAAACCCCGTAGGCCCTGATCAGATGCCGCAATCAGCGACGTCTGATCTGGGCCTGTACTGTTTGGCAATTACCCATTTTGGGGTTTCCGGTACAAAATGGGTTAAAGCCTGCATCAGAAGGTATTTCTGTTAATTAAAGGATAGTTTGTCCTAATAAAAGCTCAGGCCATACTTAAAAAAATCTTGGTTTGCTGTCCTCCTACAAACCCACACTGATTGCCCCTACCCAAAAACTTTTATTACCATGGCATTCTGAGGAAAAGATTTTTTTTTTTGAAATCCTGATTAAACTCAAATTTAACACACTAAGCCAAATTTCAAGAAGATGACATTCTTGTTTTTTTGTTTTTTTTTTTGCTGGTTTTTTTTTTTTTTCAGAGAAAATCAGGCTTGACATTTCAAATCAGGCTTGAAATTTCATTTGAATGGTCTGCTAGAATCAGGCTTGACATTTCATTTGAATGGTCTGCCTAGCAGACCATTCAAATGAGATTTCAAGCCTGATTTTCTCTGAAAAATCAGAAAATAAGTATTTGAAATGATGTTTCCGGTTGTTGTATGGTGCTTTAAGCGTCAAATATCTTTTCAGATCTAAAAAAAAGACCTACCTTCCTACCCACCGCACATATGATGGGTAGGAGCACAGCAAACAAAATCTTTTTTAAGGATGGCCTCAGCAGAGAATATATTTCATTCTAATATGCAACCTTATAAATCTTAAGTCTTGGGCATTATTGTATCTACCTTATGTATTCGGACAGAAAGCCTAGCACCAGCCTCTGTAGCTCAGTCGGATGTACGTCCAACTGGAGAACACGAGGATGCGGGTTCGATACCTGCCAGGGTCGGCAACATTCTTTTGTGGAGTTTGATCATGAAAACTCTTCTACAGTCCCTGATTCAAGAAGGGCAGTTGCCAGTTTCTGGCAAAAGAATGTGCACTGTACTGGTTAATCGCTTACGTATAAGCCTGCCCAGGAAAAGTGTGGATAGGTAAACTGACTGGCTCAAAAAAGACGTAAATAGTGTTGACTGGGCTGTTAAACTCAATACAAACAAACAAACAGCAAGCAGAACTATACTGACTTTGACAAGACATCACGAAAACACGCCTATATAATTTTGACCCCCTTGAACCCCACTTTTATACAGTAAAACTGGGGTTTCCAGAGGTATACCTTATTTTTCTTATTTCTGCTCTAAAATATAGATTGTGGGTACTCTTTAGAACCGTCTCGATGTGGCTGTTCTAACGAGTGCCCACAATCTATATTTTGAGCCGAAATAAGAAAAATTTACTATTTTTCAGCATAAAATTTTCATTTTTTCGGAGATAAAGGTGGTAATGTATTTGTATAGGCCTGTTTGCGTAATGAGAAAAGAAGTCCTGCACAGAGGTACAGATCAGGGGCTGGTTGTTCAAAACCATTGTTGTCTTTGGTTAACGCATCGTTAAAACTTTTATCATTTAACCCATTTTACTAGTGGACTCTTCCATTACTATATGTTGGACAAGAAGTCCATCAGTCAGATAGTTCATGAGATATCTTGCACACAAGAAAGTGTCAGGCAGACGCATTCGCCTATGCATACGCAGATGCTGACGGGAGCCACACCAAAAACAATATGCTCCCCCCCCCCCCCCCCCCCCGCCCCCCATTTCAGTGGTGCCTATTTATTATCTGGAACTATGACTGAATCCTAAAAAGTCAGACACCCTGAAGACTTGTTGTAATTCTCCTAGTTTAAATAAATTTGTTTCACAACCCAGCAAGGAATATAAAAAAGATCAGACTGCTCCTGAATGAGCAGTCTGATCTGGGTCTGCACTGTTTGCTTAGGCCTATATGTCCCTATATGTCCAATACTTAGGATCATTGCGGTATTAACCAAAGGAAGCCTTTAGACACTCACGGTCAGTCTGGACGTAGTTAACAGCCACGTAACTGCACCAGGAAGTTGGTGAAAATCTTTACACTCTGTCAATCAACATTAAATTTTGTTAAATGAGCCAGACAGACAGCCTTATGGGAAAGTTTTATCATTGGTATTTTTAATGTGTTCAGAGATTTATTCTACTGATTTCCATGATTGAGTTTCTTGTCTTGTTTCAGTAACAAATCTTCACCCTATATACGCGGGCCTCCATGGTGTAGTGGTTAGACTACTTACCGCATAAACCATAAGGTCCTGCGTCAGATTCTGGGCTTCTTCCATTTATTCTTTAAACCAAGGTCTTGTCTCGATATGAGCTTAGCTGTTGGTGGGATGTCAAACTCAAACAAAAGCAAACGCTTACACTGTTTCACTTCCTTGATTTCTACAACAGTTACTAACCTTGCTTGTGGTCTGCTTGATTAATAGTTACATGCCCCTCTTGATTTTGATTTTTGGGCGGCTACATGTCCTACTTGATTTCGATTTGTTAGACAGTTTAATGCCCTACTTGACAGTTACATGCCCCTCTTGATTTTGATTTGTTTGACAGTTACATGCCCCTCTTGATTTTGATTTGTTTGACAAATACATGCCCCTCTTGATTTTGATTTGTTTGACAGTTACATGCACCACTTGATTTTGATTTGTTTGAGTTACATGCTCTACTTGATTATGATTTGACAGTTACATGCCCCTTTTGATTTCAATTTGTTTGACAGTTGCATGCCCCACTTGATTTCAATTTGAATGACAGTTACATGCCGCACTTGATTTCAATTTGCATGACAGTTACATTCCCCACTTGATTTCAATTTGAATGACAGTTACATGCCCCACTTGATTTCAATTTGTTTGAGTTACATGCCCCACTTGATTTGCTTGTTTGACAATTACATGCCCCACTTGATTTGCTTGTTTGACAATTACATGCCCCACTTGATTTGCTTGTTTGACAGTTACATAGCCTATTTGATTTGCTTGTTTGACATTGTTATGCCCTATTTGATTTGCTTGTTTGACAGTTATATGCCCCACTTGTTTTGCTTGTTTGCCAGTCACATGTCCTATTTGATTTGCTTGTTTGACAGTTACTTGCCACACTTGATTTGCTTGTTTGACAGTTATATGCCCCACTTGATTTGCTTATTTGCCAGTCACATGTCCTATTTTATTTGCTTGTTTGACAGTTATATGCCCATTTGATTTGCTTGTTTGACAGTTACATGCCCTATTTGATTTGCTTGTTTGACAGTTACATGCCCTATTTGATTTGCTTGTTTGACAGTTATATGCCCTATTTTATTTGCTTGTTTGACAGTTACATTCCCTATTTGATTTGCTTGTTTGACAGTTACATGCTCTATTTGATTTGCTTGTTTGACAGTTACATGTCCTATTTGATTTACTTGTTTGACAGTTACATGCCCCACTTCAGTTATATGCCCCACTTGATTTGCTTGTTTGACAGTTACATGCCTTGCTTGATTTTGATTTGTTTGACAGTTACATCCCCAACTTGATTTGCTTGTTTGACAGTTACATGCCTTGCTTGATTTTGATTTGTTTGACAGTTACATCCCCAACTTGATTTGCTTGTTTGACAGTTACATGCCCCACTTGATTTGCTTGTTTGACAGTTACATGCCCCACTTGATTTGCTTGTTTGACAGTTACATGCCCCACTTGATTTTGATTTGTTTGACAGTTACATGCCCCACTTGATTTGCTTGTTTGACAGTTACATGACCCACTTGATTTGCTTGTTTGACAGTAATATGCCCAACTTGATTTGTTTTGACAGTTACATGACCCACTTGATTTGCTTGTTTGACAGTTATATTCCCATTTTGATTTGTTTTGACAGTTACATGGCCCACTTGATTTGCTTGTTTGACAGTTATATGCCCTATTTGATTTGCTTGTTTGACAGTTATATGCCCCACTTGATTTGCTTGTTTGACAGTTACATGCCCCATTTGATCTGGATCTACACTGTTTGCAAAGATAGGGGTTGTCGTGAACAGCAAGATAAGGGTTAACCCATTGTATACTAGTGGACAATTCCATTGCAATATGCTGTACAAGTCCGTTTGTCATTTAAGGGGTGCCAGGCCTATTTTTTCATTTTTATTCTATTTTTAATGGAAAATTATGATAGTAAATAGTATAGGCCCTGATCAGACGCCGCGTTCTGCGGCCTGGACTTTTTGCCAAGTTACCCCTTTAGGGGTCCCTAATGCAATGTATTAATTTGTTAATGTTACATGACAGTCACTTATATATTACTATATGCGGTATGCTTGATTTAAAAATGCTTGATTTGTTTGACAGTGTCGCCACTTGGTTTGTTTAACTCTACTTGATCTGTTTGACAGTAACTTTGCTTCGTTTGTTTGATAGAGACTGCCTGATTTCTTTGATAGTGTTACTTACACTGCTATAAACCTCCGTAGTGGTGTGGTTATAAACCATGGGATCGGGCGGCGTGGGCTTCCAACCAAATGTTAATAGATATTTCTTAGAATCGCCTCACCGAGTAATGATGGGGAAAGGCATTTTATTACCTTTATCATACTCCTAACTGGGATTCTTTATAACTGGGATTCTTTATAACTGTGATTTCTTTATAACAACACAATAATAGGGAACAAATACTGTCGTTACAACGAGGGTCCTCTGTACGATATGACCTTAGTTGTTGATGGGACGTAAAACTGTAACATACAAACAAAACTTACCCTGTTTAATCTGCTTGATTTGTTTCACAGTCTCCTGGAGTATAGCACACTTCTCAGGCTTTACTGTAAATGAATTCGACATGTCCGCAATACTGGCGGATATTATCTCAGCCAATTCCTCAATGTACTGATTCTCCTGGTCACGGCGGCGGCGCTCATTTAGGCACTTATTTCTGAAAATAGAAACAGGAGTCAAGGTCAGCATTTAGGATTGCAAGGAATCTACCTGCAACCTAATCATTGAGGCGTGGTTGGGCGAGGCAAAGGTGATGTGTATCTTCATCACTGGGGCGTCCTACTGATATTGGCTTACAGTTGGGCAAGGCCTGATGTCCTTGCATCAGGTAAGTGTAGATGGGGAGTGTTGTTTCATCCGTTTCTGCCCTTCCATTCGTTTTCCTCTTTCTCATCTGTCTTATCACTTTCACCTCCTCTAGTATCCCTTCTATCTCTTTTCTCCCTTTCTCTGGAAGACGACACAAAATGACCCACAAGGCTTGATGTGTCGTTAAACCCAAAACAATCAATCAATCAGAACACCCTGTTCAATATGCAGGGATCCCCGGATTATTCTATTTAACTCTTATCTTGCTGAATATTCATTTAAGCCACACCCATTTCTGTCTATCAACCAATCAAATTACTTTTTGTAATTTATTGCTACAAAATTATATACTGAATGCCAAACAGTGAAGATCCTGATCAGAAGGCTTCTTTGGAAGCCATCTGATCAGGATCTACACTGTTTGCAAAGATAGGGGTTGTCGCGAACAGCAAGATAAGACTTCTTCAGAAGCCATCTGATCTGGATCTACACTGTTTGCAAAGATAGGGATTGTCTCGAACAGCAAGATAAGACTTCTACAGAAGCCATCTGATCTGGATCTACACTGTTTGCAAAGATAGGGGTTGTCGCGAACAGCAAGATAAGACTTCTTCAGAAGCCATCTGATCTGGATCTACACTGTTTGCAAAGATAGGGATTGTCGCGAACAGCAAGATAAGACTTCTACAGAAGCCATCTGATCTGGATCTACACTGTTTGCAAAGATAGGGGTTGTCGCGAACAGCAAGATAAGGCTTCTTCAGAAGCCATCTGATCTGGATCTACACTGTTTGCAAAGATAGGGATTGTCTCGAACAGCAACATAAGGGTTAATGTGGGGTTTAGATTGGTGCTCATTTCACTGCCTTGTTAACCTGATGCAGAACAGCCACAAATATCCAGATCATCACTGGCTGACAAAACCTTTAACCCACAGTGTGTATGTGGGGAAAACCTTTAAGGGGTACCTTGGCAAACAGTGCAAGCCTAGATCAGACGCCGCAGAACGCGGCGTCTGATCAGGGCCTGCACTATTTGCTGACA
Organism: Lucinisca nassula; assembly: GCA_963580285.1. Classification (NCBI taxonomy): domain Eukaryota; kingdom Metazoa; phylum Mollusca; class Bivalvia; order Lucinida; family Lucinidae; genus Lucinisca; species Lucinisca nassula. The sequence continues at coordinate 129,163,176 of OY757020.1, read as the reverse complement.
GAATTTTCTGTCAAAAATAGGATAAAATCGAAAAAAACAGACCTGACACCCCTTATATGACATATGGACTTGTCCATTATATAGCAATGGAAAAGTCCACTTGTATACAATGGGTTAAACAGGGATTTTTCGTCATGACACAGCAGAGATAGCTTTACTTCTATTTTCTATTACAAATAGTTTGATTATGGCATTTATGAATGAGAAAGACAAGGACATAACAGGATTTACTCGGATTATTCTATGCATGGAAAAAATCCAATACGTTAAGCTTTGGCTGCATTATTGAATCACAATGAGGGAAACCTTCCACATTATGAGAAAATTTCAGTTCTACGGGCAGGGAAGATTGACTGGTTATATATGGGCCCCGTCAAGCGATTTTGGTACTTATCGCCAATGCGAGCAGCGAAGGTTCAGGCGAGCCTGCGCATCCGCGCAGTCTCGCCAGAACCTTCGCTGCTCGCTCATACAAGCAGTGAATCAAGAGGAACCTTCAGACAGAAAGCCATATCCCTGGACCTTCTGAATGGCTGGGCATGCGCAGTTAAAATTTGTCATGACGGAATGCTTGAAGACCCAAATTCGCTTGGCGGGGCTCATATACCAAATGACCAGTAATTTTTACTCTAAACTGAAATGGCTCCAGATAAAGTGGAGAACTGTGGATGATTAGGGGATAATTTTTTTCTTTTTCTTTTTTTTTTCCTCCATTATATCATATGCTGTGGGTATCTGTTAGAATCGCCTCAATGAGGTGATTCTAATGCGTAATCACAACATAGTCTAATGCACTTGCATATATAACGCGATATATGATTGGATAACATCAAAAATTTGCGACCATATATTCTACAATAATATTATACTGTCGGAAACCCAACGTCATCATGTAACCTCACTTTTAATTGGTTGGTATTTGGTTTTATGCACCTCACTGTGCTTGCCGGTTTGGGCAAAAACAACATTCTTAAAAAGCAACGTCTCCAAAATGACCTTTACTGTGTTGACGGGGAAGTTAAATCTCAAATCAAACAAACAAACTCATTTCACAAAGAGATGGCTTGCCCCCACCCACCGGGGCTTGGAGAAATAGATTGGGCTGCATGGTGCTTCCATGACCTAAATAGTGTTGACGGGGACATTATACCTCAATTCAAACTAACAGACAAACAAAGAGATGGTGAAAGCCTGAGGTATATTGGAGACTAGTGATCAAACACTGCATCAGGCAGGGTGGGCTACCAAGGATGATTAACCCTTATCTTACTGAATATTCATTTTAGCCACACCCATTTCCTTATATCAACCAATCAAATTACTTGATGTAATTTATTGCTACAAATTCGTAAACTGAATGCCAAACAGTGTAGATCCTGATCAGATGGCTTCTTCAGAAGCCATCTGGTCTGGATCTACACTGTTTGCAAAGATAGGGGTTGTCGTGAACAGCAAGGTAGGTGGTCGCAATATTTTACAAAGTCAGTGAACCATAAAATGTGGGCCAAGGTCAAATATGGATGCTTGCATGTAAGTTGTCATCCCCAGACACAAGTTTGTACCAAGTATGATTAATGAAGCTCTTATAGTTCTTGAGAAATAAACTTGACCATTAGGGTGAACGATAGGGTGGTCGCAAATGTTGACGCCTTGACAAACGGACGGACGAACGAACGGACGGAAAATCAGGCGCCTATATCGCGCCATGCTAATTGCAGGCACGACAAAAATAATGTATACCCCCATAAACCCCAGTTTTCACTATATAAAGTGGGGTTTAGGGGCGTGTTAATTTCACGGACCTGTTCGCGCGATGACATATTTGCCATATTTAATGATCAAAATTTTAACGATACCTTAACAAACGACGTCATTAGTTTTGAACAAATGGCCCCTGGATGAGTGGCGAATGTGTTTTTGCTGGTCTACACTTTTTGCTAAGGCCTGTCAGTCTGAATACATATAATATTTTGATTTTTGTTTGAATTGAGTGAGGTTTCACTTGCCCTTCAACACTATAAAGGTCAGTTTGGAGACATCACTTCCAATTTTGTGGGACCTTTACCTGACAATGAGATGTAATGATATCTAAAGCCCTACTGCCCAAACAAACCAACAAAGTTCATGTGCATAGACGGTTTGACTCACACCAATTTGCCTAGGTAGGCTTAGACCTTCCAGGAGGTTTACCGGTACTCGTGTGGACGGTTTCAGCTGTGCATCAAAGCACCATGCAGCCCAATCTATTTCTCCAAGACCCAATGGGCAGGGGCCCATACCCTACACCAACCAGGATCTTAAAAGAACAAGTAGGATACCCTTCTGACATTTCTCATTTTATCAACCCTTTGTCAGAGCGTAACGATTTTAGCTATTTTGGTAGGGAGTCACCTACATAACATTGCTGCGTAAAGTTTGAATCAAGCTGGCACAAGGGTTTAGGAGGAGTTCCCATTTGAAGCAAATTTACGATGTTTTTCTATTTTTAGCTATGAAGACCATTTTGCTCATCAGAGCAGAGTCGTTTTAGCTATTTTGGTAGAGGGTCATCTAAGCAACATTCCGATGAAGTTTAAATGAAATTGGCCTAAGGGTACAAGGAGTAACTGTTGTCGTTTGAAGATTTTTCCATGGCCATAGTGTTTGTCAGAGCGGAACGATTTTAGCTATTTTGGTAGGGAGCCACCTAGGCAACATTCCTGTGAAGTTTGAATGAAATTGGCCCAAGGGTTAAGGAGGAGTAGTCTTTTAAAGCAATTATTGATGATGGACGACGTATGAAGCACGACGCACTGACTGATCACAATAGCTCACCAAAAGCACTTCGTGCTCAGGTGAGCTAATAATCACATAACTCTGCCCATAACAATAATTATTACGAAGAAAGACCTTAGCTACCGTATTTGCCCTAAATATTCAGACACCTCAACTCCTTACCAAACTTTTTCTAAAATATGAATAAGTACAATTTACTACCCCATGTTGTGTCTAAGAATAGCGGGGTGAGTGGCAAACAGTGTAGACCCTAATGAGACGCCGCTTTCTGCTGCGTCTCATCTGGGTCTACACTGTTTGCTCAGGCCTTCCTGTCCGAATACATATGGAGCCAAACCTTGTATATAGAGCTCAGAAATTCAATTCCTGAACTAAATCTCAAGACAATATTGAAGGAGTATGGATAGTACAGAGTTTCCTCAGCTCTGGACACCAGCCAACCTTTATAAAACAGACCCGTCTCTGTTACTTTAATCTCATTCTCTACAAACTGGTACATAATCATTATATTTTGAAGCCTCTTTGGTGTAGTGGTTATGCTACTCCCCTGATAAGCCAGGGATCGCAGGATCGATCCCGGGCTTCTCTAGACTTTCGGATGAATCTTTAATCCGAGGTCCCTTCTCCGTATGACCTTTGCTGTAACTAAAACACACACACACATAATCATTATAATCTCGTCCAAAGCGAAACTGTTAACCCAGAAAATGCCAATCATGACAACTGTTGTCTGCTTTGTTGTCTGGCGGTTACTTTAAAAAGTCATTTTTGCAAACAGTGAGGACCCAAATCAGACGGTTCCTTCAGAAGCAGTCTGATCTGGGTCCACACTGTTTGCCAATAAATGAATCTATTTTCGAAAAGTTTGAAAAAAAAATTCAGCAGACAACATAAGCAGACGACATTTTCAGTCGCATCAATATCGATACAACAGTGCATTGACGTTGATACGATGTTGTACACACTTTGTGTGCCTTCTGAGTTATATCCAAACAAAAAGAATTCCGCAAAAGGCAATGTCGTGCCTGTGAGGGCACAAAGTCACCAAACCATGAAATGAAGGTCAAGGCCAAACAATGGATGCTTGCATAAAATCTGCCATTCACAGATGCTTATAGCTTGTACCAAATATCATAACTGAGCTTGTATAGTTTGTTTGTATTGGCGTTTAATGGCCCAGTCAACACTATTTAGGTGACTTCCTCTGATCCAAGAAGGGTAGTTGTCAGTTTCTGGTTTTGTCTTCTGTTTGAGCTGAAGTTTATCGTCCCTGTCAACACTATTGAGGTCATTTTGGAGACGTTGCTTTCAATTTTGAGGGAATTTTACCCAACATTGAGATGACATGTCATCTCAAGCCCTGCAGTCCAATGAAACCAAAAGGCTTATATACCCTGGATGGTCTGACTCATATCACTTTGCCTAGGCAGGATTATAAGAATCTTATATGGGTGTGAGGGGTGGATTGAAAAATCCGTCCCGAGGGGCACTGTCCGGCATCACGAGGCTTACCGAGTAATGCCGGACAGTGATCCCGAGGGACGGATTTTTCTATCCACCCCTCACACCCATATTGGATTCTTTTTCTTGCATACCTTCGATTTCTATTGCGAATTTTTAATGCTGCTGTCACTACGGTTACCGACGTCCGCCATTTTGTGATGACACAACAGGAATGTTTAGTGACGTCACGCATGACGACGACGCGCATGAGGTTGTAATCAACCAGTGCATTTATCAAACATGCGATTATATTCGATTTGGGGTCGGAACACCAGGGTCGGACATAAATTTCTATCCCAGGGTAAAATCACAGATTTCCTTTTCTGGTGTGCAAGAATAGTCCTTCTAAGCGGTTTACCAGTACTCATGTGAGGCCAGTTTCAGCTCTGCATGGAAAGCACCATGCAGCCCAATCTATTTCTCCAAGCCCCGATGGACGGGGGCAAGTCAGTTTCTGGTGAAATAATGTGCACTGTACTGGTTAACCACTTAATTAAATGTAAAAGCCTGCCCAGGAAAAGTGTGGATAGGTAAACTGTCTGGCTCTAAAATAGTGTTGACTGGGCCGTTACAAACAACAAACAAACAAACAAACATATATAGCAATGGGTTAACTACTGGGACACATCGTGATGTATATAAAAGCCAGTGAACCCAACAATTACAACTACAGGCTTTAGAACCCTAGAGCATTCTGACCTCTGTGAACCAAACTAACGCTTTTTGCACCAGTTGGAATCTTCCTCCTTACATACAGCAGAAGTCCATTTCAAAATTTAGGGGTGTCAGGTTGTGTTTTCTTCAAAATTGATTTGGAAAATGGCTGAACTTTTTGCAAACAGTGTAGGCCCTGATCAGACGCCGCGTTCTGCGGCGTCTGATCTGGGCCTGCACTGTTTGCCAAGCGCCCGTTTTGGGGTTTCTGGTACAAAATGGGTTAAAGTTAGGCAAAATACAACAGATCAAGAGATAATTATTTTACCCATTTTAGACGGAAACCTCAGAAAGGGTCACCGTCACACTTTGCAGGCCCAGATCAGACGAGGAACAATGTGGCATCTGATCAGGGCCCTCACTTTTTTTCCTAAAACTTCTGCCATTTTATAAATTGAGCAAATTTCTGTAAATCTGACACCCATACAACTGAAAATGGACTCTTCCAAAATACGTCGTGGATGAGTTCATTCAGGATAGAGTGGGTTTAATAGTGACCACATCAAAACTTTGAACCTGCCCTCAAATCAGAAAAGTTCAGATTTTTTTGTACAGACAGTTAGAGTTGTAATTACCATAATTATAGACCCTATTATGTGCACAGTTTGTTTAGACACTGAAAACACCTTAACCTGCTGAATAAATTGTTTTAGCCACACCTATTCTGACTGATATAATGTAGGCGGGTTCAATCCCTGCTAGGGCCGGCAACATTCTTTCGTGGAGATTGATCACGAAATCTTTACGGTCATTCTCTCCCTTCCGTGGATTCAAGAACATGCCTCCTAGTGGCAACTTTGAAAATATAGGTTTTTATATAGGTTCTTCTTACTCAAAATATAGGCTATTTACAGGTTTTTCAATGAAAATTAAGGTTAAAAAAAGAGTCTTCCAAACTTACATAAAGATTTAAAACTGAAGAAAAAATATTGGATGAATTTTTGTGCCACAATTACTCAGATAAAGTTGTCAGAGCGAGCGAGGAAAAAATTTCAATTTCTTGACAGTTTTCATCACTTTTTATGGGACTAAAAAGTAAACAAGAGGGACATGATGGCCCTGGATCGCTCACCTGATCCATATTGTACAAACGGAATTGTGGGTAATATATGGTGGTGTGGAGGGTTTGGGCAATTTTGGTTGGACCCAAAGACCATTTCTGTGAAATTAATTCAAAATCAGTCTGCCTGTTTAGGAGCAGAAGTCATTTTGAGAAGTACATGTAGAAGTCATTTTTGATGAAATGACATCTCAATTCCTGCCGCCCAATGAAACCAATGGGGTTTAAATGCACAGATGGTTCCACTCGCACCACTTTGCCTGGACAGGCTAAGACCTTCAAAGTGGTTTACCAATACTCCTGTAGAAGCACCTTGCAGCCAAGGTGGGTGGGGGCCAAAACTTTCAAAAGCCATCTGTCTAAAAGGAAGCAATTTTATAGGAATGTTCCATGAGTGACCCTCTAACAAAATTGCTCAAAATATTTTGCTTAACTGAGCATGATGGCCACCACAGCTAAAAACCTCAAACCTCATTCCTGTCAAATAATTTCATAATCCATCCACTGGTTAAGGAGAAGAAGTCGTTTAAATGGTTTTTCTATTTTTAGCTCTGGCAGCCTATCTTGTTCACCAGAGCGAAACGGTTTGAGCAATTTTGGTAAAGGGTCACCCAAGGAACATTCCAGTGAAATAATTTCAAAATCCATCCACTGGTTAAGGAGAAAAAGTCGTTTAAAGGTTATTCTATTTTTAGCTCTGGCGGCCATCTTGTTCACCCGAGCGGAACGGCTTGAGCAATTTTGGTAGAGGGTCACCCAAGGAACATTCCTGTGAAGAAATTTAAAAATCCATCCACTAGTTAAGGAGAAGAAGTCATTTAAAGTTTTTTCTGTTTTTCAGCTCTGGCAGCCATCTTGTTCACCAGAGCGGAATATTTTGAGCAATTTTGGTAAAGGGTCACCCAAGGAACATTCCAGTGAAATAATTTCAAAATCCATCCACTGGTTAAGGAGAAAAAGTCGTTTAAAGGTTATTCCATTTTTAGCTCTGGCGGCCATATGGTTCACCCGAGCAGAACGGTTTGAGCAATTTTGGTAGAGGGTCACCCAAGGAACATTCCTGTGAAGTAATTTAAAACCCCATCCACTAGTTAAGGAGAAGAAGTCGTTTAAAGGTTTTTCTATTTTTAGCTCTGGTGGCCATCTTGTTCACCCGATTGGAACATTTTGAGCAATTTTGGTAGAGGGTCACCCAAGGAACATTCCTGTGAAGTAATTTCAAAATCCATCCACTGGTTAAGGAGAAGAAGTCGTTTAAAGGTTTTTTCTATTTTTAGCTCTGGCAGCCATCTTGTTCACCAGAGCTGAACGGTTTGAGCAATTTTGGTAAAGGGTCACCCAAGGAACATTCCAGTGAAATAATTTCAAAATCCATCCACTGGTTAAGGAGAAAAAGTCGTTTAAAGGTTATTCTATTTTTAGCTCTGGCGGCCATCTTGTTCACCCGAGCGGAATGGTTTGAGCAATTTTGGTAGAGGGTCACCCAAGGAACATTCCTGTGAAGTAATTTAAAAATCCATCCACTAGTTAAGGAGAAGAAGTTGTTTAAAGGTTTTTCTATTTTTAGCTCTGGTGGCCATCTTGTTCACCTGAGCGGAACGATTTGAGCAATTTTGGTAGAGGATCACCCAAGGAACCTTCCTGTGAAATTATATCAAAATCCTTGCACTGGTTAAGGAGGAGAAGTCGTTTATAGGTTTTTCTATTTTTAGCTCTGGCGGCCATCTTGTTCACATGAGCAGAACGATTTGAGCAATTTTGGTAGAGGGTCACCAAAGGAATATTCCTGTGAAATGATTTCAAAATCTGTCCAGCAGTTTTGGAGAAGAAGTTGTTTAAAGCAAAAGTTGACGACGGACGGACGGACGCACGCACGGATGACGGACAAAGACCGATCACAAAAGCTCACCTTGAGCACTTTGTGCTCAGGTGAGCTAAAAATAGTAGTGCATTTTGAAGAAAAGTTAGGGTTGAGTCGCAAGAAGGTTCAAAATGTGAAAAATATAGGTTTTTTCATAAAAATACAGGCTTTTTATAGGTTTTTGAACAAAATAAAGGTTTTATAGGTTTGGCACAAAATTATATGTTATTATAGGTTTTATAGGTTTTGCTAGGAGGCCTGCAAGAAGGACAGTTGTCAGTTTCTGGCGAAAGAATGTGCACTGTACTGCATGGTTAACCGCTTACGTACGAGCCTGCCCAGGAAAAGTGTGGATAAGTAAACTGCCCTTAACCCTTCTCTTGCTGAATATTCATTTAAGCCACACCCATCTCTGACTTTGAACCAATCAGATTAATTGATTCCCACAAATTCATAAACTGAATGTCAAACAGTGTAGATCCTGATCAGATGGCTTCTTTAGAAGCCATCGGATCTGGATCTACACTGTTTCCAAAGATATGGGTTGTCGTGAACAGCATGATAAGAGTTAACCCTTATCTTGCCGCTCATTACAGCCCCTATCTTTGAAAACGGTGTAGATCCAGATCAGATGATCAGGATCTACACTGTCATGTAGATTGTTAATTGAATGAATACATTATATCAAGTAATTTGATTGGCTTAAAGTTGGCAAAATTGATTTATTCCACAGGATAAGGGTTAATCCATTTAGTACCAGAAACCCCAAAACGGGTACCAGAGCAAACAGTGTAGGCCCAGATCGGACGCCGCAGAACGTGGCGTCTGATCAGGGCCTCCACTGTTTGCAAAAAGTTCAGCCATTTTCCAAAACGATTTTGAAGAAAACACAACCTGACAGCCCTAAATTTTGAAATGGACACCAGTCCTGCTATATATAAGGAGTAAGGGTCCATTTGGTACAAAAGGGGTTAAGCACAGAAGTAGGTGCATCCCTGTGATACAATATACCAACTTTGGACATGTTTGGTTGAATGCTGGAAAAAGTGCATATACAGCAGAACTTCGATGGCTCAGCACCGATGTCTCGTTTATTAAATATATATGGCTGAGTCGAGCCTATTCTTGAGTGCCTAGGGAATTTCTCTAAGTTAAGAAATAGTGATGAAAATTTAGGATATTTTCGCCTTTTAGCTTGCAAATGTATGCTCTGTGTACTCATTAGAATCGCCTCAATGAGGCGATTCTAATGAGTACACACAGCATACATTTATACACATTTATACACATTTATACGAGAGAACACCGAAAAGAAGACCAAAATTATCCCCATTATGTCTCCTGGCTGTCACCCTCACTGGCTCAAACTATCCCTGTCTCGAACAGATTTTCGAGGTCCCAAAGGTGTTCGAGCCATTGAAGTTTGACTGTATTATATAAGGCGACGGCTACTGACAACCGGTTGTCAGCAGTCTCACAGGCTGGTGTCAACCGGTTGTCAGCAGCCAGTTCCATTATATAAATGTAGAAAAGATTTCATTATCAGTCTCCAAAAAAGAATGTTGCCGACTCCAGCAGGTAAGGAATGCACATCCTGATGACAGTTCACCAGTCAGACAGGTACCTCCCTCATCAGCTCATTATGATGCTAATTTTTGTCCAATTTAGTAAAGTTTTGGAGCCTCCCTCATTTGAAATGAGAATTTCCTTATATATTCTTTACATCTCCCTCATCACAATGGTTCGCCCCCGCCCATAGGGGCTGGAAAAAATATATGGGCGGCACGATGCTTCCACGCAGAGCTGAATCCATTGGGCAACAGGACTTGAGATGTCATGTCATCTCAGTGTCAGGTAAAAGTCCCACAAAATTGGAAGCAACGTCTCCAAAATGACCTTTACAGTGCTGACAGGGACGTTAAACGTCAAATCAAACAAAATTATCACAATGGCAATCTCCCTTGCAGGCAACCAGAGAGATCTATTTTAATTAACAATATGACGACAACTTCTATCAAACATTTCACTACTGTATTTTCCGTATTTGTTCGGCCAGACAGGCATAAGCAAACAGTGTAGACCTGATGAGACACTGCCAAATGCGGCCTCTCATCAGGGTCTACACTGTTTGCCACTCATCCCGGTATTCTTAGACAACATCGGGTAGTAAATCATCAAGGACTTGTTCAAATTTTAGGACAAGTATGGCAACAAATATTTAGGGTAAATACGGTAGTATGTGGCAACAACAAGTTCTCATAAATACCCACAAGAATTCCGCCGAAGGCTATGTCGCGCCTGTCGTAAACTTGAACCTTAGGGTGAACGCTAGATGGTCGCAAATGTTGACGCCTTGACGAACTGACGGACGAACGAACGGACGGAAAACCGGGCGCCTATATCGCGCCATGCTAATAGCAGGCGCGACAATAAAGGACGGGCCTCCGTGGCCTAATGGGTAAGGGTGCTGACACTTAATCAATTAGGTCTGTCACCACTGTCGTTTGAGCCTCGCCAAGACGCCAAGTTCTGCAATGGAAGGTCAGGTGGTTTTTCACTGGGTACTCCAGTTTTCACCCATGTCTACCGATCGCCTTGAAATAAGTTGAAATAACCTTGAAAGGGCCGTAATACCAAACCCCCACCCCAAACACCCACCAAAAATGTTCAAAAATACATACCAAATTGATGTGTGTGTTTTTACATCCCACCAACAGCTAAGGTCATACGGAAACCTTGGTTTAAAGACTCATCCAAATGTCTGCAGAAGCCCGGGAACAAACCCACAACCCCTGGTTTATTAGGCAAGTAGCATTATATTAAACCACTACACATTTTGGTACATCATCAAATAATCACACTCCTTTTAAATTTAACTCCAATGTTAGGAATAAATCCGCACACCAGTTATCCATTTTGTTTGGTTTCCATATTCCGCTAGTATTACACATTATCCCATGACTTGGAATGTATATAGTAAAACGTTTTATTGTGTAAATTATGTCAACAAAACTACAACCCACAGTCACTTATTACCATACATCTATCACTATGTATGTCCGATACATGAGAAAAGAGGCCCTTAGCGGTCTTCCCGATAGGGACATGATGCTTTTGTTTTGTTTGTGTTGAGGTTTTACATCCCCGTCAACACTATTTACGTAATTTTGAGAATCTGTTTTTTTTTTTTTTTTTTTGTTTATTTTATTTATTTTTGGTGGTGGTGGGGGGGGGGGGGGGGTATTACCTCCTTACTTTAATCAGAGGTGGGTGTAAACCAGAGTTCCCGGAGAAAAAACACCTGACCTTCAGTTGCAGAACTTGGCATCTCACATGTGACCTGAGTGAGGCCCAAACTCTGATCTTGTGGGACATTGAGATGAAATGACATCTCAGGCCCTACCGCCCAAAGGACTTGGGTGGGGGAGGGGAAGATATTGCCTCTTCCCAATGCGGCAAAGAGAAATAGATTGGGTTGCATGGTGCATCCACGCAGAGCTGAAGCCAACCACATATGAGTACTGGTAAACCACTTAGTTTTGATTTGTTTGTTTGATTTGAGGTTTAACGTCCCCATCAACACTGTAAAGGTCATTTTGGAGACGTTGCTTCCAATTTTGTGGGACTTTTACCTGACGTTGAGATGAAATGACATCTCAAGTCCTGTCCCCCAATGTAACCAATAGGGTTTATTAGCATGGACGGTCCGCCTCGCACCGCAGTTCCTGGACAGGCTTAGATCCTCTAAGCGGTTTACCAGTACTATAGTGCAGGTCGAATTAAGCTCTGCGTGGAAGCATCATGCAGCCCATATATTTCTTTAAGCCCCAATGGGCGGGGGCGCGGTAAACCACTTAGAAGGTCTAAGCCTGCCCAGGCAAAGTGATGCGATTTGGAACGTCCATGCATATACACCCTATTGATTTTATTGGGCGGCAGGGCTTCTTGAAATCTTGAGATGTCATTTAATTCATCACAATGATCAAGTTTAAAAGATATGTTAACCAACGACGTCGTTAGTTTTGAACAACTGGTCCCAGTTGTTCAAAACTAACGACGTCGTTAGTTAACGTATAGTTTAAACTTTGAACTTTTATTATTTTTGCTGAAAAAAAAATAAGTGCAGCTTTTTCAGCAAAAAATACCAAAATTTTAAATGTTGAACTTGGTAGAACAGTTAACAATATGACTTCTAACGAGCTCGTTAAGCTAACGATGCTTTGAACAACTGGCCCCAGACTATTTTTTCCTTACTATCAGAGAAAATAAGGTTTGGCATCATCACATGTGAGTCATCTGCAAAATAAGGCTTGACATTTCATGTGAATCATCTGCCCAGCAAGCATGACCTTTACAGTGTTTACGGGGACGTTAAACCTCAAATCTAACAAAGTTTAACAAACAAACAAAGCATGTAACACATGTAATATCAAGCCTTGTTTTCCCAGAAAAATAGGACCACAATATTTGAGATGTCTGCAAATGTACTGATTGGCAGTTTAAGGGTGTAAGAATTTCCATAGTTCAAGCGTTTCAAAATTATCCATATTTTTTCTTGCGTAAGATATTCATAACACCACTTTTTCTACACAAAACCAAAATCTATATGAATCCAAAAATAATTAGTCACATTTTGTCCAATCAAATCATCAGAATTTTTAGTTAAATCACATTATTTTTCACAAATTACTTGAAATGTTACATAAACTGTACTGTATAACTAGTGGTTTCTTTAAATTTTTAAGGTCTTCCTTTAAATTTTAATTGACACCTTTGGTCAAACAGCCAATAGGTCACCATACATACACCTTTGGACGACAGACCTTGCCAACTGAATGACCATTAATTTCTTGACCAACAACCAGTCTTATATCACCAGTCCTATTACCTATTTAGATTTTGAATGAAAAATACAAATACTAAAACAAAAGCCACCTGAACAATTCTAAAAATTGGGACCTTTCTAAAATTCCAGTATGATTATGTCATCAGCAATCTGGCAAGCTGTGTAGACCCTGATCAGACTGCTCTTGTAGGAGCAGTCTGATCAGGGTCTTCACTGTCAATGCATTTAACTCAATGATTCTGCGGGTAAATTACAACATCTGAGGGTAAAGTACAGTATCTGAGCTATCCAGCAGGAGGGTATTAGCAACAGAGTGTCCTGAGTTGTGGTTATCCAGCGGTCAGTAATGGTCATTACTCAACCAGTCAATGACCTGCAGACTGACCAGTGCACATTCCTTCTGTAATAACACAGGGTAACCAATAAAATCAATTTCTTGTAGGTATTTTCCTACTGTATGTTGGATTATCATGAACATTTTTTTCAACCAAGATGTCTAACCTGGGATCTTGCCCTACTTTCCGCACAAAGAACACCTACCAATATAAACTGTGGGTTTCAGAAGCCATCTGATCAGGATCTATACTGTTTGTCATTCAGTTTTTGTTTGTTTGATTGATTTGAGGTTTAACATCGCCGTCAACACTGTAAAGGTCATTTTGGAGACGTTGCCTCCAATTTTGTGGGACTTATACCCGAAACTGAGATGAAATGACATCTAAAGCCGTGACACCTAATGATACCAATAGGGTTTATAAGCATGGACGGTCCGACTCACACCGCTTTGCATGGGCAGGCTTAGATCCTCTCAGCGGTTTACCAGTACTCGTGTGCGGTCGGTTACTGCTCTGCGTGCAAGCAACATGCAGCCCATCTATTTCTTCAAGCCACGATGGGCGGGGGCCATTGTCATTCAGTTTGCAAATGCGACTGATTACATTATATCAATTTTCTGTTGGCTGACAGTCTGAAACGTGTGTCGCAAAATTTACTTATTCATCAGGACAAGGTGTCTACCTTTAAAAGATTTCATTGGTCAATACCCTATATCACAGACTCAGCAAACTCACTTGAGCCATTTGATTTGTTTGTTTGTATTGGGAGTTTAATGGCATAAACTATGTTTCAAAAACATATATTGTGTGTACTCATTAGAACCGCCTCATTGAGGCAGTTCTAATGGGCACCCACAATATATATTTGGTGCAAGTAAGTTTTTGTTTGTTTGATTTGAGATTTAACATCCCCATCAACACTGTATAGGTCATTCTGGAGACTTTGCTTCCAATTTTGTGGGACTTTTACCCGACACTGAGATGAAATGACATCTCACACTGAGATGAAATGACATCTCAAGCCCTGTTACCCAATGAAACCAATAGGGTTTATAAACAGGGATCACACATATTCATTTAGAAGTCTCAGTGGTGCAGTGGTTACGCTACTCACCTTGTAAACCAGGGGTCGCAGGATCGATCCCGGGCTTCTCCAGACTTTCGGATGAGTCTTTAAACCGATGGCCCATCTCCATATGACCTTAGCTGTTGGTGGGATGTAAAACTCAAACACTCACTCACTCACTCACACATATTCATCAGAAATACGTCATATTTTAGAGTCCCCATACACATCTTTATCAATGCATGGGTGTATTTATATAATGGCTAATTTTCTCTTTACCTTAGCTAAGTTTCCTACAACTGATATACAAATCTCCATCATGAACATTCAAATTCCTTATACAATAACATGTCACATCTCCACAATTATAACATATTGATTGATATTTTCATTTTTTTTTTTTTTTTGACATAACACACTGTGAGTATATTCCTGATGAATACTAACATCGAAACTCTAAATTTAGACTGTCATGCAACTAAAAATACTGCTTATATCCGATTCAATGTAAACTTGAAGAAGAAAAAAAAACACACTGATGTATATGAAATCGTCAATTAAATGTCCTAATCAAACTGACCATTTGGTGTCAACCGACCATAAATCAATACACAAGTTCAATTACCTCAGGCTGTACTCGCACAGCCTTGAACATGATCTAACAGTCCTCCAGATAACGAGAAACCAAGTTTTTCCTTATAAAACCAAGAAAATATATTGTGGGTACTTGTTAGAATCGCCTCATTGAGGCGATTCTAACAAGTATCCACAATATATATATTTATCAACCAATAAATAAGGAATATTATCCTGAGTTTAAAAATAGGCCTTAGTCATTGCTATCAGGGGCTCTTTCCGTGTACCGTACATGTACTTTCAGATGTATTTAAGTGTAACTTACTTACGGTACCGTATTCGCCCTAATTACCGCACATGCTCCTATAAGCACACACCAAAGCTATTTTTGAAAAGGAAATGCATAAGTGCACACTTTACAGTAATCTCCCCTTCAAGCTCTATTAGTAAATCTATAAAACTTACCATTATTTCTTCCAACAGTGAAGGCAATGCTTAAGTATCTTTTTCCGTCCCATTAAATATCAGTAATACATCATCTTGGAAGCTGTTGTTTTCGTATCAAGTGTGCGCTAATTAGGTAGATTTTTCACCATGATTTTATGACCCGATTTTGAAAAAACTAAGCGCACGGTGCGGTAATTAGGGCGAATACGGTATGCCTATAACTTACTTATGCCTTGAGCACTGACATGATCGTAATTGTCTCACCTGGGTCTAAAATCAGATTGTGAGAGGGCCCTAAACACCCACTATATGGGACTTGGTCCATGCAAAGAGAAACATAGTTTTTTCTGTCACTCCTCAGATGGTAATTGTCCTGATCAGTGTAGAAGCCTCCGTGGTGTAGTGGTTACGCTACTCGCCTTGTAAACCAGGGGTCGCAGGATCGATCCCAGGCTTCTCCAGACTTTCGGATGACTCTTCAAACCGAGGTCCCGTCTCCGTATGACCTTAGCTGTTGGTGGGACATAAAACTCAAACACTCACTCACTTGTCCTGATCAGATCAGGTTTTCTGTAGACACGGCTACCATAGGTAAAAATTTTACATGTACTTAGATAAGCAGTTTAACACTTTATACCTGCAAAATATGTCTTATATCAGCCATAATTGAAGATGACCTCAAACAGTCTGTACAGTCTGATGTAACAGTTCAGCAAGATGGTGCATATTTCTCCAAATGAGTATCAACACTGATCAGCCGGTGCCTGTTGTGTGCACAACAAGTTGCGAACCTACAGCATAAGGGAGGCTTTGCTGTGCTGCAGAATAAGATAATACCAAAATATTGTCCTTGAAATTAAATACGGGCAGTTACACTAGAAAAGGCCCCCGAACAAAAGTGCAGCCACAAATTACTGGATTTACTGTCAAACAGACATGCCCAAGGAAACAGTGCAGACCCAGATGAGATGGTGCATTTTGCAGGATCTCATCAGGGTCTACACTGTTTGCCACTAATCCAGACATTTTTAGACACAAAATCACGTGGTAAATTCTACTTTTTCAAATTTTAGTATAAGTATGGTAATGAGTTGGGGTGTCAAAATACTTAGGATAAATACGATATTCTGATCCCCAGGCATTTGTTGCACCAATTTTTCACTGTGTGACATACATTCAGGACGCCGCCAATTGGGGCTTGAAGAAATAAATTGGCTGCATGATGCTTCCATGCAGAACTGAATCTGACCGCTCACGAGTACTTGTAAACCACTGCTTGCCCAGGCAAAGCGGTGCAAGTCGGCCCGGCCATGCTTATAAACCCTATTGGTTTCATTGAGCGACAGGGCTGGAGCTGTCATTTCATCTCAATGTTGGGTAAAATTCACACAATATTGGAAGCAACGCCTCCAAAATGATCTATATAGTGTTGATGGGGATGTTAAACATCAAATCAAACAAATAAACATACACTGATCTCACTGTTTGATTTGAATGTGGCGTCTGATCAGGGCCTACACTATTTGCAAAAAGTTCAGCCATTTTCCAAATAATTTTTGAAGAAAACACAACCTGTCACCCCTAAATTTTGGAATGGACTCATGCTATATATAAGAAGGAAGATTCCATTTGGTACAAAAAGGGTTAATAACAGTTAATCAAACATCAATACACCACAACCTCATTGAAACTTGGTTTGTTATAGCACAGTTTTGGATATAACACGATTTCAAGATGGATCCCAAAAATGTACAGATTACTCTTCAAGACATGAAGAGTTAATCAAGACTACGTAGCAGATACCATTTTTGAAAAATTTTTCTTTTTCTTATTTTTCATAGAAAGGCTTGACATTACCTGTGAATTTTCTGCCCAGCAGACAATGGGCA
Organism: Lucinisca nassula; assembly: GCA_963580285.1. Taxonomy (NCBI): domain Eukaryota; kingdom Metazoa; phylum Mollusca; class Bivalvia; order Lucinida; family Lucinidae; genus Lucinisca; species Lucinisca nassula. The sequence continues at coordinate 129,146,104 of OY757020.1, read as the reverse complement.
GACAATTCACATGTAAGGCCAATTACCTTTCTTCTTGAAAAAATATAAAAAATATTAAATTGCCATCTTCTCCATAACTTTCTAAAACATTTGAAGGGTACAGTGTTTGTCATTACGCAAACACGCCTATACAAATACATTGCCACCTTTATCGCCGACAAAATGAAAATTTTATGATAAAAAATTGCGATATTTTTCTTATTTATGCTCAAAATAGAGATTGTGGGCACTCGTTAGAACCGCCTCATCGAGGCGGTTCTAACGAGTTCCCACAACCTATATTTTAGAGCAGAAATAAGAAAAATAAGGTTTACCCCTGCAAACCCCAGTTTTACTATATAAAAGTGGGGTCCAAATGGGTCAAAATTATATAGACGTGTTTTTGTGATGTGTGTCTTCTTAAGACTTGCTAGCTGCCTATTCAAATAAAAGTTTGGTTGTCCACAATTGCAAAACCTATCAAATATACCTATTCATTTCACTGTCTTATTGTTCGGAGAGGTGTCTCAAGTTCACACAGACAAGACAACAATATACTTCATCCAAAACCACATTACCATAATCATTCCAAATATATATTGAGAGGTTACCAAAGGTGTAATTCTGTAGTTTTCACCAAATGTGATTAGCCTGCCTGTGTGTGCATCTGACTGAGGATCAGGAGGTTGCAGGTTCAATTCCCAACCCCCACCCCCTCCACCCCCAAGGCAGGCAACATCCTTTTGAGGAAATTAACAATGAAATATTTTCTCCATTATGCGGTTTTAAGAACGGTGCAGTTGTCTGCCCAGGAAGTGTGGTTAGGTAACAGAGAGGCTCAATATAATCAAAGCAGTGTTGAAATGGCTATTAAACTCCAAATGAAACACACAAAATCAAATGTGACTACCCGTATAACCTTTTGGACAGACTACAACAACAGACAAACATTTTTTTTTTCTTTCTTATTTTTCAGATAGAAAAAGGTCTTCAAGAATGACACAGTTCTCAAAGACACTGACACAAGACAACCAGAATATCTCAAAGACAAACAAGTAGTCAAGTGTAAAGTCTCCAAGACAACCAAGTAGTGAAGTGTAAAGTATCCAAGAGAACCAAGTAGTGAAGTGTAAAGTCTCAATGACAAACAAGTAGTGAAGTGTAAAGTCTCCAAGACAACCAAGTAGTGCAGTGTAAAGTCTCCAAAACAACCAAGTAGTGAAGTGTAAAGCCTCCAAGACAACCAAGTAGTGAGGTGTAATGTCTCCAAGACAACCAAGTAGTGAAGTGTAGTCTCCAAGAGAACCAAGTAGTAAAGTGTAAAGTCTCCAAGACAAACAAGTAGTGAAGTGTAAAGTCTCCAAGACAACCAAGTAGTGAAGTGTAAAGTCTCCAAGACAAACAAGCAGTGAAGTGTAAAGTCTCCAAAACAACCAAGTAGTGAAGTGTAAAGCCTCCAATACAACCAAGTAGTGAGGTGTAATGTCTCCAAGACAACCAAGCAGTGAAGTGTAAAGTCTCCAAGACAACCAAGTAGTGCAGTGTAAAGTCTCCAAGGCAACCAAGTAGTGAGGTGTAAAGTCTCCAAGGCAACCAAGTAGCAAAGTGTAAAGTCTCCAAGACAACCAAGCAGTGCAGTGAAAAGTCTCCAAGAAAACCAAGTAGTGAGATGTAAAGTCTCCAAGACAACCAAGTAGTGAAATGTAAAGTCTCCAAGACAACCATGCAGTGTAGTGTAAAGTCTCCAAGACAACCAAGTAGTGAAGTGTAAAGTCTCCAAGACAACCAAGCAGTGCAGTGTAAAGTCTCCAAGACAACCAAGTAGAGAGGTGTAAAGTCTCCAAGACAACCAAGCAGTGAAATGTCAAGTCTCCAAGACAACCAAGCAATGCAGTGTAAAGTCTCAAAGACAACCAAGTAGTGAAGTGTAAAGTCTCCAAGACAACCAAGTAGTGAAGTGTAAAGTCTCAAAGACAAACAAGTAGTGAAGTGTAAATTCCCCAAGACAACCAAGTAGTGAAGTGTAAAGTCTCAAAGACAAACAAGTAGTGAAGTGTAGTCTCCAAGACAACCAAGTAGTGAAGCGTACAGTGTCCAAGACAAACAAGCAGTGAAGTATAAAGTCTCCAAAACAACCAAGTAGTGAAGTGTAAAGCCCACCATGACAACCAAGTAGTGAGGTGTCATGTCTTCAAGACAACCAAGTAGTGAAGTGTAAAGTCTCCAAGACAACCAAGTAGTGCAGTGTAAAGTCTCCAAGACAACCAAGTAGTGAAATGTAAAGTCTCCAAGACAACCAAGTAGTGAAGTGTAAAGTCTCCAAGACAACCAAGTAGTGAAGTGTAAATAATCTAAGACAACTACGTCCCCAAGACAACCAAGTAGTGAAGTGTAAAGTCTCCAAGACAACCAAGTAGTGAAGTGTAATGTCTCCAAGACAACCAAGTAGTGAAGTGTAAAGTCTCCAAGACAACCAAGCAGCGCAGTGTAAAGTCTCCAAGACAACCAAGTAGTGAAGTGTAAAGTCTGAGACTAAAGTCTACAAGTCAAACAAGTAGTGAACTGTAGACAATCATGCAGTGAAGTATTAAGTCTCCAACACAAAATATCCCGCCGAACACAACCCCTGCCTTTGCAAAAGGTGTAGATCCAGATCAGATGGCTTTTGAAAGGGCCATAGCTTATGAAGTATTTTTCGGAATTTAGTCAGAAGTTAACCCTTGTCCAGCTGAATATTTTAATATGCCATGCCCACTACTGATTATCAACCAATCAGATTACTTGATGCAAATTATTGCAACAAATTCACAATTTGAATGACAAACAATTTAGAAGCCATCTGGTCTGGATCTTCATTGTTTGGAAAATAAGGCATATCTGGGCTCAGCAGGACAAGGGTTAATCAGGTCTACTCATCACTACCAATCTATTCACCAACTGTCAAGGCTCTAGCTCCAATAATTTTTAAGATATTGTGCGGACAAGATTTATCAATGTGTGTGTGTGTGTGTGTGAATTCGGGTTTAACGTCGCTTTCAACAATTTTTCAGTCATATCACGACGGTGTCTGGTTGCGACAGGGAGCTCAATGCTCACGTTTATAGTGCTGCCTCACTGAAGTATCATGTCCCAGACACATTACATGATACCACACCCAGTCACATTATCCTGACACTGGATCGACCAGTCCTAGCTCTACCCCGTAAATCTGAGTGCCAAACGAGGAGCAGCTAGTACCATTTTTAACGACTTTGGTATGTCGCGGCCCGTGATCGAACCCGAGACCTCCCGTTCCCCGGAGCGGACACTCTACCAACTGAGCTATCGGGGCCGGTTCAAGATTTATCAAGAAAATTCAAAGGGCCATAACTCTTGAAAGGGGCACAATCCGGATGAGACAAAAATATACATCAGCTATTTTTTTCATGACGAATCCATATAAATGTATGAAGCTAGGTCTAGCATACATGGTTCTAAAGTTATGCTATATGCATCAAAAGCACAACGGAAGGACGAATGAATGGACAAACGGACGAATGAATGGACAAACAGACAGACGAATGCCCCAGAAGCAATATGCCCTCCATCATCTTCAAAGTTGGGGGCAGAATAATATGTGGATACCCCCTTTTATCTGGGACTACGATAGTAAACACCGCAGAATGAGACGATGCCATTTCTTAACCAAGTACAGTATGAAGTTGAGGTGTCTGAATACTTAATCTGAAATGAAACATAATTAATTGGCATTCATCAAGGGGATATGTTTTACATGTATCTAAATACAATTTTACAACAAATATTGTCAGTTTAATCCATTGTATGCGGGGAAACCCTATAAGGGATACCTTGGCAAACAGTGCAGGCCCAGATAAGACACTGCAGAAAGTGGCGTCTGATCAGGGCCTGCACTATTTGCTGACAGAATTTTCCATCAAAAATCTAATAAGAACGAAAAAATAGGCCTAACACCCATTATATGACAAATTGACTTGTCCAAAATATAGCATACAATGAGTTATAAGCAGACAATTTAGGCAAGACTAGAGTTTATCACAATAGACCAATACCAAAGGTTACATGCAATCTACATATAATAACTTTAAAACAATAGAACTTGCTTTTGTTGTGCAATTTTTAGAATCGGTGATCCCATTCGGGTATGAAAATTATCTGTTGTTTTTTGTCATCAAAGTACATGTTTCTGGCCCATCATCAGGGTATCCTCTCACAGAATACAAGCCATTACATGAAATATTGAGATTTACCTGTGCATGCGATACCCTTTTAACCCTAAAGCCTATCAAAACAGTGTAGCTCCTGATAAGATGGCTCATAATAAGCTGTCTGATCAGGATCTACACTGTTTGCCTATCTGTTGATGATTTTGACTAAACTTTAAATTTAGTTGTTTGGAAGAATGGATAAGTCTAAATTCAAAGCTTGTTTTTTTTTTTGGGAGGGGGGGGGGGAAGGGGAGGGGGGTTGGTTTTACCACCCTTCCAAGTTTATTTCACTAATATCCAGTAGACTAGATAAGGTGCGTATTTGCTGATAATTCAGGGATAATTTTCCTTATTGTTCAACAAAAACATATGTTGTGGGTATTCATTTGAACCGCCTCAGTGAGGCGGTTCAAATGAATACCCACAACATATGTTTTTGTTGAGAGATAAAGAAAACTATCCCTGAATTATCAGCAAATACGCACCTTATCTAGTCTACTGAATATCGAGCCGATTATTAATCAAAGGTGGGCGAAAACCGGAGTACCTGGAGAATGGGGAGAAAGAGTGAATCTACAATTTTTATATATCAACATTAACCCTTGTCCTGCTGAATATTTATATATGCCACACCCACTACCGATTATCAACCAATCAGATTGCTTGATGCAAATTATTGCAACAAATTCATAATCTGAATGGCAAACAATGTAGATCCTGATCAGATGGCTTCGTCAGAAGCCATCTGATCTGGATCTATATTGTTTCAAAGATAAGGCATATCCGGGATTAGCAGGACAAGGGTTAAGAGTTGACATTATCAGGGATCCTATATATTGGGACAGATAGGCCTACAAGCAAACAGTGCAAACCCAGATCAGACAGCTCCTAAAGGAGCATTCTGATCAGGGTCTACACTGTTTGACAGTCCATCTGCACCTTTTGGACTCCTTGCGGAATCGTGAAACAAATTGGTTAAATTTTTGGGAGAACTACAGCAAGTTCTCAAGGTGTCCGAACTTTTAGGATTTTTACTTTATCTGACTGTATATCAAGCCTTAACCCTTGTCCTGCTGAATATTCATATATGCCACACCCACTACCAATTATCAACCAATCAGATTACTTGATGCAAATTATTGCAACAAATTCACAATCTGAATGGCAAACAATGTAGATCCTGATCAGATGGCTTCGTCAGAAGCCATCTGATCTGGATCTACATTGTTTCAAAGATAAGGCATATCCGGGATTAGCAGGACAAGCCTTAAAACGCCTGACAAGGCAATTTAATTGATTTGGTTCTCCTAGCAGAAGCTTTACAGCACCAATCTGAGATGTGGTGGGGCCTAAAACAAGACTGCTTAAGGGGAATGGAAACACCTGGCAGATTTTTCCGCCATTTTTCAAAGGGAGACAACTTTCCTGTTCACTTTTCTGTAAGCTCTGTCTGACTGAGAAGGGGGTCCATGCTTAAAGGAAAGAATTTGCTCCTGTCTCTGGAGGAAATTCTTTTTTTAAAGAGTTGACCCCTATTGACATGAGAGAAGAAAATACTTTTGCAGGAGTTGCCTCCCCTGAAGGTGTATCCATTCCCCATAACAAGACCTGCCATCACTACCCTTATCTGTAGCTATGATGTTTGTTTGATTCAAGGTTTAGCATCCCCATCAACACTATTTAGGTCATTATGGAGATGCTGCTTGCAATTTTGTGGGACTTTCATATGCATGGACTCGCACCACTTTACCTGGGCGGGCTTAGATCTTCTAAGCAGTTTACCAGTACTCATGTGCAGTTGATTTCAGCTCTGCCTGGTGGCATCATGCAGCCCAATCTATTTGTCCAAGCCCCGATGGGCGGGGGCCAAGAAGCTATGGTGTTGTCTTCTGACTGACAGATATATTGTTAATCCCTTAAGAACTGAATACAATCTTCTGCCTTCTATTTAACAGGAGTCAATTTCAAAATTAAGGTGTGTCATTACTGTGTTTTATCACATGACGTCATGTATGGGATGTAAAACGCTATGTAATAAATTCGATAATCCACTAGTGGAATACCAATGAAAATGACACCAGAATTCCAGGGTAATTTCACTGAAATTCTGGTGGTTTCCAGTGAAAAGAATAATTCCGTTGAAATTCCATTGGAATTCTGGTGTCAGAGAAAAAAAATTCCACTGGAGAGTCAGAGGAAAGTCTGGAGAATGCACAACCCCAGCGGTTTATGAGGCTAGTAGCTTATCCACAACACCAGTGAGATTTCTATTTCAAAATGGAGATCACTGATTCCATTGTTGAATTTTGAAAATATTTGAAGGTCACTGATGAGGCCTAATTGGCTGAAACTAGCTAGTCTGGCCCAAAAAACATGTACACTCCATATTTTCCAGTTCTGTGGTGTATTCTTTGCTTCCAAAGGATAACCCTTTCTAGAATATATTTAGTCACAACCTTTAACCCTTCTCTTGCTGAATATTCAGTTAAGCCACACCCATTTATGACTTTGAACCAATCAGATTACTTCATGTAATTTATTCTTACAAATCCATAAACTTTATGTCAAACAGTGTAGATCCTGATCAGATGGCTTCTTCAGAAGCCATCTGATCAGGATCTACACTGTTTCCAAAGATAGGGGTTGTTGTGAACAGCAAGATAGGAGTTAATAGGATGGCAAACAGTAATGAACCTGATGAGATGGCACATTATGATCTGTCTCATGTGGATATACACTGTTTCAATAGGGTACCAGTCTACAGGGTTAACCCTTGTCCTGCTGAATATTCATATATGCCACACCCACTACCGATTATCAACCAAACAGATTACTTGATGCAAATTATTGCAACAAATTCATAATCTGAATAGCAAACAATGTAGATCCTGATCAGATGGCTTCGTCATAAGCCATCTGATCTGGATCTACATTGTTTCAAAGATAAGGCATATCCGGGCTCAGCAGGACAAGGGTTAACAGCTGGCAATAATTATTACTGTAATGATTCTAAGTATTTGGACAGTTAGGCCTATGTAAACAGTGCAGACCCAGATCGGACTGCTCCTATCTGATCAGGGTCTACACTGTTTGCCATTCCATGTGCATCATTTGGACTCCTTACAGGATCGTGAAACAAATTTGTTATAATTTTAGGAGAATTACAGCAAGTCCTCAAGGTGTCCAAATTTTTACGGTATGATTCTGACAGCTATTAATGAATACAGATATTCAATTAAGGCTTGTTTACTTTGCAACTTTACAACCTGTCCACATGCAATTTTTCTCTTATTTTGATTTTTTGTCATCATTGTTATGCAGCTGCTATACTATGGACCACCCCACATACCGACAAATCTCACAATGACCACAATTCATTACGAAAACATGCCTATAATATACCAATACACTATAAAGTGTACCGCCGAAAAAACGAAAATTTTAAGATGAAAAATTGTGATTGGTTTCTTATTTCCGCTCAAAATAAAGATTGTGGGTACTCGTTAGAGCCGCCTCATTGAGGCGGTTCTAACGAGTACCCACAATCTATATTTTAGAGCAGAAATAAGAAAAACAAGTATACCCCTGTAAGCCCCAGTTTTACTATATAAAACTGGGTTCAAGGGGGTCAAAATTATACAGGCATGTTTCTGTGATGTTCTGTGGAATCTTTTTTAGCTCAAGATGAGAGATATTGAAGAATAAATGCATTTGATTCTACAAGTAACACAACCTGACACCCCTAAATTTTGAAATGGACTCCTGCTATATATATGGAGGAAGATTTCAATTGGTAAAAGTATTAAAGCTCTGCATGCTGGGTATTTTTTCGCAGCAGACAACTTTTTGAAATATGTTTCTAATTTTCCCAGAAAACAGGATTTGACATCTCTTGCAAATTGTCTCCTATGGAGACAATTTGCATGAGATGTCAAGTCCTGTTTTCTGGGAAAAATTAGATGACTAGTAGTTTGCCGTCTGCTGGTATCACCTATAGAGTGCTAAAGGTTAAATGACCCAGTCTAAATCTTCCTTCAAGACCATTTTTCGAGCCTGCAATCAGATATAACCCGCCAGTGCTGTCAGTACTTTGATAGGGACCCTAGGCATATAAGGGTTTTGTTTATTGTTTTGTTTGAGTAGAGGTTTTATGTCCCTGTCAGCACTCTTAATGTCATCTTGGAGACTTTGCTTACGATTTTGTGGGACTTTTACCAAACACTGAGATGAAATGACCCCTCAAAGAAACCACTAGGATAAAATGGACAGCCAGACTCACCCCACTTTTCCTTGGCAGGCTTAGGATTTCTAAAAGGTTTACCAGTACTCAGGAATGGTCTGTTTCAGCTCTGTGCAGAAGCATCATGCAGCCAAATATATTTCTCCAGGCCAAAATGGGCAAAATGCGACATGTATGGGATATATAAAAACAATTGAAAAACTCATCTGGTACTTGAATGTCCTTCCTTTTTCATTTATTTTCCCCCAGTTAACAGCATTGCGGTCAGTATGTGTGTGTTTGTATTTTTTATATCCAACCTACAACTAAGGTCATATGGAGATGGGAACTCGGTTTAAAGACTCATTTGTTTAAGTCTGTAGAAGCCCGGAATCGAACTGACACAATCCCAATCAGTGATAATTTAATCACATGTACAATAGCAGTGAACGGCCAGCAGTATTATTAACCCATAAAATTCCAATCAGGACATTTGTTATCTGCACTTTGTCATCTGCTGGTTACTTTAAAAGTCATCTTTGAAAACAATGTGGACCCAGATCAGACTGCTCCTCTAGGAGCAGTCTGATCTGGGTCCACACTTTTTCCCTGTATGCATTTAAGGGTTCACATTGCCTCAAAAACATGTGTTGGTCAACTCAATACACTGAAATATTTTAGTGGTTAGCCGCTAGACCCTAAAGATACGAAGAAACACTGCATCTGAAAACGTCTGATATATGTTTTGCATACAGGCAAACAATGTGGACCTGATCTGACTGCTCTGTGGACTTTTTGCCGAAGTCAGGATATGGGGATGTGTAATTGTCTTGCGGCTTCTGCTATTAGATTTCATTATTGTCTCTTGAAATGTGCCAGAACAGGGCCAAAGGTACCTACAGACAGGTGCTCACAGAGGAGACTGATCAGGCAGGGCATTTGCACAGTCTGACTAGGAGGTCCTCCCTGTGTACTGCATGTATATGCCAGTTGAATCAGATGCTTCAAACAGGCAGGCAGGAAAGTGACAGTTTACGGAAACTGATCCGAGTCTACACCTGAACACACCACTCTTTTTCACCTGTCGGAGTTCAAACCTTATATATTCAGCCAGACAGTCTAGCTATTATGCCATAAAACAATATGTAGATGCAAACCATAACATTAACAAAAGACAATTGATATTCAAGTTTGGAAACACACACATGAAACTGAGAAGTCCTTGTAAAAATATTTTACCTGTATCTTAATATTACCGTAAAAATTCTAAAAATTGGGACACCTTGAGGACTTGCTGTAATTCTCCTAAAATATTAACAAATTTGTTTCATGATCCAGCAAGGGAGTCCAAAAGGCTGGCACAGACAGAATAGCAAACAGTGTAGACCCTGATCAGACTGCTCCTTCAGGAGCAGTCTGATCTGGGTCTGCACTGTTTGGGAAGGCCTATCTGTCCCAATATCTAGGATCATTACGATAAATTGCATTATGGGAAAATTTTCCCTATTTCTTGTTTGAAACATGTTATCTGCACTTATTAGAATTGCCTCAGTGAGGTAATTCTAACAAGTTTTGTTTGTTGTTTGTATTGGGAGTTTAACGGCCCAGTCAACACTATTTTAGGTCATTTTGAGCCAGTCAGTTTACCTATCCACACTTTTCCTGGGCAGGCTTATACGTAAGCGGCTAACCAGTACAGTGCACATTCTTTTGCCTGACAACTGCCCTTCTTGAACCAGCGGAAGGAGAGAATGACCATAGAAAAGATTTCATGATCAAACTCTAATCCACTAGGCCACATATAACGTCCTTTGTGATAGGCCCTGCCGATCGGGGTTTGAAGAAATAGATTGGCTGCATGATGCTTCCACAAAGAGCTGAAACCGACCCGCACACAAGTACTGGTAAACCGCTTAAAGGGTCTAAGCCTGTCCAGGAACAGCGGTGCGAGGCGGACCCTCCATGCTAATAAACCCTATTGGTTTCATTGGGCGACAGGGCTTGAGATGTCATTTCGTCTCAATGTCGGGTAGAAGTCCCACAAAATTGGAAGCAACGTCTCCAAAATGACCTTTACAGTGTTGATGGGGACGTTAAACCTCAAATCAAACAAAAAAAAAAAAACAAACATTAACAATTATAATGTGATCCCACATTTTCCGCCCAGTGTATTATTTATAACATACTGACCTACTGTACTACTAACCTACTGTTAAGTTTTCAACACAAGTACCATTTTTTATAAATACACAACTTCACCAACAGTACAAAGTATAAACTGCATGAAGACCACGACCAGCTCTGGTAGTGTGGCGTGTCAGGCCAGAAGTTGACTGCATATCTATATCTTTTTATGGAAATACTGGAGCTCTGCAATCACTTGGCATACAATACCGTAAAAATCCTAAAAATTCAGACACATTAAGGACTTGCTGTAATTCTCCTAAAATTTTCACAAATTTGTTTCAGGACCCAGCAAGGAGTCCAAAAGATGCAGATGGAATGGCAAACAGTGTAGACCCTGATCAGACTGCTCCTTCAGGAGCAGTCTGATCTGGGTCTGCACTGTTTGCTCAAATACTTAAGATAATTACAGTAACTATTTGGGGAATTCCATTTTATAAAGGTTTACAAAACACTACTTTAATAATGTGGGCTTCAGGTAAAGGAAAACTTGGAGATAATTTTTTTCTAATTTCTCTAAAAAAATGTGTTGAGGGTACTTGTTAGAATTGCCTCATTGAGGTGATTCTAACAAGTACCCACAACATAATTATGTTTCTATCAAGATCCCTTAACCCATTTCGGACCGGAAACCCCTAAAGGGGTAACTTGGCAAACAGTGCAGTCCCAGATCAGAACGTGTCGTCTGATCAGGGCCTCCACTGTTTGCTAAAAGTTCAGCCATTTTTTGATCAATTTTGAAGAAGACACAATCTGACACCCCTAAATTTTGAAATGAACTCCTGCTATAAATAAGGAGGAAGATTCCATTTGGTACAAATATCATTGTTATTCTGCCTTACCTGGTGCTATGGCTGTGTAGACTACACAAAGTTAACGGCCTATAGCCTTATACAATCATATATAATCTTTCATTAAACCCATTGCATACTAGTGGACTCTTCCATGCTATATGTTGGACAAGTCCATTTGTCATATAAGGGATGTCAGGCCTATTTTTTCGTTTTTATTCTACGTTTGATGGAAAATTCTGTTAGCAAATAGTGCAGGCCCTGATCTGCGGCATCTGATCTGGGCCTGCCACTGTTTGCCTGGGTACCCCTTTAGGGGTTTCCCGCATGCAATGAGTTAACAATCTGATGTTTGGTGTTTTTTTTCCTCTATAATGCATTTTTGTGGACATATAGTATGTAAATGTAAGCCATATCGTGTGAAAACGTTACTATTTTACATCCTATGCTACACAGATGGCCAAATGTGTAAGTTGTTCAAGGGGGCATAATTCTGCAATAAGGGGCTGGATCAGAAACCCTGTTTCCTTTATGCACCTGTTCAATGCATGGCTGAACTGCCTGGCTGAACTGTGTTGCAAGTTTCAATGCCCTGCATCAAATACAGTAGGAGGAGTTGTGGATACAAAGTGTGATGGACAGACAGACTGGCCCCTGCCCATCGGGGCTTGAAGAAATAGATGGGCTGCATGATGCTTCCACACAGAGCTGAAACTGACCCGCACACGAGTACTGGTAAACCGCTTAGAGGATCTAACCCTACCAAGGCAAAGGGGTGCGAGTCTGCCCCTCCATGCTTATAGACCCTATTGGTTTCATTGGGCTTGAGATGTCATTTTATCTCAATGTCGGGTAAAAGTCTCACAAAATTGGAAGCAACGTCTCCAAAATGACCTTTACAGTGTTGACGGGGACTTTAAACCTCAAATCAAACAAACAAAGACAGACAGATCGATAGACAACGGCAAAACTATATCAGTATCATGCCCCTCACCACTTCATGGTTGGGGCATAAAAATAACAATTATTTCATGATTTAAGAATAAGATTTAATATTAGCCACCTTATAAATATGTGTTGTTCAGAAGGATATAAGTCAATGTAACATCAGATTTCAATCGATTTGCTCTAGGTCTGTAGTTTTGTTCATAATTCACAATCTGATTCACGTCCAGCGAAACCAAGTCTTTAGATGTGCTCCCAGTAATTACTCAGATCAGCCTGTGCATATGTGCAGTCTGATCAAAGTCTTCAATGAGCACTACCGGTATATGGTCAGCCGTTATCCAACTGCTTCTGGAGGCAGTCTTGGAAGCCTACATTCCAAGTGGGTTCGGAGCTTATAGAGCTGCAGAGGCAAAGATACGTTTTCGTGTGACACAGCTCATTTTTTTCCTTGGTGTCCCCATCAATACTTCATAACTGCATAAAGATGTCATTAGAAGATAACTGATTATTGCTGATATATCCAGGTGAATAACTGATAAGGAATCATTATCCTGACTCACTGCACTACTTTCAAGATAGTTGGATCATTTTTTCCTTATTTCTCCATTAAAACGTATGTTGTGGGAACTTGTTAGAATCGCCTCGATGAGGCGATTCTAACAAGTACCCACAACATATGTTTCTAAACTTATGTTGTGGATACTTGTTAGAATTGCCTCGATGAGGCGATTCTAACAAGTACCCACAACATGTTTCTAAATGCATGTAGTGGGTACTTGTTAGAATCGCCTCAATGAGGCGGTTCTAACTAGTTCCCACAACATATGTTTCTAACATGAAGAAAATAATTCAATCATTATCATCAATCATTACTCCTCCTTCATTCGGGACAGCTTTGGTCCCAACCATTAACCCTGTCCCCCCCACCCCCTCCACCCCCCACCCAACCCCACCCCACCCAATTGTCCGAAATGGTCTCTTCCGTTGACTGGAGGTTTTTGTCACAATTAGGCAAAAAAAAAAAAAATGTCTTGTTTCCGGAAACATCAAAATAATTTTCTGGGTAGGTAGGTAGGCAAACTTTTTTTTTTTTTGGAAAAATTTTTTGTATGGGAAAAGCATAAATTAGTTGAAAAACACCCTTAACATCAAAGAAATAGTCTCAGAGGTCTCTAAAAAAGTTTGGGTAGCCCCCAAAAAAGTAGGGTCTGTAGGGTTTCCAGAAACAAGACATTTTTTTTTTGGCCTTATGAATAGGATGACAGTGTAGATCTTGATGAGACAGTTTATTGAAAGCCATCTCATCTGGATCTACACAGTTTGTGCAGTTATCAGGGTTGAAAGAGTTAATTTTAGGACACTTTAGAGTGAGTGAGTGTTTGAGTTTTACGTCCCACCAACAGCTAAGGTCATACGGAGACAGGACGTTGGTTTAAAGACTCATCCGAAAGTCTGGAGAAGCCCGGGATCGATCCTGCAACCCCTGGTTTACAAGGTAGGTAGCGTAACCACTACACCACGGAGGCTTCTAGGACACTTTAGAAAACAAGGGAATAACACAGACTTAACTTCAGCCTCTGACACTTGACAATATGGCCACAGCTCTCTTGAGTTAACCCTTATCTTGCTGAATATTCATTTAAGTCACACCCATTTCTGTCTATCAATCAATCAAATTACTTGATGTAATTTATTGCTACAAATTCATAAACTGAATGCCAAACAGTGCAGATCCTGATCAGATGGCTTCTGGATCTACACTGTTTCCAAAGATAGGGGTTGTCGTGAACAGCATGATAAGAGTTAACCCATTTTGAACCAAATGGAATCATCCTCATATATAGCAGGAGTCCATTTCAAAATTCAGGGTATTATCTTAAAGTTTTACTTGGAAAACGGTCCAGGGGTTGTGGGTTTGATCCTGGGCTTCTCCAGACTTTCGGAGGAGTCCTTAAACCGAGGTCCCATCTCCGTATGACCTCAGTTGTTGGTAGGACATAAAACGAAAACACACACCACACTAGGCAAATGGCTGAACTTTTTGCAAACATCGTGCGGCGTCTGTGTTTATAATTGCCAGTATCCAGTTTAGGGTTTTCTGGTAGAAAATGTGTTAAAGGGTTCTCTGTCCAATCTCTGCCGATACATTCATGGCGTCTGCTGCATCTACTTGCAAACTTTATGCATACAGGCAAACAGAGTACTCCTAGAAGAGCAGTCCGATCTGGGTCCACACTGATTGCAACAATGACTTTTAAAGTTACCAGTAGATGACAAAGCAGATGACAATTGTTGTGATTGGCAACTTATGGGTGTCACAGGAGGAGCTATTAGTTTGAAATTTTTTCTACAGGTAGCTTTCATCTTGAAATATAAAACCTGTAATATTAGAGCATCTTTCTCAAAAGGCTGTAATAAAATTCCTTATAACATACTAATTGGAAGGAGATTGGATGGTAACTACAGGAGTGAACAAGTACTGGCAATTTTAGCTCCAGATAAGGAGTATGATTCCTTCATTAAGACCACATTTGGGACTGTTCACAACTGGTCTTTAAGACCACTTTTGAACAGTCCCGAAGGTAGTCTCTTATTAGGATTAAAAAGACCACTTTTGAACAGTCTCAAAGGTACTCTCTTATTGGGTGTAGAAAACACAGACAGAATAACTGAACTTAACCCTTATCTTGCTGAATATTCATGTAAGCCACACCCATTTCTGTCTATCAGCCAATCAAATTACTTGATGTAATTTGTTGCTACAAATCTGTAAACTAAATGCCAAACAGTGTAGATCCTGATCAGATGGCTTCTTCAGAAGCCATCTGATCTGGATCTACACTGTTTCAAAAGATAGGGGTTGTCTGAACAGCATGATAAGAGTTAAAAGCAGATTTAGTCTCAATTTTAGGAGGTCTTAATCACAGAATTTTACTGTAGTTTGATAAATGGTAAGTACCACAGCGAAGAGGTTCGAATCACTCAAACCTCACTTTACCATGAAACAAACAACCTTCTGAACTGCTCCTGAAGCAGCAGTCTGATCAGGGTCTACACTGTTTGCCATTCTGTCTGCACTATTTGGACTCCTTGCTGGACCATAAAACAAATTTGTTAAAATTTTAGGAGAATTAGAGCAAGTCCTCAAGGTGTCCGATTTGTAGGATATCTACAGTATGTAAAACGCAGCGTCTAATCTGGGCTTGCATGCACTATTTGCTAACAGAAGTTTCCATCAAAAATAAATACAAACGAAAAAAACAGGCCTACCACCCTTTATATGACAAATGGACTTGTCCAACGTACAGCATTGGAAGGGTCCACTATGGTTTATTCCCCATTAGCAGAGTAATTTTACTGCTTGTCCTGCTGTGTGTGTGTGTGAATTCGGGTTTAACGTCGCTTTCAACAATTTTTCAGTCATATCACGACGGTGTCTGGTTGCGACAGGGAGCTCAATGCTCACTTTTATTGTGCTGCCTCACTGAAGTATCATGTCCCAGACACATTACATGATACCACACCCAGTCACATTACCCTGACACTGGGTCAACCAGTCCTAGCTCTTCCCCATAAATCTGAGTGCCAAGGGAGGAGCAGCTAGTACCATTGTTTACGACTTTGGTATGTCACGGCCCGGGATCGAACCCGTGACATCCCGTTCTCCGGAGCGGACACTCTACCAACTGAGCTATCGGGGCCGGTTTACTTGTCCTGCTGAACCAGGAGAATAAGCCATCTGATCTGGATCTTCACATTTTGTCATTCAGTGGATGGATTAGTAAGAATAAATTACGTCAAGTGATTTGTTTGTTTAAATAGTCTAAAATGGGTGTGGCAAAATTAATTTACTCAGCAGTAAACAACTTACAACAGTTAAATACTGTTCAACCTCGGGCTGCCTTGACCACCAATAGTTCAATGACCATTTTTTCTCAAATACCACAGATATCCTATCATTAACCAGCGATAAAAAAATTTAATCAGCCAGGTTTTAATTTATGAAGCTACAGTAAAATTCCTATATTAAGACCACCTTTGAAACTGTTTGAAAGTGATATTTAAGACCACTTTTAAACATTCCCAAAGGTGGTCTTTTACTTGATGACACTGGTTATAAGTAACACAAAGAAACTTTTTAATTAACCCTTATCATGCTGTTCACACAACCCCTATCTTTGCAAACAGTGTAGATCCAGATCAGATGGCTTCTAAAAAAGCCATCTGATCAGGATCTACACTGTTTGGCATTCAATTTATGAATTTGTAGCAATAAATTACATCAAGTAATTTGATTGGTTGATAGACAGAAATGGGTGTGGCTTAAATGAATATTCAGCAAGATAAGGGTTAGAACAGAGTATGGTAAGAAACTGAGGTGTCTGAATAAAAGAATTCCTGAATAATAGAATTCCTGAATAATAGAATTCAGACACCTGAAGGACTTGCTGTAATTCTCCTAAAAATTTAATAAATTTGTTTCACGGTCCAGCTAGTCAAAACTGTGCAGACAGAATGGCAAACAGGGTAGACCCTATATCAGACTGCTCAAAATCAGACTGTTTGCTTGGCCCTTCTGTCCCAATACACCACAAGCTCGTTTTTACACGGTTCAATATAACACGATATTGGATATAACACGGTTTCAAAATGGATCCCAAAAATGTATAGATAATATAGAAAAATGACCATAAATGGTCATTTTTCTACAGAATCTATACATTTTTGTTCTATGGTCATTTTTCTACATAATTTATACATATTTTGTTTGGATATATTACACGGTTGTTAAACTAACACAGTTTCTGTTTTGAACCCCATCAACCCATTTAGTACCAGAAACCCCAAAACGGCTAACCTGGCAAACAGTGCAGGCCCAGATCAGCCGCCAGAGAACGCAGCGTCTGATCAGGGCCTCCACTGTTTGCTAAAATTTCAGTCATTTTCCAAATAAATTTTGATGAAAACACCACCTGTCACCCCTTAATTTTGAAATGGCCTCCTGTTATATATAAGGAGGAAGATTCCATTTGGTACAAAAAGGGTTAATAGTGCTATAAAGAGGTTGTGGTGTATTTAGGATCATTTTGGTAGGGTAAATACTATTTGACCCAACTGTTTTGGCAGTGTTATTCTGCCCCCAGTGTTATGACTGCCACTACCTTAATGCATTTGAACTCAATCAACTTTCAACCTCTTTGTTTTTTATTTTCTACCATATCAGCTAAAATGACTAATTAGTGGACTAATTAGGATTCAATTAATATTGAATTGTATTTGAATTAATCTATAAGGAAGTTATTTAAATCAGCTATGCACACATTCAATGACAGGGATCATATTTTAATGTGATTTTTCATGCATTAACCCTTGTTCTGCTGAGCCCGGATATGCCTTTTCTTTGAAACAATGTAGATCCAGATCAGATGGCTTCTGAAGCCATCTGATTAGGATCTACATTGTTTGTCATTCAGATTGTGAATTTGTTGTAATAATTTGCTACAGGTAATCTGATTGGTTGATAATCGGTAGTGGGTGTGGCATATATGAATATTCAGCTGGACAAGGGTTAAAATTTGCAGAGCTTTTACGCTTTCACCCCCGAATATCTAAAGTGGACATTTCTACATGTATATGGGAAATGGAAGAATATTCAAAAAAAGTATTAACATTATGTCAGTTGTCTGAAAGTTTTGGCAAATCAACTGAGAAGGACTAGCTATGCAATCATTTGACCCACATTGTCAGGTTTGGGGTTTCGGGTACATAATGGGTTAAAGCAGGCATCAATTTTACTTTTTAAATTATTTTTCGAAGAATTTTAGGTATTTTTCAAAGAAAGTAAGGCCAGTAATAACAATATATGTGAATTGTCAGCGAAAGCAGATGATTTACGTGTAAATTCAAGCCTTATTTTCTCTGATAAATAGGAAAATAGGAATAAATATGCTAAAACAACATCTGGATATGTCAAGACTTCCAGTTTAACCCTGGGGTGGGGGGTATCACAAACAAAAAGGGGTACCTTGGCAAACAGCCCAGATCAGATGCCGCAGGACACAACATCATCAAAATGAAAAAATAACACACCACATCTTATATGAGCCCCGCCAAGCGAATTTGTGTCTTCGAGCATTCCGTCATGACAACTTTTAACTGCGCATGCCCAGACATTCAGAGGGGCCAGGGATATGGCTTTCTGTCTGAAGGTTCCTCTTGATTCACTGCTTGTATGAACAAGCAGCAAAGGTTCTGGCGAGACTGCGCGGATGCACAGGCTCGCCTGAACCTTTGCTGCTCGCATAGGCGAAAAGTACCAAAATCGCTTGACGGGGCCCATATGTCAAATGGACTTGTCCGACATATAGCAATGGAAGAGTCCACTAGTATACAATGGGGTTAAGGGTTAAAGCACCAGTTTTAGCAGAAAATATGAAGCAGACCACAAATTTTAATTTGAAACAACATTTTTACACCATGGCATCTTTACACCTGTTACATCAGATATAGATCCAAAATGTGTAGATGGAATGGCCTACAGTGTAGCAACGTTTGCTAAGGTGACTGTCAGTCCCAATACTTAGAATCACTTTAGGCCCAAAAAATTATCCATCACGTGAAAAATTCTGTGTACTGAACATCCTATAAACCCCATTTTATACACAGAAAACTGGGGTTGTCACAGGGGTATACATTACTTATCTTATTTCTGCTCCATGATATGGGTTGTGGGTACTTGTTAGAACCGCCTCATTTTTCCGCCTCAATGAGGCGGTTCTAACAAGTACCAACAACCTATGAACCGATATTTGCAGTACAAATAAGAAAAATATCACTGATTTTCATCATTTTAAAGATGTGAAAAAAGAACTATCACGTATGTCGCACAGGTGTGTGTGTGTTATCGCAATGCAAGAAATTTTAGGCTGGAAAATGGAACTGAAACTGGACTTATAGCCTTAAATTCCTGTATTTAAAGCAAACAGTGTAGACCCTGATCAGAGGATCTGGGTCTGCACAAGCTGCAATGTCCCAAGTCCAGATTTTTTTTTTTTTTCATTTGAGGTTTAACATCCCCATAAACACTGTATATGTCATTTTGGAGACATTGCTTCCAATGTTGTGGGACATTTACCTGACACTGAGATGAAATGACATTTCAAGCCCAAGTCCCGATTATTACACTCTAACCTCACAGGGTTAAGTCTGGTTGATTTGTGGTTTATCCCTTATCTTGCTGAATATTCATTTAAGCCACACCCATTTCTGTCTATCAACCAATCAAATTACTTGATGTAATTTATTGCTACAAATTCATAAACTGAATGCCAAACAGTGTAGATCCTGATCAGATGGCTAAGATTGGGGTTGTCGTGAACAGCAAGATAAGGGTTAACATCCCCGTCAACACTACAGGTCATTTTGGAGACGTTGCTTCCAATTTTGTGGGACTTTTACCCAACACTGAGATGAAATCACATCTCAAGCCCTGGCGCCCAATGAAACAGATTTATATCCATTGGACGGTCCGACTCACACCACTTTGCCTGCCATGGGCAGGCTTAGTCCTTCTAAGCGGATTACCAGTATACTCATGTTAGGTCAGAGTTGATCAGCTCTGCATGGAAGCACCATGCAACCCAATGTATTTCTACAAGCCAAGATGGGCAGGGGCGAAGGTCGTTTAAGATGCACAAACCCTCTCTCGGATATAACCAAACTATCCATAATGGGCCAAAACCCACTAACATAACTTGAAGCATATTCACATGCCAAATAGATCAAAAACCAATTACCTTGGCCCCACAAATACACACAATCTAAACTGACCAGCTCTTACCTTGCTTGATCAATGCGTAAAATAACAAGGAATAAAACTCCAACTTTACAACCAACAGAAAAAACTCCAAAATAAACACACAACACCAATAAATGTGCCACTAGATTGTAAAATATCTTCACATAATGATTATACAGCACTTTTAAGCCCACAGAATCACTTGTCACAAGGTTTTTGGGGCAAAAATGAACAATCCAGGCCCCTAAAACACCACACTACATAACAGCTGACTGTTGTAACAGGCAGTTTATTTTTAGCTGGGCCAGAACAAAACCTACTCACTGCAATGGGGCACACAGCCAATAGCATACAAACCAAGGTAAAAGACAACCTGATCAGTTGTAAATTGTCTAGGAGCTTTGCTGGATTTACTGAACTGTAATGATTCCTGAACAGACTGCACAGGCACATGGTGAAGGACATCACAGGATTAGGCTGTGCACTGGCTCACTGTAGCAAAATACACACAAGCAGGGCACCAGAAATATGCTGTTTTCATTCACCTTATTTGCATTATCTGCTGGTTCCTAGTCTGAAGGTTATCAGTGTTGGAAAAACAGGTAACCAGACCCCCCTGACCTTGAAAGGTCAGGGGGTTTGGTTACCTGTTTTTTCCAATATTGACAATGTGCAAGCTGGGAGCCAGCAAATAATGCAAATATGGTGAATTCTTGGTATTGGTATTTTTCTAAGTAACAAAAGGCATATGCTTATGCCGCAGGCCTGTCAGAACACACACTATGCAGGACAAAGACACTGATCAGGTCTCGGAAATGACCAGATATATCTATCTTTTCACTGAGAGTTTTGCTGGCAGGTAGGTTTTTCCACTACAGACCAACAACCTTGGTGTAATCTACATTGTCGTATGTACTCTTAAACAGGATGTATTCTATACTTTTTTTGGTTTGTTTATTTTTGAGTCCAACACTTAATTGTTGGGTCCAGTTAGTTAACCCATTTTGTACCAGAAACCCCAAAATGGGTACCCTGGCAAACAGCGCAGGCCCAGATAAGACGCCGCAGAAAGCGGCGTCTGATCAGGGCCTACACTTTTTGCAAAAAGTTCAGCCATTTTCCAAATCAATTAGCCTGACACCCCTAAATTTTGCAATGGACTCCTGCTATATATATATAAGGTAGAAGATTCCATTTGGTACAAATAGGGTTAAAAGAAGGTCATGGTATATCCAAACAAAAATAAATAAATCAAGTAGAAAAATTACCATTTATAGTCATTTTTCTGTAAAATCTGTATGTTTTCATCTTAATTGTACCCAAAGCCAGGTTTCATTTGTGTTGAAGTTTTACATCCCCATTAACAATATAAAGGTCATTTTGCAGACGTTGCTTCCAATTTTGTGGCACTTTTGCCCAACATTCATATGAAATGACATCTCAAGCCGTACTGCCCAAAGAAATCGCAAGGGTTTCTATGCAGGGGCAGTCTGACAAGCACCACATTGCATCGGCAGGCTTAGACCTTCTAATCTGTCCAAACATCACGTGAACAATTTTGTCTGTTTGTTTGATTTGAGGTTTAATGTCCCCGTCAACACTGTAAAGGTCATTTTGGAGACGCTGCTTCCAATTTTGTGGGACTTTTACCCAACACTGAGATGAAATGACATCTCAAGCCCTGCCGCCTAATGAAACCGCAATAGGGTTTATAAGCATGGCCTGGCCCATGGCCGGGCCGACTCGCACCACTTAACCTGGGCAGGCTTAGATCCTCTAAGCAGTTTACCAGTACTCGTGTGCGGGTCGGCTCTTCGTAGAAGCATCATGCAGCCCACCTATTTCTTCAAGCCCCGATGGGCCGGGGCGACTCACGTGAACAAGTCTGTGAAAGAAGACCCCTCTGAACCCCACTTCATATAGAGAAAACTGGCGTTTACGGGGATATACATTATTTTTCTTATTTCTGCTCAAAGACAGTATGTTTAGTGCAGAAATATTGACTGATTGATTGTTTTGGGTTAAACAACATGTCAACCCTTGTGGATCATTTGTCGTCTCCAAGAGAAAGGGAGAAAAGAGATAGAAGAGATAGTAGAGGAGATGAAACAGACAGACAGAGGAGAAAGAGGAAAACAGGTTCACCAGGACAATAATTATTGGTAGACCTTCTATGGTTACTCTAACCTTTAACCTGCTGAATATTCAATCAAGCCACACTCATTTCTGACTTTGAACCAATCAGATTACTTGATGCAGCTTATTTCTACATATTCATAAACTGAATGTCAAACTGTGTAGATCCTGATCAGATGGCTTCTTCAGAAGCCATCTGATCTGGATCTACCCTGTTTGCAAAGATAGGGCTTGTCGCCTACAGCAGGGTAAAGGCTAAAGAAAAAAAAAAAAAAATTCTAAGTGCATGGTGTCTTAACCCCTATCCTGCTGAATAAAATGATTTAGCCACACCCATGGCTAACTATCAACCAATCGAATTACTTCATATTTTGTATTTATTCAATTCACAAACTGCACGACAGTGTAGATCCTGATCAGATGGCTTCTTTAGAAGCCATCTGATCAGGATCTACACTGTTCCCAAAGCTAGGGGTTGTTATGAACAGCAGGATAAAACTTCTTCAGAAGCCATCTGATCAGGATCTACACTGTTCCCAAAGTTAGGGGTTGTCATGAACAACAAGATAAAACTTCTTCAGAAGCCATCTGATCTGGATCTACACTGTTTGCAAAGGTAGGGGTTGTTGTGAACAGCAGGATAAGGGTTCTTCAGAAGCCAAATGATCTGGATCTACACTGTTTGCAAAGATAGGGGTTGTCATTAACAGCAGGATAAAACTTCTTCAGAAGCCATCTGATCATGGATCTATACTGTTTGCAAAGGTAGGGGTTGTCATTTACAGCAGGATAAGGCTTCTTCTGAAGCCATCTGATCAGGATCTACACTGTTTGTAAAGGTAGGAGTTGTCGTGAACAGCAGGATAAGGCTTCTTCAGAAGCCATCTGATCAGGATCTACACTGCAAAGATAGGGGTTGTCGTGAACAGCAGGTTCATCTTTACATCAGTGAATATGGTATTAAGCCTTACTAGACAGTGGTAAGCCTTACTAGACAGAGACCCGGTTTCCATACCAGCTGTTGTCATTTTACGTTGTTTAGTCATTAGATCTTATTAGTAGTGAAGTCACAGATGTGCATTTATGAAAAACTATATGAAGCAGCACACTTCAGGACAAAACCAACTATATGAGACAGTACACGTCAGGACAAAACCTATCAAAGACCTGTGCGACCAGTCAAGCCCCAGATCAGGCAAGATTAGCAGGGGCATTTTATAATTTAGTTGTCGTTAACCTCTCTTTGGATGACCCTGAGGCTTTAGCATGATTTGTTTGAATTGAGGTTAAATGTCCCGGTCAACGCTATTTAGGTCATTTTGGAGATGTTGCTTCCATTATTGTAGTACATTTACCCGAAACTGAGATGAGATGAAATGACATCTCAAGCCCTAGCACCCAAACAAACCGCTAGAGGCCTCCGTGGTGCAGCGGTTACGCTACTCGCCTTGTAAACCAGGGATCGCAGGATCGATCCCGGGCTTCTCCAGACTTTCGGATGAGTCTTTAAACTGAGGTCCCGTCTCCGTATGACCTTAGCTGTTGGTGGGACGTAAAACTAAAACTCACTCACCCAAACAAACCGCTAAGATTGAAGGAACAGTTCGATTCACACAACTTTTCCTGGACAGACTAAGACCTAAGCGGTTTACCAGTACTCAAGTTCAGTCAGTCTCAGCCCTGCATGCACGCACCAGGCATGCTGCCGAATCTATTTGTCCAAGCCCTGAGTGATGGACGCAGGCTTTAACACTTATCCTGCTGAATATTCAGTCTAGCCACACCCATTTCTGAGTTTGAACCAATCAGATTACTTGATGTAATTTATTCCTACAAATTCATAAACTGAATGTCAAACAGTGTACATCCTGATCAGATGGCTTCTTCAGATCTACACTGTTTGCAAAGATAGGCATAAGTGTCGTGAACAGCAGGATAAGAGTTAGCATGAAATGGTTCCAATGAGTACCCAAAAATACGTCTTGCAGCAGATATTAACCCATTGTATACCAGTGGACTCTTCCATTGCTTTTTGCTGGACAAGTCCATTTGTCATATAAGGGGTGTCAGGCCTATTTTTCGTTTTTATTCTATTTTTGATGGAAAATTCTGTTAGCAAATAGTTCAGGCCCTGATCAGACGCCGCCTTCTGCGGCGTCTGATCTGGGCCTGCACTGTTTCCCAATGTACCCCTTTAGGGGTTTCCCGCATACAATGGGTTAACTTAAGTCCGTTTTCTCTAGATAAAGTGGGGTTTAAACGGATTTCATTTCAGGTCCTGCTGGTTTCATAACTTTATGGGATCAGTAGTTCCTACTCCAATTCTCCTAAAATGTTAACAGATTTGATTCACAACCAAACAAGGAGTCCAATAAGTCCAGACATAATGGCAAGCAGTGTAGACCCTGATCAGACTGCTCCTTCAGGAGCAGTCTGATCTGGGTCTGCACTGTTTGCATAGGCCTGGCTGTCCCAATACTTAGGATAATTACTGTACTATTAAAACTTTGATCACTTACAAAAGCAAAATATGCTAACAATTTTTGCTGAAAACAATTTACATTTTTCCAGCAAAAATACCAAAGTCATCAGGAAAACGTGTCCATGTGAAATAATGGCGTCCAACATGGTGTCAGAAATTACATATATTAGGTAAAAATTTGGAAATCATTCTTATTTCTGTTTTCAACAAAGATTGTGGGTGCTCATTAGAACCGCCTCATTGAGGCGGTTCTAACGAGTACCAACAATCTATCCTTCTGAGCAAATATTGGGCAGATAACATATACCCCCATAAACCCCACTTTTCTCTATATAAAGTGGGGTTTAGAGGGGTTTTTGTTTCACAGACTTGTCATCATGATGATTATAGATACATGCACTGTACTTGCCAGAACAGTTAACATTTTTCCGGCTAACAACCTTGTTAAGCTAACAATGCTTTGAACAACTGGGCCCTGAAGATTTCATAAAGTTTCATCAGGAAACACCATTATCAGGGCCTGTTGTTCCAAACTAACCATGTGGTTAGTGAACATACCGTTGAAGCTGAGGTTAAACGTCCTAAACGTCTCCGTCAACACTGTTTAGGTCATTTTGGAGACGTTGCTTCCAATTTTGTGGGACTTTTACCTGACTGAGATGAAATGACATCTCAAGCCCTGCCGCCCAGACAAACCATTATGTACTGTCTGACTTGCATCACTTTGCCTTAGACCTTTAAAGTGGTTTACCAGTACTCATGTGCGGTTAATTTCAGCTCTGCGTGGAAGCATCATGCGGACCAAGCTTCTTTGCCCAGCCCCGATGGGCGTGGGCCTACTTTGATAATTTGATATGGCAAACAAGCAAATATGCTAAAAATGCAATAATTACTCCCAGTTTTTCAGCCAAAATACCACTGTTTTTATTGTATTTTCTAGATCAGATAAGTATTTGACCACTTAACCCTTATCTTGCTGAATATTCATTTAAGCCACTCCCATTTCTGTCTATCAACCAATCAAATTACTTGATGTAATTTATTGCCACAAATTCATAAACTGAATGCCAAACAGTGTAGATCCTGATCAGATGGCTTCTTCAGAAGCCATCTGATCTGGATCTACACTGTTTGCAAAGATAGGGGTTGTCGTGAACAGCAAGATAAGGGTTAATATTGAGACAGATAGGCCTGAGCAAGATCAGACTGCTCCTTATCAGACTGCTCCTGAAAGAGCAGTCTGATCAGGGTCTTCACTGTTTGCCATTATGTCTTTACCTCTTTGGACTCCTTGCTGGATCATGGAACAAATTTGTTAATATTTTAGGAAAATTACAGCATGTCCTCAATGTGTCCGAATTTTTAGGATTTTTTCGGTAATGGGCTTCTTATGCTTTGAAGAACTGGGCCTAGCTGTATCTAAAGTGTAGGTATGTCATACTAATCAATGCTAATGGCTAGATCACTTTCTGTTTTTATAGTAAATATTTGGGCATCTTACTAATATTTACAGGAATATCTATAAAATTTCATCTAACATTTTGCTGCTCAATGCCAAATAATTTAGTCCAGGTGGAGCCATCCAGGCCCAGTTTTCGCCCTGTTTGCCCATGTCTGCCTGTCTGAATCTATCAGTTTTTACAGAAATTTCTTATGTTGTCCATTCCAGACTGCATATTGATCTTATAAACTGGTATATATGGTAAAGCGTAACACACTGAGCAAGGGAGATAACTGCATTACATGCAAACACAACATGAAAAGCTTGTATTTCAAGGCCACAATGATTGCCCAATACCAAACACTGGCCTTCTATTACTATCAAAGCCCTGACAGGACTGGTGGCTTGATTGTCTCTTGAGTGTAGCCTGGACTTAGACCCATATCCCGCTGTTCACGACCACCCCTACCTTTGCAAACAGTGTAGATCCAGATCAGATGGCTTCTGAAGAAGCCTTATCCCGCTGGTCACGTCAACCCTTTTCTTTGCAAACAGTGTAGATCCAGATCAGATGGATTCTGAAGAAGTCTTATCCTGCTGTTCACAACAACCCCTACCTATGCAAACAGTGTACATCCAGATCAGAGGACTTCTGAAGAAGATTTATCCAGCTGTTCGCGACAACCCCCACCTTTGCAAACAGTTTACATCCAGATCAGATGGCTCATGAAGAAGCCTTATCTCGCTGTTCACGACAACCCCTACCTTTGCAAACAGTGCAGATCTCTTAACCCATTGTATGCTGGGGGTACCTTAGTGGCAAACAGTGCACACCCAGATCAGACGCCGTGGAATGCGGCATCTGAACAGATTTTTCCGTCAAAAATAGAACAAAAACGAAAAAGTAGGCCTGACATCCCTTATATATGACAAACAGACTTGTCCAACATATAGCAATGTAAGATTTTTTGGTTTTGGTTTTGGTTTTGGTTTTACAGCCCTTTCAAGATTATTTCACTCATATCGAGCCGATCATTAATCAGAGGTGGGCGAAAACCGGAGTACCCGGAGAAA
This sequence comes from Lucinisca nassula, assembly GCA_963580285.1. Taxonomy (NCBI): domain Eukaryota; kingdom Metazoa; phylum Mollusca; class Bivalvia; order Lucinida; family Lucinidae; genus Lucinisca; species Lucinisca nassula. The sequence continues at coordinate 129,118,826 of OY757020.1, read as the reverse complement.
AACCACCTGACCTTCCATTGCAGAACTTGGCGTCTCACATGTGATCCGAGCGAGGCTCAAACCACAGCGGTGAGAGACCTAATGATTAAGAGTCAGCGCTCTTAACCACTAGGCCATGGAGGCCACTCTATAGCAATGTAAGAGTTCACTAGTATACAATGAGTTAAACAAGACTGAACTCATAGCGATAAGAGTAGTGTAGCTTTTCTATAAATAACCATTACCTGGATTTCCCACAAATCAGCAATAGTCATGTGGCCATCATGCAGTAATGAAAAGCTACTGTGATTAGCAACTTTGGGTTGATTGATAAACAATTAACCCTTCTCTTGCTGAATATTCAGCTTAGCCACACCCATTTCTGTCTATCAACCAATCAAATTACTTGATGTATTTATTGCTACAAATTCATAAACCGAATGCCAAACAGTGTAGATCCTGATCAGATGGCTTCTTCAGAAGCCATCTGATCTGGATCTACACTGTTTGCAAAGATAGCGGTTGTCGTGAACAGCAAGATAAGGGTTAACTCAGAAATCTCCAAATCTAGCATTTTTCACAAATTATTACAAAATTGTGATATTTTGTCTTACTGTATTTACCGTATGTATTCAGAAAGACACAGAGCTCTCGGAAACGCAGGATTCTGCGTATTTTACGCCGACTTTATGCCGTTGTACGCGTTCAATTCACTACCGCCGATTCTTATGTACGCATGTTTTTATTGCCACACGGGTCCAAAATTACAGAAGCGGTAATATCGGAAGCTTATTTAGGCCGCTTACGCAATACCACTAAAAGATCAAATGCGGCGCCGCTTTTTGTGTTGAAAGCACACGTGCCACATATTGACAGGTATTTTTGCAAGTGGTAGGTTTGCGGCACAAGTTAAAACTGATTGTATCTTTTTAATCTCGGCGCGCTAATCCCTGTGTTATTACGGATTACAATTAATTAGTCTACTGATTGATGTGAGCATGGACCATCAACGGATTAATATAAGTCGGTAAAATACCACATTTAGTTAAACCAGAGTTTTGGCAAAGACAATATAATTGACGAATTACCAATGTCATGTATTTTCGCGACCAAACGATCGTACTTTTTATCGCTCGGTCAAAGAGTGTTTCGATGTTTACTGGTGACGCAAATGTCTGTACTTCTTTAAAATGCAATCATTTTAAAAATTACAGGAAGTCAGATTTAGTTAGGATGCTTGCCCTACGTATTTGTTCACAAAATTATGAGATAGTGTAACGTACATGAAAGCATAAACATGGCTGTATAGAATTTGGGTTTGCATTATATCTGTTGTTATCCTAACAAAACATGATTTTTATGATATATGGCATTATTTGGCTAGAAGTGTGAGAATAAATCGGAGCAACTGCATGTTTTTTTGTTTTTTTTTTGGGTGGGGGGGGGAAAGAGTGGGTTTTACTGGGGTATACATTATTTTCCTAATATTTCTACAAAACATCAGATTGTGGCTGCTTCTTACACATATCAGTGAAATAGTTCTAACTAATACCCACAATCTACACATCAGTTATTCATATGGATGTGTAGCCTGATAATAAGAAATTTTTGTCTATGTTCTATGCCCAATCAAGATCAGAACTCCAACTTTTTATATGGGAATCCAACTTTTTACCTGTGAATCCAACTTTTTACAAGGAAGGATTCCTGGAATCCTGTTTTCAAAACCCTAGTGAGGGCTCTGAGACAGGCCTGAGTAAACAGTGTGAACCCAGTATCATCATGGTCTGCACTGTTGCCCTTCATCCAGCCATTTTTAGCCACAACATTGGTTAGTTAATTGTACTAGTTCAAATTTTAGAACAAGTATAGTAAGGAGTTGAGGTGTCTGAATATTTAGGGTAATTACAGAATATCATAGATTGTGGGTTGTTGTAAGAGGCAATTGAGTGAGGGTGTCATGTGTTTTCTTCAAAATTTATTTGGGAAATGGCTGAACTGTTTGCAAACAGTGTAGGCCCTGATCAGACAGCGCGTTTTGCGGCATCTGATCTGGGGCTACACTGTTTGCCAAGGTACCCCTTTAGGGGTTTCCCCCGCATACATTGGGTTAAAAATATTCATGAGATGATTTTCTTTGGCCACAGTCACTCTCCAATCGATCTACTGAGAAATGCAAGAAGTATGGCAAAAAATCACGATGTCAAGCTGACATTTTATTGTCATTATTTTCAAATGTTGTAACAAATTTCAATAACAGCTGTACAGACAAGCCAAATCACAAATGAAGACTATGTTTTCAAATTTTCTTCCTTATATTATATATTTTTTTTCATACAGGAATTCCATTAAAGGCTATGTTGTGCCTGTGTGTGTCTGTGTGTGTGTCTGTGTGTCTGGGGGGGGGGGGGGGGGCGTCAACACTGTCTAGGTCATTTTGGAGACGTTGCTTCTAATTTTGTGGAACTTTTACCCGACACTGAGATGAAATGACATCCCATTAGCCCTGTCGCCCAATGAAACCAACAGGGTTTATAAGCATGGACAGTCAGACTCACACCGCTTTGCCTGGGCAGGCTTAGATACTCTAAGCAGTTTACCAGCACTCGTGTGCAGTCGGTTTCAGCTCTATGTGGAAGCATCATGCAGCCTATCTATTTCTTCAAGCCCTAATGCTTGCATTTAAGTTGCCATCCCTAGATACATTAACTCTTATAGTTCTTGAGAAAATGAACATGACCATTAGGGTGAACCCTAGGATGGTCGCATAATGTTGATGGCTTGATAAACCGATGGATGAACAGATGGGATATCACGACAATGAAATCAGGCTGCCCAGGGGACAATTCATATGAAATGTCAAGTCTTTATTTTTCTTCAACACGTCAGAATGTCGACTATTTTCTGCTCGGTGATGAATCGCTAATCGTTTGTTTATTATCCAGGAGGTAGTTTAGAAAAACTTTTCCCAGAACCTAAATTTTAGTGTTCGCGGAAAAAAAAACAAAGCTGACTGAGGTTTGGGAAGTGATATAATCATCAGGGAAACGTAAATGTGGAGTATATTCTCATTACGATTCTGAGCAGAGAGCAAAAATTGACCAATGGGCTTGTGAAGTGCAGAGAAACATTAGGTCACTAAAGAAACAGTACCTGCAGTAGCTCAACAAAACCCCAATAAGCTTCAATAAAATTGGATTTTAGGTTCTGTCTTAACCCTTGTTCTGCTAAGCCCGGATATGCATTATTTTCCAAACAATGAAGATCCAGATCAGATGGCTTCTGACGAAGCCATCTGATCAGGATCTACATTGTTTGTCATTCAGATTGTAAATTTGTTGCAATAATTTGCATCAAGTAATCTGATTGGTTGATAATCAGTAGTGGGGTTGGCATATTTGAATATTCAGCAGGACAAGGGTTAAAACTCCGCTGCTATCCAACATTTTCTCTCAATTTCACGGCATTTTATTTTTGTAAAATATATTTTCTCACCATAGTATCACAAAAATGAAGTGACTGTGAAAAAAATTTGATTTACACAATTAGTTAGAGACCACAGTGCTGAGACCTAATGCTCTTAACCTATATTTAGTACCAGAAACCCCAAAACGGGTACCCTGGCAAACATTGCAGGCCCAGATCAGACGCCGCAGAACGCGGCGTCTGATCTGGGCCTACGCTGTTTGCTAAAAGTTCAGCCATTTTCCAAATAAATTTTGAAGAAAACACAACCTGACACCCCTAAATTTTGAAATGAACTCCTGCTATATGTAAGGAGGAAGATTCCATTTGGTACTAAATGAATTAAGCACTAGACTACAGAGACCAACACCGGCCCCCGCCCACCGGGGCTTGAAGAAATAGATGGACTGCATGATGCTTCCATGCAGAGCTGAAACCCACTCTCACACGAGTACTGGTTAACCGCTTAGAGGATCTAAGCCTGCCCAGGCAAAGCGGTGCGAGCCGGACCATCCATGCTTATATACCCTATTGGTTTCATTGGGCGACAGGGCTTGAAGTCATTTCATCTCAATGTTGGGTAAAAGTCCCACAAAATTGGAAGCAACATCTCAAAAATGACCTATACAGTGTTGACGGGGATGTTAAACCTCAAATCAACCAACCAAGACAACACTGTAAGAGCACTTTTTGTAGCTTTGGAAACAGAAACAGTGTCATTCTATCTGTTACAAGCACAGCTGGCGCCTAACCCATTCTGTACTGGAAACATGATACTGGCAAACAGAGCAGGCCAAGATTGCATGCTGCATCAAGGCCTACACTGTTCACCCAAACATTAAGGTATTTTCCAAATAAATTTTGCAGATATAACACAACCTGACATCCCTAAATTTTGAAATGGACTCCTGCTAAGATAATTGTAACATAAGGAGGAAGATTCCATTTGGTACAAAAAAAGGGTTAAAAATCCACCACCATTTAAATTTCAGTCATGTATAAAATAGTTTTCAAATACTGCATAATGGAGTGCTTATGAAACCATGCATCAAACTAATTTGGGCAAAGGCATGACAAAATCCACCATAAGATGTGCAACCAGCGAAGACTCGGATCAGACTGTGGATCCATGCGGTGAGATCAGAGTCCTCGCTTGATCAAAAAATCTCTTGCTACACTGCATATATGTACATGCAGGCTCATCTGAGTGTTCACTAGTGACACAGTCCTATTATATGGGCCCCTTCAAGCGATTTTGGTACTTATCGCCTACGCGAGCAGCGAAGGTTCAGGCGAGCCTGCGCATCCGCGCAGTCTCGCCAGAACCTTCGCTGCTCGCTCATACAAGCAGTGAATAAAGAGGAACCTTGAGACAGAAAGCCATATTCCTGGCCCCTCTGAATGGCTGGGCATCGCGCAGTTAAAATTTGTCATGACGGAATGCTCGAAGACACAAATTCGCTTGGCAGGGCTCATATAAACATGATAGTATCATACAGTCAAATTCTGCTATTAAGACCACTTAAAGTTAAGACTAAAACTGGTTTGAACAAGATGTGTTTGTGAAACACTGATGCCCCCGGACAGCGCATGTTAAATTTGAAAGCAGAATCACTAAGCAGTCGAAAGGTATGGCCAATGTTCAAGTCTTAAAAAGTAGGTCAAGGTCACAAGGTCAAAAATTATGGGATCGTTTGAAAGGTCTTGTGACACAGAATGCACATGTGAAATATGAAAGCCCTAACACTTGCTAAGCGAAAGTTATGGTCAATGTTAAAGTTTTTAAAAACTAGGTCAAAGGTCAAGGTCATGAGGTAAAAAATTATGGTACCACTGGAAAGGTCTTGTGAAAAAGAATGCATATGTGAAATATGAAAGCTCTATCACTTACCAATCGAAAATTATAGACTATGTTAAAGCTTTTAAAAAGTAGGCCAAATGTCAAGGTCAGGAGGTCAAAATTTATGGTACCACTAGAAAGGTCTTGTGACAAAGAATGCACATGTGAAATATGAAAGCCCTACCGATTACCAATAGAAAGTTATGGCCAATGTTAAAGTTTTTATAAAGTAGGTCAAATGTCAAGGTCAAGGTCACGAGGTCAAAAATTATGGTACCGCTAGAAAGGTATTGAAACAAGGAATGCACATGTGAAATATGAAAGCTCTATCTATTACCAATCAAAAGTTATGGCCAATGTTAAAGTTTCTAAAAATTTTGAAAAAAGTAGGTCAACGGTCAAGGTCAAGAGATCAAAAATTATGGTACCACTGGCAAGGTTTTGTGATAAGGTATACACATGTGAAATATGAAAGCTCTATCTATTACCATTCAAAAGTTATGCCCAATGTTAAGGTTTTTGTAGACAGACAAACAGACAGACCAAAAACTATATGCCCCCCGAATCTCTTAGATTCCAGAGACGTAAAAACTTACGGACATGTGTTGAGAAGGTTCCATTAATTTTATTCTTTCTTTTTATCTTTTTTTACACCCAGTTTCGCTTTATAATAAGAGGCCACCTTTGTAAGTGTTGTGGTCTTAAAGACCACTTTTGAACAGTCCCAAATGTGGTCTTAGTTTAGAAATTTTACTGTTTTATTGTGATAGTATCAACTCCAGCAATCATTTGTAGCCCTTGTATGACGAACGTTCACCCGAGCAGGTAATAATGCCCGAGGGTGCAGCCTCGGGCAATATAGTGAACAAATCGTCATATTATGCAAACACAAGGGCAACAGATGTTCTATTCCAGTGCATGCAAGTTACTGTACTTTTGAGCAGTGACATCACAGGGGAATATTAAAGGGGGACATGGACATGAAAATTTTCTCATCCTGTGTGTGGCATGCTCTCGACCAATCCAAATTCTTGAATAGCTCATGAATGTTAATGAGGTATAATAAAATCTTTGAGCCTCTTGCATCACTGGTTGGCCTGCAGTCCTTGTATTGCAGCACAGGCAAGGTTATAGGGGAGATGTTGTTATTTCTTCTTTTCTACACTTCCATTCCTTTTCCTCTTTGTCACCTCGTCTGCTGAGTGCAATAACGGTGTAACTGACATTTTGGCCAAAATTGTTTTTTTGCATAAATGGGTGCCTTAGGACTTGACACACTTGGTAAATAAGTTCTACAGCTGGATTCTGCCTAAATCATGATTTATTTCAGCATTTTGGAATTTTTTTTGTCAGTTACACCGTTTTTGCTCTGACTTTTAGAAAAAAAGTTGGCGCAAAAACAGTGTAAGTGCACTTACCCCATTTTTGCGCAAAGTTTTTTAATACCTCAAAAATATTGAATCGTGCTGCTTGATATTTCAGAATAAGCATGTAAGTACCATGCAGAATGTATAAAATGTGACCTATCTCTTTAATTTACTGCTTCACCATGTAAAAGGTAAAGAAATTAGGTTTGTACATTTACACAATTTTAGCGCTGGATGCACTTACACTGTTTTTGCACCAAATTGTGACCAAAAACACTTGGCACAGAAATGGTGTATCAACCCTTAAATGCTAAATATTTCTTTTCAAATGCCATTTATTCAACAATAGACATCACACACAAATGAAAGAAATCGCCATGAAGTTAAGAAACCAGCTTATAGTATGGTTTACTATGCCATTCTTAAAAAAAAAAGTTTTTTGTCTCTCCTGAAAAGTTGCCATTTTGCACTTACAACGTTATTGCACTAAGCAGACGATTTATTCTTTCTTTTTATCTTTTTTACACCCAGTTTCGCTTTACAATAAGAGGCCACCTTTGTAAGTGTTCAAAAGTGGTCTTAAAGACCACTTTTGAACAGCCCCAAATGTGGTCTTAGTTTAGAAATTTTACGTTTTATTGTGATAGTATCAACTCCAGCAATCATTTGTAGCCCTTGTATGACGAACTTTCACCCGAGCAGGTAATATTGCCCAAGGGTGCAGCCTCGGGCAATATAGTGAACAAATCGTCATATTATGCAAACACAAGGGCAACAGATGTTCTATTCCAGTGCATGCAAGTTACTGTACGTTTGAGCAGTGACATCACAGGGGAATATTAAAGGTAGACATGGACACGAAATTTTCTCATCCTGTGTGTGGCATGCTCTCGACCAATCCAAATTCTTGAATAGCTCATGAATATTAATGAGGTATAATAAAATCTTTGAGCCTCTTGCATCACTAGGTGGCCTGTAGTCCTTGTGTTGCAGCGCAGGCAAGGTTATAGGGGAAATGTTGTTATTTCTTCTTTTCTACACTTCCATTCATTTTCCTCTTTGTCACCTGTCCCTCACTTTCATCTCCTCTACTATCTCTTTTCTGCCTTTTTCTGGGAGACAACACACAATGACCCAATTATCCCTTGTCCTGCTGAATATTTTAATATGCCACACCCACTACTGATTATCAGCCAATCCGATTACTTGATGCAAATTATTGCAACAAATTCACAATCTGAATGACAAACAATGTAGATCCTGATCAGATGGCTTCTTCAGAAGCCATCTGATCTGGATCTACATAGTTTGAAAGATCAGACATATCCGGGCTCAGCAGGACAAGGGTTAAATTCCAACACAATCTATCAATCTATACTGGGATAAGGACATAGTGCATATTTCTAATCTCCGAAACTAACATCTTTCATAGGAAATCCTGAAGCTTTCGGGTTTTTCTTATACGGCTGCAACAAATATAGATTGTGGGTGCTCATTAGAACAGTCCCAAAGGTGGTCTTTTACTAGAGTACACTGGGTGTAGAAAACGAAAACAAACAGTGCAGACCCATATCAGTCCGATCAGGGTTTACATGATTTGCCAACCCATTATTTGAACTCCTTGCTGAATCGTGAAAAAATACTTGTTAAAATTTTTTTAGAATTTCAGCAAGTCCTCTAATCTTTACTTTACGTAAGCCAAATTTTTTTTCTCTAACAGCAAAAGGGGTGCTTAATATTTTGTTCTTGGAAAAACAGTGAGGGGGGCGCTTATAGAAGCAGGGGCATTAAATTGGAGGAAAACGGTAAGTCTTATTTTCACTAGTGTTAATAGTAAATTTCCCACCCCCGCCCATCGGGGCTTGAAGAAATAGATGGGCTGCATGATGCTTCTAAGCCTGCCCAGGCAAAGCGGTGCGATTCGGGCCGTCCATGCTTATAAACCCTATTGGTTTCATGTCATTTCATCTCAATGTCGGGTAAAAGTCCCACAAAATTGGAAGCAACGTCTCCAAAATGACCTTTACAGTATTGACTGGGACGTTAAACCTCAAATCAAACAAACAAAAAACAGTGAGGGGCACTCATAGGATCAGGGAGGAATATGGTAGGTCTTATCTTTAGCTGGTCTTAACCCTTTTCGTACCAAATGGAATCATCCTCCTTATATATAGCAGGAGTCCATTTCAAAATTTACGGGTGTCAGGTTGTGTTTTCTTCAAAACTGATTAGGAAAATGACTGAACTTTTAGCAAACAGTGGAGGCCCTGATCAGAAGCCGCTTTCTGCGGCGTCTGATCTGGGCCTGCTCTGTTTGCCAGAGTACCTGTTTTGGGGTTTCTGGTACTAAATGGGTTAATAGCAAATTTCAGCAGAATAAGATTGTAACTACATATGGTAAACCTCAAATATCTAGAGCCAGAGTATTAATGTCATTTTCACAGCCTTAAACATTTTATTGTCACCTATCAGTCAATGTGATCAAAAAGACAGTTACAAACCATTGTACCTACTGTCCTATCTTATTTTAGTTGCAATTCATTTTTACCCGTTTTGCCCTGAATGGAATCGTCTTCACTTTAAATAAAGAAGGGATCCATTTTTAAACTTAGCCATGTTGGGTTGAGTAATTTTGGAGATTGCTGAACTTTACGGCAAACAGTGTAGGCCTTGATCAGATGCTGCAGAATGCAGATCTAACCTTGCACAGTTTGCCAGTTGACTGGGTTCTGGTATAAAATGCATTTATACCACATTTTGACTGTGCATACTTGCAAGGAAACCGCCAAAACGGTTGACCTGTACCTTATCCTGCTGAATAAATTTATTTAGTCACACCCAAATAACATAAAACAAGAGGCCCATGGGCCACAATGCTCACCAGAGCTCAGGCGGACTCTGAATCCAAAATATTAGGCCTTTTATGAGGAGGAGGAGGATGGTTGGCCCCCGCTTATCAGGGCTTGAAGAAATAGATGGGTTGCATGATGCATCCACGCAGAGCTGAAATCCGGCTGCACACGAGTACTGGTAAACAGCATAGAGGATCTAAGCCTGCCCAGCTAAAGCCGTGCGAGTCAGACCGTCCTTGCTTATAAACCCTATTGGTTTCATTGGGCGACAGGGCTTGAGATGTCATTTCATCTCAATGTTCTGCAGAAGCCATCTGATCTGGATCTACACTGTTTACAAGCATAGTCTACACTGTTTGTTTGCAAGCAGGGTAGATCCAGATCAGATAGCTTCTGAAGAAGCCATCTGATCAGAATCTACACTGTTTGCCATGCATTGAACAAAATACATTTTAAGCACTTTGATTAGTGGCTAGTCAAAAATGGGCTTGGCTTAATTAATGTATTCAGCAGGATTAGGGTTAAAGTACTATCAAACAATGATGTCAGGAGACGGGCTCTCAATGATGGTTTGTGGGTGTTTTGAGCTTAACGTCCCACCAACTGCTAAACGACCTCAGTTTAAAGCCTGGAAGCGTCCCCCGCCCCCACCACGCCCCGAGGTGAAAAGCTGAATGACTACAATATATATAGATAGTGCCGGTTTTGAGGTAATCTGTTAAAAACCCTCACAAATCACCTCTTCAACCAGCACTATCTATATATAAACACATCTTACCACATATATATTTTACCGCAGTATTTTGAGCAGACAGATAAACCGACTATTACATGTCAATTTATCTTTACCACACTGATAGTTGGACATCAAAGTCCAAAAGGGAAATCACCTACGGACTATTTCAGTATTTAGAAAACCATTCACTGGACAAAAAACTAGTCATTTATTTACGTTCAATTTCTTACTATTCTAGTACAAGCCGTGATAGCCGAGTGGTCTAGATGGTTTGGACTGTAAATGGTGGGGCATGAGTTCGAATCCCGGTAATGACATAAAAATCTTTTTATAATGGAACATTGAATAAAAATGATGACAGCGTAATCGGTTTCAATAAAAAGCGTTTCTAAGCGATAAAAATGGGTTAAAAAAAAAGAAAAAAATACAAAAAAATCCTGATAACACTGTAATCGGTTTAATTAAGAAAGGTTACTAAGCAACTCGTAGAGAACAACAAATAATTAAAAGTAATATCCAAAATCTGCTCCGATAAAAGTCGCGGATAGACACTATATAGAAACATATTAAAAAGAATTTTGAAAATTCCACTTTGGGGCAAAAACTTTAACCCCTCCTGAAAGTGCCTTTACATAATCCAATGACCACCAGATTTTGCACATATAACAAGACTTTAAGGCTGTATAACATATTAAAATTCCAAGTTCCTATGACAACTTTTGGAATTTCAGAAAGTCTTTGAGTCTTCCTAAAAGTGGAATCCCATCAACCGATTAGTCTCAAATTTTGCATATGTATTTGGGTTGCATATATACATATTATCACAAAATTTCAAAGTTCTAGCATCATTTTGGAATTTCCTGCAAGTCTTTGAATTGTTGTAAAATAACATTGGTTCAACTAATTACCACCAAACTTTGTACATATGTTTCAACATACAAAATGCACATTCTTATAACATTGTAGGTCGGAAGTGAAGCAAAAAAAAAAAATATTAACTTTCATATTTTGGTGGTGGGTCATTTACTATTGTAATTTTATTGAATAAAATCAAGCATTTTCTATCTTTTTTTTCATTTCATTCTTCGCTTGAGCCTTACCTTCCTCAATAAGTTTCTTTCTCTCACTTTCACTCAATCCTGTTTGTTTTGAATGTATATTGTCTTTGAGTTTATTATATTTGTCCAACTCATCCAACACAAGTTTAAATTCATTCTCAGATATCTGTCCGTCTGTCAAAGCCTTAGAAATCAAATCCTTTATACTATTCAACTTACTATCAGCAATAGTTTTAATCTCATAATGTTTCTGTGCTTTTGAAGTCATTTTACGCCTAATTAGTTTAACACACACACCCAAACTCCCACACACAACAGCACCAATCTCTAAAGGCAACATAATTGGAACAGCCAATCCAACACCTGCCAAAATAACACTTGTTGATATCAAACCAGTATCAACACCGTCGGTAATATTTATACCTCGTTTATACTTTTTATACATTGCTTTTCTCACATCTCTCTCATTAATTAACGTCTTCTCTATCTCAGATATCTTCTGTAATCTATAGTTCTGCCCATCTTCAACAGGCAATTCAGGATATAATGGTGCAGTAGGTTGTTTCATTTTTTTTCTTAATAACACATATTTTTTTATTCAATAAATAATTCAATTATCATCGAAGCCACAGTATTAACACATGTAGCATTATTAGTCTGACAAACAAAATCAATCGCATCACCAGCCTCAACCTTTAACGGTGTAGCAAAGTTATCGTGTTTTCTTAAAATATTATTCAATGATATATCATATCCTGCTTGTGGATTTCCATTAATTGCAATCGCCACAGACACATCGCCTTTTGTTCTTTTACTCGACAGTCCAACACCTATTATCTGGCCAGGAAAGTTCATCACATATCCAACACCTACTTCTCTACCACCATTTCCAAAGCCAAACACTTCATTCTTCTGTAAGGAACCTTTACTCTCCGCACAAATGCTTATCAATTTTCTGTCTGACATATTATCAACCTTATTATATAATAATCGATGATTGACATACATATCCCGAAATCTATCTTGAAGTCCTGTATGTCTATCATTCAATGTATTTATTTGTGTAAATGCTTGACTTCTCATATTAAATATTTCTTGTTTCAGCCCCAATGCATCTACGTGTTTTCTCTTAGCACCAAATATACTCATTTTTTTATTATAATTATATAATTTCCAAAACGCAATTAATTGGTAGATGATTAATTACCTTGTTGTTATTTTCATCCCTGATTTCTAATTTCAATTCTGCTATAGCATCATTCACCAAACACTTATATTCTGGATGCTCAAATCTCACTGTTGTTATCTCTCCAAACTCTTTATTTTCCACTGGAACAACAGCCAACACAGTACTCGGCATACCATCTAAATAATTATTTGAAGTATTAATCTGTTCCAAATGAACATACAATGATTTATAAACAGCAAAATCTACAGCTCTCTCACCATAATGAGTTTCATTAACAGCAAACTTTCGCTTATTTCCAAACCCCAACATTTGTTTTAAGCCCTTGCTTATCTTCAATTCATCCGGTGTAATTAAAGAAGCAATTCCATTTGTTTCATTTACAGATAATGTAATATTATTACTTTGAAATAAATCTGCTATTTGTTGGAAACTATAATAACCATCTATAATCTTATGAGGTCTCTCTTTAGTCTTCTGCAAATATTCATCAACAACATTAAACCATCCAACACCATATGTTATAGATTTCAAACCAATACGTTTATTCCCATCTCTGTTATCAATGTATTGTTGCAAGTTTATTGTCTTGTCAATATTCGAAATTGTATGATACATTTTTATTTTTTATATATAATCAATAATAAAAATGATACCTAAAGAATTCAAGTACAATCCCAATGCATCATATAACCCCAATACTAAATATACCGAAAAGAATATTGAACTTAAAAAACAAACGATTTATGTTAATAAAGACGACCATTTTCCAGTAACGTTTCCCGACTTATTTCAAAACTATCAAAATCCAACATTACACACCAATGAACCGTGGAATACATGGCTTCATTCATCATTTGACTGGTGGCAATGTCAATTAAATTTTGCTGTTTGGTGTGCCACTACAGGATGTGGTGTAAGTTATCAAGATCATTTGCAAAACACTTCAGGACTAACTAAAACAATATATACATTTCATGTTTATTATTGTATTGCTCGTATTTTGAAAGAACTTAAAACACCTTTACCAACAGATGAATCATTTTGTTATTACAAAAATCCATACGACAAAGCTGTCTATCAAAAGTTATGCAATGAATTCAATGTTTCACCTAATACAGATTGGAGGCAAAAATTAGAAAGTAGTTCTAAATGCAGTGGTCTAGGGAGTTACACACAATATTTTAAACCAAGTGGAAAATATAGACAAGAACATCGAAGTGAAGGTCCATTCTTTAATCCAAATGATAAAATAGAACATACAGTAGATATAAGTGACGCCTGGACAATGTTTATATTAGACAAATCAGAAGGATTAACAAAAACAGGTATTGAACGAATTAACGAAAGTATTAGAATGTTTGTATGGGCACTATTAGCAGCACAATCTCAAACACGTGTAGAAATTCTAAAAATAGGCACAGGATTTGATGCTCAGAAACAATTTCTTGCTAACATTGAAGATGCTATTAATAGTCCAGTTGATTTACCAAGTCAAATACAAAGATATCAAAACACACTCAAATATGCAAGAAGTAAAGTAGATTTTGTTTATGGTATTGGATTATATATGTCTCCCAGTGATATGGTTTTACAAGTTGGCACTATCGCTGGATATAATAATAAAATTGTAATTGCAACAGAAAATCAAACACTTGGTTTCAATAGTGATGTAAATGTTAAACCTGTTGCATCTGCTACACAACCTGCAACTATACAAGGCACACAAACAAAGAAATCTCTACCAGATTATCATCAACAAGCAGTTGATTATGCAAAGAAACACAATCTGTCAAAAAGTTGGGTTGATGGTGCTGGTACCTCCGATGCTAGAATAGCAGATTGGTTTAATCATCACAAACTTGCTAACCAATCTACTACAAAGAAATCTCTACCACAATCTCTACAAGGCACACCAACAAATAAATCTCTACCACAATCTCATCAATCTCTACCAGAAAAAAAAGAAGCCATACAACATGAAGACAACAAAACAGCATTAATAGTAGGAAGTATAGTAATTGGACTATTAATTATGTATGAAATTTATTAAGTTCTTTTTTTTCTTATAAACTCTCTCGCAGATGCATATAACAATCCAGCAACCAATACAACTAATGCCCATAAATGTTCTCCAAACCAACCAACAACTTTACCCGCAGAAGACAACAACCAAGACACAATAGAACCAATAACACCTGGTAATGCAGTAGCTACTTTTCCTGCAAGGGTAGAAAGTAATTTACCAAGATTTGATAATTGTTTCTTAACCCAATCTTTAACACCACCTTTTGGTGGAGAAGGAGGGGTTGAAGTAGTACCACCACCAGTAGGAATAACAGCTTCTACAATAACACCAATAATCATTCCAAAAGCGGTTAAAATACTAACAATTGTAATGCCTTGTTCTCTGAATAATGTTCTAATTCTTTCACCCAATGTAGTGTCTTCTTTTAATACTTTGTTTATAGTCTCTTTGATTCTATTTACCTGACTACGTATTTTTTCTTTATTAACATTAATAACTTCCAATCTTGCACTTCTCTCACTTTCTAACTCTTTGATTCGACTACTTATCCTTTCTATTTGAAATTCATCATTGTCTGCTTTGGCTTGTTCTAATTTTGTATTTTCTTTTGCTAAGTCTTTATTTGTTTCATTCAGTTTTGCCAATTCATTTGCTATCTCTTCTTTGACTGTTGTCATTGCATTTGCTATTCCATCAATCTCTCTTTTTGTCCAATCTGTTTGTGTTCCTGCTTCACTACTAACACTTTCAATGAATGATGTCTCTAATGTTTTCACAGATGTTTCTGCATTATTTGCAGTTTCTAATAGTTCTTGTGCTTCTTGTTGTGATGATACATCATTATCAAGATTCTTGAATTTTTCTGATAATAAATCAGATTGTGTCTCTCTCAACTGGTTTTCTATTAAAGTTGTAAGCTCAGCTCTACCTTCTTTAATTCTTGTAGCAGATGGTTTAAAATCATCTACACCTAATACATTCCTAACAAAATCAACACCATTGCAAAGTATTAAATGATAAAAATGTTGCTATTTCATCTGGTGCATTGGAACGATAATATGTTAATGCAATATCCTTTCCACCTTCATCTTTAACATATAACATTGGCCTTCCAAAACCATCACTCTTGAGAGACAAACCTTTGATTTTACGTTTAGGTTCTTCATTCCTTTCGTAAAATCTATCTATCATTTTTTGACCTACGCTATCAAGCAGAGTTTTCCTATCATCACCGGTTAAATCATTCGAATCAGCAAACTGACTATTTAATGTTCTCTGAAACTGCTCTTCATCTGTAAAAGATGTTTCTGCTTCTTCATCATAATCATCCCTGTCATACTCAGGATTTTCATATTCAGCCATTATTTATTTATTATTTAAAAATATTTTTTTATCTTTTAAAAAAATGTCAGCTTACGGAGATAAACTAAACCCTTACAGAAAATTAAGAGAACCACGAGGTGTGAGAGGCATCCGCCAAAGTGTAGTAATAACAAATAACCCTTCAACTATTGACCAAAATCAACAATTATTAGTGAGATTTCCTAATCTAAGTAGTAATGATGTTATTGTTCCCGGAACAGTCAGATTAGCATTTGAAATTGAACTAACCTCTAAAGATGCAAATGCAACTATATTTCAAAACATAGGAAGAGCAATAATTAAGAAAACAACAATTAGAATAAGTGGAAATGAAGTTATGTCCATTGACGATAGTGACATCTATCATTGTTATATTGATTTATGGAAGACTATTACAGAACGTGTAAATATGGTATATCAAGGCGTTGGCAAAGAGAACATGTTGAGACATAGAGTGGGTGCAGGAAACGCAACAGCAGATAAAGAAGATCAAGCCATCGCAAAAGCATATGGAAACAGGTTTTGCATCCCACTTGATTTTGAATTATTGGAAACCCATATGCCATTTTATCAAGCAGGATTAGGAGATAGACTTGAATATGAACTTACATTCAATGATTATAATAAAGTAATTAAATCAGGCGATGCAACTTCAACTTATACAATCAAAAATATTTGTTTGGAATTTGATATTGTTTCTGATACTGAATTAGCAAGACAAATAAGACAGCAAGTTGATGGTAAAATGGTTATTTTGTATGACAGAATACTAAGACACAGAAAAATAACTAAAAACAAATCTGATACACTATGGAATATCAATCTAAATGTTCCTGCAAGAAGTATGAAAGGAATTCTTATGCTATTCGAAGATCCTGAAAGGGCCAGCACAGAAGAATATTATAATCCAGAAATTACAAAAGTGGAAATGACAATAGAAGGGATTCCGAATCAATTGTATAGTCAAGGAATGAAGTCCCACCAACACTGGGACGAAATAAATAAATTCTTTGCTTTGAATTCAAAAAGAAACAAAGAAACAAGTATGGTCGTTAAAGATTTATATTTTACTGATACAACAATAGAAAAATATCTAACGAACAGGTATGCTTTATGGTTGGATTTACGTTCAACTGATGATAATACACTTCATGGTTCTGGAAGAAGAATTGAAAATGCATCAGAAGGTATCACAATACAAATAACGAAAGAAGCAGGAGTAGATGAACCAATCAATCTTTATTTGTTTGTTATACAAGATGCACAAATCAACTTTGAAGATGGTAGATTTAAAGAAGTCAGTTATTAATATTTTTTTTTTTACAAATAAAAATGGAGCTACCAAAATATCCTCATTGTGCTATTATATGTGGTCAAACTGGATGCGGGAAAACAGAGTTTGTCCTTGACCTTTTGGAAGAGGAATATCGTCAAGTATTTAAACATATTGTTATACTTTGCCCAACCATTCAATGGAACAAGGCTTATAAAAATCGTGAGTGGATTGGTGATGTTAGAAAGCCTAAAACAAAAAATATAACAATTGTTAATCCTATTGTTAATGGAGAAGAAAAACTACAAGAACTACTAAGAATGTTCTTTAATAAATATGCTGGTCATTCTACTCTCTACATTATTGATGATTGCAGTGCAACGAAAGAACTAACAAAGAAAAAAGATATGTTATCAGAATTAGCATTTTCTGGTAGGCATGCAGAACAATCAGTGTGGGTTATTTCGCAGAGATATAATTCTGTGTTAAAAGATTTAAGAGAACAAACAAAATGGCTATGCATGTTCTACACAAAAGATAGAGATAGTTTTGAAAATTGTTTAAGAGAGAATGATGTTATTCCTACTTTGGAAGAACGACAGAGAATAAAAGAAGAACTGAAAAAAAGAAGCATCGTAAGTTAATTTTGAAGACTGACCAGCCTACTGGTTATTGGTTGGTTGATTGATTTTTTTTTTTTTTTTTTTAGCAATGATTAAGTAATGTTTATGCAATGCTGTAGCAAATCTTAAGTAATGCTATAGCAAATCTTAAGTAATGCTTATGCAATGTAAAATAGCAATACTAAAAAACAATGCTGTTAGAAATATTATCAATCACTGCAATCTTATCAATAATCATAACAAACACTGCAATCTTATCAATAGCCGGATATGCGATGTTTTATTTTTTAAAAATAAAAAATAAATTACATGAAATAAAAATGAATGCTGAAGAATTATTACAAGACATTGAATGTGAAAGCACTTATGTAGAAAATAATGAACAAGAAACAAAACGTGAGCGATTATCAGCCATTGTTGCTGGTGGTGGTAGTAAGCAGTATCTTGGTAAAGACTTACAACTATCAGACATTGATACAATGACAGCAGAACAAATAAACAAACTTTACTGCAGATATGAAGCAAGTTTGGGAGCAAGTATGACTAAGACATTGGGTAATTCTTTCATTAGCTTATACGTGATGGGTGTATCAAAGTATTTCAATGTTGTTAATCCACCTAAACTGATACAAGACTTAGAGGAAGACCCTTTTATCAATCACGCTTTGACAAGTTCGTGTTGTGAATTGTATTATAGATATGGAATGTACCTTGCTCCATTAACTGCAATGCTAACAACAGCAAGACATATTGATTTTAATAAAAAAGAAAATATCCCCTTTGAAAAAGATAATGAGTGATAGTGAAGTTAAAACAAAAGACCCAAGACGAGTAGTTGCTGGTAAGAAAGGTGCAGAAGCAAGAAAAAGAAATGCAGAATTAAGAAGAAAGGAGACTGAAACTATAAAGAAAGAAAACATGGAATTAAAATCTATAACAAAAGATGATGATGTCGGCTCTCCAAATTCACAGAATATAAATATATACAAAAATTATATACCATTATGCATAACAGTTGGAGTTGTTGGAATAGGATTGTATATGTACAAGTCTAAACAAGTTGTACCACAACAACCTATGATGCAACAACCTGCACCTATTATACAACAAAAAGAAATTGACCCATTTGAATTTAATTAATTTAAAAAAATAATATTCTCATTAAAAAAAAAATGACAACCTCAATAGACGGAAAACAAATTGCAAACATGTTATATCATGCTGGAGTGGAAACTGTATTAACTGTTGGATATTCAGAATTAGGTAGAAAACTATTGAAAAGACCAGCACCAAAAGTAGATTTTAATATGACAGATATTGGTATGTTGTCCATTGATATATTACTTGCAATGGCAACAAAGGATATGCTTGTTAAGCAAGGTATTATTCCTGCAGATATTATGAAGTAATTTTAATATTTTTTTTTCCATTATATAAAAATGGCAAGTGCAGTAGCATTAATGGTTGGAGGAGCAATTACAAACGCCTTAGCCTTTTCAGGTAGTAATTATTTATTTTCACATATGGGTAGTAATAGTGATGAAGAGAGAAAACGACATGATAAAGCGATGGAACAATTAGAATCAGCAACAACTGCGTGGAATGAGAAGAGAACAGAAAGATTGGATTTTATTAACGAACAACTGAAGAAGGAACATCATGCTTTGAATGAGTTCAGTGATGCTGATACTGCTATGAGACAGTATTACTATATTACAGGAAAACAATTGCCAGATAATTTATCCACACCATTACCACCAAAACCTACATTAAGTGATTTTTACACTCCATCAGAAGACCAGAAAAATAGAGAGATTGCATTTGTTGTTGGTGGTATGGCATTGACAGGATTTGTTGCTTGGAAGTTGATGTAGGTAAAAAAAAAAAATTATTTTTTGACATAATCTTTCTTTGGAAAAACTAAACCATAAGCATGATATTTATTTTCTTTATTATTCTTACATGGTTTCAAACCAAGTGGTCTTACATAAAATGTTGGTTCTTTACCTTCTATCTTCTTTGTGAGATGTGCAGGACTCCATACTTCACCATTGTCTTTGAGAGTTAAAATTACACTCACACCATTTTCTGTGTTAATTTCTCTGTAGTCAGTGATTGTATAAATGTTGTTGATTTCTAAATCAGTCCATTTCTTTGTGTCAAATTGACTTTGTTCCTTTAACAGCTCTTCAAACTCTTCTTTTGTAGGTGAATAGTCATCATCAAGCAATTGTGCAATATTTTGCGTTTGTGCGTTCTTTGACATCTTTTTATATATAAATATTTTTTCTTAAATGAAAATAAATGGAGAAGATATACTATAGTCCAAAAGGTTTCTGGAAAGGACACTCAGCTGTTGGTAAGTTAGCAAAAGAAGCAAAGGTTAGTCAGAAACAAGCATTAGAGTTCTTAAAGAAACAAGCAATTTGGCAAATATATTTACCTGCACCTAATAGAATAATAAGACCAAAATTTGATGTGTCTGCAGAGAATGAAGTTCATCAGGCTGATTTGTTGTTTTTACCTCACGATACTATTGGTAGGAAGACATACAAGTATGCACTGACAGTGGTTGATGTTGGAACAAGATATAAAGAAGCCGAACCTTTGACGTCGAAAGATAGTAAAGAAGTTGCAAATGCTTTTGAGAAGATTTATAAAAGACATTTGAAGTATCCTAAACTATTGCAAGTTGATCCTGGTAGAGAATTTATGAGTTCCGTTTCAACTTTGATGGAAAAGCATAATACCAAAATAAGAAGAGGCAGAAAAGAGATACACAGAGACCAAGGAATAGTAGAAAGATTTAATAGAACCTTAGCAGAAAGATTGTTTGGTTATCAGTATGCTAAAGAGATTGATACTAAAAAAAGAAACAGAGAATGGGTTAAGAGATTATCTGATGTTATTAAAGCATTAAATAAGGAGACGAAAAAACCTCCTCCAATTATAACAAGAAAAGTTGATGCTGAAATTTGTCCTTATGCAAATGTTAGATATTTGTATCAACCTGGAGAATTAGAAGGTGGTGGAAAGAGAAGGGCTACTGACCCAGTATGGTCTGTTGATATTCATAAGATTGACTATCATATTATAACGCAGGGAATAAGAGTTTATTATTTGAAATCTCCTGCACCTAAGAGAGGGTTTGTCAAAGAGGAATTACTTATTGTTCCGGCTGATACCCATACGCGTATGTCGTGATTCCATCTGGTGCTATGTATCTTTTTGTGTCTAAAGGAGAAAGTGTAGTCTTATTTACTTTTAATCCATATATGTTGTGATGCATTGAGCGTAGCATGTTCATTGAGTGTGTGTATTTCTTTTTGTTGAATAATGCATCTCTGTAGTTTTCAAAATTGATTTGTTTTTTGATTACATATTTTTTTGTTCCTTTCGCTTTTTTGATGACTTGTTCATCTGCTCTTAATACTGAATATAATTTAGGACGAAGACCAATATATTCTGATATTGAAACACCATCACATTCATCCTTCATCTTACCTATGACCTTCTTGTTTGTTTCATCGTATAGTGGATGTTCTTTTGGATAATCAGAGAAATCGTATTCATCTTTCATTTCAGACATATCTTTGTAAGCATCTTTGGTTTTGATATCTACTAATAAACTGTCTGTGTCGGTGTATAACAAGGTGCAGTTATTACCATACTTCTTTTTCAATGTATTATAATACCAATCATACATAAGATGTTTTGATAAATCTAAAACACAGAAGCCAACATATATTGGTTTATTGAGAGTTAATCTTGTTTTATTCACTTGAATGGCAGATAACTCATTAGAGAACTTTATTCTACGATTGAAGTTTGGTTTGGCTATTATCTTGCGGATTTTTTCATTTTCACTGCCATCTGTTTTGACTAATTTAATATCAACTCTTTTACGTATGTTTTCCATTGTTTTGCCAAATACTGAGTTGTTCATAAGTTTAAAGAAATCTTTTTCAAATGTAGTCTTTGCTTTTTTACGTAATTCTGTATTCAGACGTATGTAAGGTTCCATCCAAGGTTTCTCATCAAATTCTAATATTCTGTGTATTTTTGTTATTTTCATACCAAGTTGTTTGTATAGTCTTAAGTTTTTGTAATGTACTACATATTTCTTCTTATCCATTAGATTGGGGACAAGTTTTTCTGTTTTTAACATACTATTTTCAATTAGTTCATTTTGATAGTCGGATAACCATTCTTTTTTAATTGCTAATTTTTCAGGTGCAAGTGGATAGTCATTATGTAGTTTATGTAAATGTTTGGGGTATTCTAAATCTACTTCATATATTCTTCCTCTACCTTTTTGTAATTTTGGAAGTTTTCCATCTATTAAATCTTTATTAGTTATCCATTTGAAACCACCAAATGGAAGTGGTTGGCTCATTGAATGACCATATAAATTATTTTCATCTAAATACATTATGTAATTGTCTTCTTCATTTGGATTATAATCTGCTACATATTTATTGTTTGCTTTTGCGTGTCTTTTAGAAACCATACTTATTCCACCTCTCATTCCTTTTTCAATGAAAAGATGCATATCCAAATCTGATAGAAGTTGTAATTCTATTTCTGTGTATTTTAGAAGAGCATCCCAAGATAGACCAGGTGCAGTGTAGTAATGTAGAGGGTCAAGTTTATAGTTATTCATACAGGTTTCTCTAAACTTTTGAAAAACATCTGCAAGTAAGAGAACATCTGTTTTGAGGTATAAGTCATGATAATCACCTAATGTTTTACAGTTAAATTGTTTCCATACTTTTTGAGCGTGTTCATAGTCTTTTTGTTTGATACTTTCATCTGTAAGACTGCTGTAGAATTTGTCTATGGGTGGTAGTTGTGTTTCATCAAATCTATCAAAACTATCAATGTATTCATATGGATAGATACCTTTACGAGCAAGAAGATGTGAGTTAGTTGTATGTTTTACAGTTAATGGTAAGTCTGATTTGTTGAGTTTTTTATATCTTGTATTGTGACATTTTTTACATTTCGCTGTTAATAACCAATTTTCATTGATGTTTATTTCTTCTGTACCTTTACATTTTTCACATTCTGTCTTTACACCAATTGCTCCATCTACCAACTTTTCAAGAGAGGAAGCCATAAATTGAAAACTGTCTAAGAATTTCAGTTGTCCAATACTGAATGAGATGAATTTCTCTGAATTATTTGCAATACAAGTAATGTTTCCACTTGCTTTGTGTATTTTCTGCATTATTAGATGGCTATCATAACCTTTTAAGTTGTGGAAGATAACTGGAATTTTGGTTTTATTTGGTTTGATTGCAAGTTTGAGATTACAGGATTTGTGTGCTGGTCCTCTATATTCTCCTGTGAAATGACAGTGGTCTTTTACTTTTGGATTCTTTTCATTATCAATTTCTTTTTCACATATCCAACAATGGGAAGCATTTTCATAATCTTGTATGTTCTGTTCTGTTGGCATTATTAATGGTTTAGGATGTCTAAAGATGTTGTTGATGTTATTCACTTCACATTTTAAATGATTTAGAAAAACCTCTGCAACATCTTCACCTCTGTATATTACTGGTTTGTCTGCTTTACCATCATATCTAACAACTTGATATCCAAATCCACACGCTTCGTGTTCGCTTGTTATTTCTGATTTATCTCCTTTTTGTTGTGATTTGGGTTTGATTTGTGCTTCAAAGTCAGCATAGATAACATATGGAACGGGCATTTGATTTTGATGGTTTTTAAACTTGATAAGACCTTTTGATGGCATTTCTATTCGCATTGGAGATTTATTTATGCCTTCACAGTCTTCTTTATGTTTGATTAGTAGGTCTTCTCTTGTAAAACCATAAAGACATCTATCACAGAAATGTGTTTTATGTTTGTGTTTATTGTTCTGATTGTAAAGTAATCTATTAAGGTTTTTAATAAAACAGTAGTGATATTTTGTTTTTGACTCATCAGGAGGATAGTCATCAGGATTATAATCTTCATCTATCATTTCTTCTTCACTATCATCAATTTCCTCTTCAACATCTTCAGTTATCAAAAGCAGATTAATTCGTTCT
This sequence comes from Lucinisca nassula, assembly GCA_963580285.1. Classification (NCBI taxonomy): domain Eukaryota; kingdom Metazoa; phylum Mollusca; class Bivalvia; order Lucinida; family Lucinidae; genus Lucinisca; species Lucinisca nassula. The sequence goes on along the minus strand of OY757020.1, from coordinate 129,094,997 downwards.
TTTTCATTTGGTTGATTTGAAATATGATATGGAAATATAGTAAGTTTCTCTGTCTTTTTTGTTAATGTGTATCCATAAACATTGATTGCTATATTGTTTTGTTTCTCAACTTTTGGTATTTGTGAGATTGGTGTGGGAAAGTCTATTCCTTCCATATTTAATGTGCCTAAATATTTACGATAACTTGATAACTTACTTGGATTGTTTTTGTTTGGGTATTTAGAAGCAAGTATATGCCATTCTAAACATCTATCATCATCATTTGATAAATTAATTATTGCTTTTTTATTTGCTATTGCACTTGGAAGAGAAATATACGAAGAACCTTTGAGTGGTTCATATTTTGCTATATTTAGATAAAGTTTGATACAATGGTCAATTTCTAAACCCGTTGCGGTATTTGTGAATTTTTCAATCCATGTTTGTATATAAGTTGTTTGTTTGTTATAGTTTTCATCTAAATTATTTCCATCAAGAACTGCACATTGTTCTCCGTGTGATGCACCGGTAACTTCTTTTCTTTCACCATTAAGTTCATCTTTAAAAAACTTTATAGATAACCCAATTGAAAATTTAATACCATTGTATTCTTTAATGTTTTCATTAATTTTATCTATAATGACAGATTTTTTATCATTAAACAAAATATTTGGGTCTTTATATTTATGAGCATCTATTTCATACGCTTTGAAGTAATTGCATAATGGTTTATCAACCAGTTTCAGAACATTTTTCTCTTTAGTATCTTCATCATTAATTTTTTCACTTGTTTTAACAGCATTTTGTTGCTGTCGTTTTCTTATCTTTTTATCTCTACGTCTTTTACGCAGATTTTCCAATGTAGAAGTTTGTTGTAGTGCATCACTCTTCTGTTTCTCAATATCTAAGGATTTAAGACCCTTGTCTAAAGCCTCATCACTAATTCTTCCTTCACTATGCAATTGTATTAGTCTCTCTACAGAACTCATTTTTTTGTTTTCTTTTAAACTATAAAAAAAAATTTTAAATATAATAATAAAAATGGATATAGAAAAAGCAAAGATGCAAAATATATGTGCTATGTTGCCGTTAGGTTCAAATAAACCATGTAAAAACAAATCAGTAAAGCATTCTATATACTGCAAGGCTCATAATTTTATTATAAAACATAACAAAAGTAAAGTAGTGAAATGTTTACAATGTGGTAAAGGTACTACAGCAAAATATCAAATCTGTGATAAGTGTGGTGGAAAGAATTTTAGAGAAAAACAGAGATATTTTAACTCTATAAAACCTTTTAAGCAGGAAATTGCAAGATTGAGTATGATAGAGTGTTGAGGATGATTCAGGACTGAAAGAGAACATACATTTAAAACATTCAAAACTGAGTGAAAGTGAGAGAAAGAAACTTATTGAGGAAGGTAAGGCTCAAGCGAAGAATGAAATGAAAAAAAAGATAGAAAATGCTTGATTTTATTCAATAAAATTACAATAGTAAATGACCCACCACCAAAATATGAAAGTTAATATTTTTTTTTTTGCTTCACTTCCGACCTACAATGTTATAAGAATGTGCATTTTGTATGTTGAAACATATGTACAAAGTTTGGTGGTAATTAGTTGAACCAATGTTATTTTACAACAATTCAAAGACTTGCAGGAAATTCCAAAATGATGCTAGAACTTTGAAATTTTGTGATAATATGTATATATGCAACCCAAATACATATGCAAAATTTGAGACTAATCGGTTGATGGGATTCCACTTTTAGGAAGACTCAAAGACTTTCTGAAATTCCAAAAGTTGTCATAGGAACTTGGAATTTTAATATGTTATACAGCCTTAAAGTCTTGTTATATGTGCAAAATCTGGTGGTCATTGGATTATGTAAAGGCACTTTCAGGAGGGGTTAAAGTTTTTGCCCCAAAGTGGAATTTTCAAAATTCTTTTTAATATGTTTCTATATAGTGTCTATCCGCGACTTTTATCGGAGCAGATTTTGGATATTACTTTTAATTATTTGTTGTTCTCTACGAGTTGCTTAGTAACCTTTCTTAATTAAACCGATTACAGTGTTATCAGGATTTTTTTGTATTTTTTTCTTTTTTTTAACCCATTTTTATCGCTTAGAAACGCTTTTTATTGAAACCGATTACGCTGTCATCATTTTTATTCAATGTTCCATTATAAAAAGATTTTTATGTCATTACCGGGATTCGAACTCATGCCCCACCATTTACAGTCCAAACCATCTAGACCACTCGGCTATCACGGCTTGTACTAGAATAGTAAGAAATTGAACGTAAATAAATGACTAGTTTTTTGTCCAGTGAATGGTTTTCTAAATACTGAAATAGTCCGTAGGTGATTTCCCTTTTGGACTTTGATGTCCAACTATCAGTGTGGTAAAGATAAATTGACATGTAATAGTCGGTTTATCTGTCTGCTCAAAATACTGCGGTAAAATATATATGTGGTAAGATGTGTTTATATATAGATAGTGCTGGTTGAAGAGGTGATTTGTGAGGGTTTTTAACAGATTACCTCAAAACCGGCACTATCTATATATATCTACACATAAGCTTCTCTCTCATCGTTGGTAACCCCATTAACCCTTGCCCTATTGAACCAGGATATGCTCTATCTTCGCAAACTTTCACCGCCGTGGGTTTGAGCCTGGCTCGGGTCACATGTGAGATGCCAAGTTCTTCAACGGAAGGTCAGGTGGTTTTTCTCTGGGTACTCTGGTTTTTGCCCACTTCTAATTGAAAACCTCACCTCTCATTTGAAACTGTTTCTGGCTTTGATCCAACAACAGTAATATAAAGAAGTTGAGGTGTAAGAAGTTGACCCAAGAAAATCACATGTTGTGACACAAAAACAGATAGACAGATGAAGAAATGGATGGAAGACAGATGGACAAATGAACACACACAAACAGACAGAGTCACAAAGCGTCATCTACCTGTGTAAGGAACTTTTGTTGCAAATACCAATACATGACTGTAGTAATTTAATAGCATACTATTTGAGTTACGCCACAAAATAACCTGTCTTCTGGGCTTATGACCTGTGTGTGTGTTTAGTTTTATGTTTCACCAACACTAAGACAGAACCTCGGTTTAAAGACTCATCCGAAAGTCTGCGGAAGCCAGGAATCCAACCCACGACCTCTGGTTTAAGAGGCGCGTAACTTATCAACTAAACCACTGAGGCCGGCCCCCGCCCATTGGGGCTTGAAGAAATAAATTAGCTGCATGATGCTTCCATGCAGAGTTGAATTCAACCACACACGAGTACTGGTAAACCACTTAGAGGATCTAAGCCTGCCCAGGCAAAGCGGTGCGAGTCGGCTCGTCCATGCTAATAAACCCTATTGGTTTCATTGGGCGGCAGGGACTTGAGATGTCATTTCATTTCAAGGTCGGATAAAAGTCCCACAAAATTGGAAGCAACATATCCAAAATGACCTTTACAGTGTTGATGGGAACGTTACACCTCAAATCAAACAACTAAAGCCATAGAAACTAGAGGTACTGCACCTTAGTTGTTTGCTCTACACCTTAGTAGTTCTCAAATGACAAAAGCAGCTTTTCTCATGCAATGGTTCGCATTATAAATCTTGAGGTGTGTAATGATATTACACAACCAAGTGTAATTACAATACACCACCTTAAAGGTGCATTATTGAGCTACCGGGTCTCAATTTTTTTTTCTGGTTTTTATCTTCAACTCATACTCCTTTGTCATGTGTACACTTTTGGAGCCAAATACAGCTTCAGAACTTTGTGAAAATGGTCGTTTTCATTCCTGTTTACCCTTCGCTCTGAACATGTGTTCGGAATTTCTGTTCTAAAAATAAATCTGCCACTTTACACATACATGGCGACAGTATCGTCTCTGAGTGTCGTTACTTATGGCATGGTATTCAGCGTCATATTTTTTTCTGATTCAGGCATGGCCTAAGCAAACAAGGCCAAAAATGAATGTCGCATAACGTCATATATTGGGATTCTATTTTTGTCACGAACTAAAAATAGATCTAACTAGTGTTCGAAACCTAGTTAGGGAATCCCTCTCAAACTCGTTTACCTGTCATCATAATTGTTCGCATTTTTGCATAAAATGCATTCATTTGTATTGTTTTAAAGAAAAATGCCGGCTATATGTATTTTATTTTTGGAAGCATTTTTTCCAGATAGCTCAATAATGCACCTTTAAGAGAGAACATCAACCTGTCCAAGGCCACTGAACTACCCGTGACCTTGAAATTGTATACATGTATTTGACAAAAATCTATCCATGTCTTCTAGAATATCAGTCCTGTGATAGCTGTGCCATATTCACCCCTAAATATGATCTCCGCAAAAAAAAAAAAAAAAAAAATGTGGGTGTGTATTAACCTTTGTGCTGCTGAGCCCAGATATGTCTTATCTAATTCTTTCAAACAATGAAGATCCAGATCAGATCTGATCAGGCTCTTCATTGTTTGTCATAAAGTTTATGAATTTGTCACAATAATTTGCATCAAGTAATCTGATTGGTTGATTATCAATAGTGGGTGGTGTGGCATATTTAAATATTCAGCAGGACAAGGGTTAACTGTAAACTTCAAATGCAGTGTTGTTTTTATTATGATCTTACTGGCCTTTCTACATTATTTCACTAATGTCAAGCCTCCAAGAAAACCACCTTACCTTCCGTTGTAGAACTTCACATCACACGTGACCCCAAGAAAAGCATTGAGAGAGTTAGAGCTGATAACCATTAGGCCATGGAGGCTTAACTCTTATCCCGCTGAGCACGACAACCCCTATCTTTGCAAACAGTGTAGATCCAGATCAGATGGCTTCGGAAGAAGCCATCTGATCAGGATCTACACTGTTTGACATTCAGTTTATGAATTTGTAGGAATAAATTACATCAAGTAATCTGATTTGTTCAAAGTCTGAAATGGGTGTGGCTAAAACGAATATTCAGCAGGTTAATGGTTAAAATGATCTCATCAAAGTGTTTCTAACAATTACCCACAATACCGTAAAAATCCTAAAAATTCGGACACCTTTAACAAATTAGTTACACAATCAAGCAAGGAGTCCAAAAAGTGCTGGAGAGAATGGCAAACAGTGTAGACCCGGATCAATTTGCAAACAAAAAAAGATCAGATCAGACTGCACATCCACATTTCCTGTCCAGCACCTTTTCTGTTTGCGGCTGGTATAGTACAATATCATTAGTTCCTAAATCCAAAATATCAAGACCCTTGCTAATTACCTCGTCGCAAACCCCAAGGACAGGTTTTCTAGTGGCAGGAGAACACCCTTGGGATGATGAAATACGTTCAGGACATGGGTAGTTTGAGCCACTGATGGTTACCTGCAGAGCCGACGCAGGCAGAATAATCGGAAAAATATAATGAGTTCTGTTGTGTGTACTTATTAGAATCGCCTTATGGAGGCGACTCTAATGAGTACACACAACATGCAGTTTCATGATAAAAAAAGAAAAAAATCTCTCCTAAATTATCCCAAAATATTGATTATCGGGAATCGTCGTAAGACTGTTTTAACTCTGGGATAAAAGAAGTTCTAATCAGCCATAGTTAACGAACCATTGTTGTTTGAGGTATTGAAGTTCTACAATAATTATAGTGAAATTACCATATAAAGACCAACTAAAATAAGGACTATTCACTAATTCTGCTATACAGAAGCCTCCATGGTGTAGTGGATGCGATATACTCGCCTTATAAACCAGGAATCGCAGGATCAATCCCGGGCTTCTCCAGACTTTTGGATGAGTCTTTAAACCGAGGTCCCGTCTCCGTATGACCTTAGCTGTTGGTGGGAAGTAAAACTCAAACTCTCACTCACTAATTCTGCTATAAAAAGCTTATTTTGAAGGGTGCACTTAATTTTTCTTTGTGTTTTCTGCCTACAATCCCCTCTGGTCAGGGACCACCTTTGGGACAGTTCAAAAGTGGTCTTTAAGACCACTTTTGAACAGTCCTTAAGGTGGTCTTAATATAGGAATTTTACTGAACATGGAGAAGAAATAACGACTGCTTCTCCTTCCAGTGACACTTTCTCCACAAGTTATAATATGCCATTTCCTTCACAGCCTTCATTTCAATATATTGATATCTTAACATAGACATAGTGAAACATGCTCATGGACAATCCTAGAAAAACTATCTAGCTACCATATCTGCCATAAATATTCGACACCTCAACTCCTTACCATACTTGTTCTAAAATGTTCTAAAATTTGGGCAAGTACAACAAACTACCTGATGTTGTGCCTTACAATAGCTGAATGAGGGGCAAACAGTGTAGACCCAGCATTCTGTGGCATCTCATCTGGGTTTACACTGTTTGCTCAGGCCTGTCTGTCAGAATACATACATACAGTAAATACGGTAATCATTCTGTTGGGGACAACAGATAAAGAGGGGTAACAAGGATAATTAAGGGATAATTTTTCTTATTTCTTGTAAGAAACGAAAGTGTGGGTACTTGTTAGAATTGCCTATCAGTACCCACAACATATGTTTTCACACAGAAAAAAGGAAAACTATCAGTACTTTTAGATGAAAAAAGGGCCTCTTCTGGAGCAAAGATTACCAGTGAATATATAGATTCTTGACAATATATTACCTTAAAAATTCGGCTATAAGGCGATTCGGCTATAAGACGGAAACCCCTTTTCAGTTTTTCTAAGGTGGGATTTTGCTTATACTCTTTTATAAGACGGGTCAAATTTTTGCCATATCTGTCGTGGCCTATCTGCTACCGCCAGATGCCGTTTTGATGTGAATAATCGGCTTTTTTTTCGTCAGAAAAACCCTCTATTTACCCCTAACATGGCTTTGTTTATGTCTGTTGACATTCTGTGTCTTCGTTTGTGAGAGTTACAAAGAGAGACAACTCTTATTGAATCTGAATAGGTAGGTCTATTAAGCGTTGGGAAAGGGGGGGGGGGGGGGTTATTTCCATCCAAAATAGTTAGGGATATTTGTTGCAGCTTTTCTATAAGAAACTGAACTTTTTTTATCGGGGAACACAACACCTAGCTATTCAGATTCAGAACCAATGCCCCAGCTAGCACAAAATAGCATGCAAACGTCGGGCCGATACGTCGTATCGCTGTTCGCACAGTACATGCTTTGCTGGCTAAGGGTATACAGCTACACAGACTTCTATTTAATAGATGACAGGGCTGACAAATACATTTGGACTAGTCTACAATCTCATGAATGGTTATGATTTGGCGCCAAATAGCAGACGCTGGGCGGGAAATGTCGAACGCTGTTGTTAGTTATTGACACGGAGCTTCCGGGGATAATTCGGGAGCTGTGCAAAGCGCTGGTTTTCTATCCACCTCTATTCACAACCTTTTAGCTATTGAGAAAATATTTTTTACCGGCTCCTAACGTTTTTTTTTTTATCAAAGAGATACACACAATGACATAAAACACGTGTTGGGATGCTTGCGTCGGATGACGTCATTTACCGATCGCGTGCGGAAAATGGTAGCGGTGGTTTGTTGGTGGCGATTTATATCAATTCAAAAATCATGTCTGGACTTCGCCGCACATTGCCGGAAAAAAGCCTGCAGTCCATGACCTCGGCTATAAGACGGAGTCATTTTTGGGGCTCATTTTCGAGGGAAAAATCCTCATCTTATAGCCAAATTTTTACGGTATGTGGCTTCTATATAATTTTACTAGAGAAACCTTCTCATTCTTACGACAGTGAATATAGATTCTTGTAAAGAAATTCCTGATTATCTCAAGACCAGTATTCAAGGCCATCCAATACAAACATCAATAATGTAAGGCTCTCTAACACTGATATTCAAGGCCAGTCAATAGCTGTTTCTTACCCACTATCTGCTTAATAAAATGTCCTCTGCTGAATCTTTTTTGCAAACTTTTTTACAAAAAATTTGCATACAGGCAAACAGGAGTCTGATCTGGGTCCACACTGTTTGACTTTTAAAGTAAACAGCAGATGACAAAGCATACGACAATTGTTGTGGTGTATTATGGGTAAAGATTACCATATTCTCAGTCTCTGTGAATGAAAATGGCTGCTCAGTAACCCTCAAAATCTACATTATTACGTATAACACTACCAACAATACACCATTTAACTCTTATCATGCTGTTCACCACAACCTCTATCTTTGGAAACAGTGTAGATCCAGATCAGATGGCTTCTGAAGAATCAATCTGATCAGGCTCTATACTGTTTGACATTCAATTTATGAATTTGTAGCAATAAATTACATCAAGTAATTTGATTGGTTGATGGACAGAAATGGGTGTGGCTTAGATGAATATTCAGCAAGGTAAGGGTAAATAATATATGATTCTATTTATTTTAACACATGACATTTAAAACACATTTTATTCATGATTTTTTAACTCCTCCTTTTGACCCTTATCTTGCTGAATATTCATTTAAGCCACACCCATTTCTGTCTATCAACCAATCAAATTACTTGATGTAATTTATTGCTAGAAATTCATAAACTGAATGCCTAACAGTGTAGATCCTGATCAGACGGCTTCTTCAGAAGCCATCTGATCTGGATCTACACTGTTTGCAAAGATAGGGGTTGTCGTGAACAGCAAGATAAGGGTTAACACACAACATTTAAAAAACATTTTATTCATGATTTTTTAACTCCTCCTTTAGTGAATGCGAATTCGTTAGGACGTCATACATGTAACGGTACAGAGCGTATCTAACTAATTTGCATATTTAATGCACTAGTGGATTATCAATCCCGAGCTTCTCCACTTTCAGATGAGTCTTTAAACTGTGGATCACCTTAGCTGTTGGTGGAAGGTAAAACTCAAACACACACTCTAGTGGATTACATAATTTAAAACTAGTGGATTACCTAATTTAAACAAGAGGACCAAGCTGGTCCTGTATCGCTCACCTGAGCTAACAGATTCAAAGTTTCAGGAAGTGCCAACCTTTACTGAAGGATTAATGGAAGGACATGGTGATGAAAGGGTAAGCAATTTCTGCAAATCAAGTAGAATGTAACTCTATGATAAATAGGCTGACCTCACCAGTTTTCAAACTCATTCAAGCTTTTATTCCTGACTTGCTAAGAAGATCCGATATAAACTGATGGGGTTATGGTGATGACAAGTTCAAAAATAAGCAATTAACTGCTGCAATCAAAGGGATGTTACTCTGTGACAAATAGGCAAACCTCACGAGTTTTCAAACTCCTCCGAGCTTTTCTGCCTGACTTGTTTGTTTGTAAGTTTCATGAAGATCTGATCAAAACTGAAGGGGGCAGCAGTGCTAACAAGGTCGAAAATAGGCATTTTTAAGCAATCAAAGGCACGTAACTCTATGATAAATGTGCCGACTTGGCCAGTATTCAAACTCATCCAAGGTTTTATTTCCAGCCACCTTACATATAAGTTTCAGAACGATCCGATCAAAACTGAAGGGGCTACGGTGATGACAAGGTCAAAATTTGGCATTTTTAGCAATCAAAGGGATGTCACTCTAAGATAAATGGGCCGACTTGGCCAGTTTTCGAACTCATCCGAGGTTTTATCCCCAGCCACCTTAAATATAAGTTACAGAAAAATCTGATCAAAACTGAAGGGGCTACGGTGATGACAAGGTCAAAAATCAACATTTTCAGCCATCAAAGGGACATAACTCTACGATAAATGGGCTGACTTGGCCTGTTTTCAAACTCATACAAGATTTTATCCCCAGCCACCTTACATATAAGTTTCAGAAAGATCCTATCAAAACTGAAGGGGCTATGGTGATGACAAGGTCAAAAATCGTCATTTTCAGCAATCAAAGGGACGTATATCTATGATAAATGGGCCAACTTGGCCGGTAATCGAACTCATCCTAGGTTTTATCCCCAGTCACCATACATATAAGTTTCATGAAGATCTGATCAAAACTGAAGGGGCTACGGTGTTGACAAAGTCAAAAATCGACATTTTCAGCCATCAAAGGGACATAACTATATAGTAAATGGGGGGACTTGGCCGGTTCTCAAACTCATCCGAAGTTTTATCCCCAGCCACCTTACATATAAGCTTCAGAAAGATCCGATCAAAACTGAAGGGGCTACAGTAATAATCAGGTCAAAAATCAACATTTTCAGCAATCAAAGGGACCTAACTCTATGATAAATAGGCCATCTTGGCTGGTATTCGAACTCCTCGAAGGTTTTATCCCCAGCCACCTCACATATAAGTTTCAGAAATATCCTATCAAAACTGAAAGGGCTACGGTGATGACAAGGTCAAAAATCGTCATTTTCAGCAATCAAAGGGACGTTTCTCTGTGATATATGGACCAACTTGGCCGGTTTTAGAACTCATCCGAGATTTTATCCCCAGCCACCTTACATATAAGTTTCAGAAAGATCCGATAAAAACTGAAGGGGCTACGGTGATGACAAGGTCAAAAATTGACATTTTCAGCCATCAAAGGGACATTACTATATAGTAAATGGGGCGCCTTGGCCGGTTTTCGAACTCATCCAAGGTTTTATCCCCAGCCACCTTAAATATAAGTTCCAGAAAGATCTGATCAAAACTGAAGGAGCTACAGTGATGACAAGGTCAAAAATCAACATTTTCAGCAATCAAAGGGACCTAACTCTATGATAAATAGGCCACCTTGGCCGGTATTCGAACTCATCCAAGGTTTTATCCCCAGCCACCTTACATATAAGTTTCAGAAAGATCCTATCAAAACTGAAAGGGCTACGGTGATGACAAGGTCAAAAATCGTCATTTTCAGCAATCAAAGGGACGTTACTCTGTGATAAATGGACCAGCTTGGCCGTTTTTTTCAAACTCATCCAAGGTTTATCCCCAGCCACCTTACATATAAATTTCAGAAAGATCTGATCAAAACTGAAGGAGCTACAGTGATGACAAGGTCAAAAATAAACATTTTCAGCAATCAAAGGGACCTAACTCTATGATAAATAGGCCACCTTGGCCCATATTTGAACTCATCCAAGGTTTTATCCCAAGCCACCTTACATATAAGTTTCAGAAAGATCCAATCAAAACTGAAAGGGCTACGGTGATGACAAGGTCAAAATTCGTCATTTTCAGCAATCAAAGGGACGTATATCTATGATAAATGGGCCAACTTGGCCGGTAATCGAACTCATCCTAGGTTTTATCCCCAGTCACCATACATATAAGTTTCATGAAGATCTGATCAAAACTGAAGGGGCTACGGTGTTGACAAGGTCAAAAATCGACATTTTCAGCCATCAAAGGGACATAACTATATAGGAAATGAAGGGACTTGGCCGGTTCTCAAACTCATGTGAAGTTTTATCCCCAGCCACCTTACATATAAGCTTCAGAAAGATCCGATCAAAACTGAAGGGGCTACAGTAATAATCAGGTCAAAAATCAACATTTTCAGCAATCAAAGGGACCTAACTCTATGATAAATAGGCCATCTTGGCTGGTATTCGAACTCCTCGAAGGTTTTATCCCCAGCCACCTTACATATAAGTTTCAGAAATATCCTATCAAAACTGAAAGGGCTACGGTGATGACAAGGTCAAAAATCGTCATTTTCAGCAATCAAAGGGACGTTTCTCTGTGATAAATGGACCAACTTGGCCGGTTTTAGAACTCATCCGAGATTTTATCCCCAGCCACCTTACATATAAGTTTCAGAAAGATCTGATCAAAACTGAAGGGGCTACGGTGATGACAAGGTCAAAAATTGACATTTTCAGCCATCAAAGGGACATAACTATATGGTAAATGGGGCGACTTGGCCGGTTTTCGAACTCATCCAAGGTTTTATCCCCAGCCACTTTAAATATAAGTTCCAGAAAGATCTGATCAAAACTGAAGGAGCTACAGTGATGACAAGGTCAAAAATCAACATTTTCAGCAATCAAAGGGACCTAACTCTATGATAAATAGGCCACCTTGGCCGGTATTCGAACTCATCCAAGGTTTTATCCCCAGCCACCTTACATATAAGTTTCAGAAAGATCCTATCAAAACTGAAAGGGCCACGGTGATGACAAGGTCAAAAATCGTCATTTTCAGCAATCAAAGGGACGTTACTCTGTGATAAATGGACCAGCTTGGCCGTTTTTTTCAAACTCATCCAAGGTTTATCCCCAGCCACCTTACATATAAATTTCAGAAAGATCTGATCAAAATTGAAGGAACTACAGTGATGACAAGGTCAAAAATCTACATTTTCAGCAATCAAAGGGACCTAACTCTATGATAAATAGGCCACCTTGGCCCGTATTTGAACTCATCCAAGGAGTAATCCCCAACCACCTTACATATAAGTTTCAGAAAGATCCAATCAAAACTGAAAGGGCTACGGTGATGACAAGGTCAAAAATCGTCATTTTCAGCAATCAAAGGGACGTTACTCTGTGATAAATGGACCAACATGGCCAGTTTTCGAACTCATCCAAGATTTTATCCCCAGCCACCTTACATATAAGTTTCGGAAAGATCCGAACAAAACTGAAGGGGCTACGGTGATGACAAGGTCAAATATCTGCATTTTCAGCAATCAAAGGGATGTAACTCTATAATAAATAGGCCGACTTGGCCGGTTTTCGAACTCATCCGAGCTTTCATCCCCAGTCACCTTACATATAAGTTTCAGAAAGATCCGATCAAAACTGAAGGGGCTATTGTGATGACAAGGTCAAAAATCGGCATTTTCAGCAATCAAAGGGACGTAACTCTATCATTAATGGGCCGACTTGGCCAGTTTTCGAACTCATCCAAGATTTTATCCCCAGCCACCTTACACATATAAGTTTCGGAAAGATCCGAACAAAACTGAAGGGGCTACGGTGATGACAAGGTCAAATATCTGCATTTTCAGCAATCAAAGGGATGTAACTCTATAATAAATAGGCCGACTTGGCCGGTTTTCGAACTCATCCGAGCTTTTATCCTCAGCCACCTTACATATAAGTTTTAGAAAGATCCGATCAAAACTGAAGGTGCTACGGTGATGACAAGCATTTTCCATTGCAAGTCTATTGGAAATTGGAATTGCCATAGCAACCAAAGTTTTTATTCAATTTTGATAAAAAGCTAAATTCTTCGTTGCCCCACCCAAGGCATGCTACAGATAAGAAATGATTGAGATCAGCCTGCAGGCTGCAGAGATATAACTGGTCAAAGGTGGTGACGGACAGACGACGGACGACGGACGGCGGATGACCAGTTATACTAAAAGCTCCCCTGGAGCCTTCGGCCCAGGTGAGCTAAAAAATATTCAGATGCGACATCATGTGATCAACCTCTTTATAACTGTTCAGAATAATAACATAGAAAATGATCATCTTTGCATTTGTGTTGTGTATACTAGTGGACTCTTTCCATTGCTATATATTGGACTATATATTGCTACATATGCTCATTTAAGGGGCATCAGGCCTATTTTTTGTTATTATTCTATTTTTGATGGAAAATTCTGTTAGCAAATAGTGCAGGCCCTGATCAGATGCCGCATTCTGCGGCATCTGATCTGGGCCTGCACTGTTTAGGGGCTTCCTGCATATGGCATTATTAGTATGATGGGGCACAACTTTGGTGACATCTGCCTCACACATCCAAAGGAGCAAATTCTTTGCTTTTCGAATCAACTCCTACAGAAAGTGCAACAAAGCTGTCTGAAAAGAGTTGTTTCCCTTGATGATGCATTCATTCCCTGCTAAAAATAGATTACATCATGCGCTTACAACAAGTAAGACTAAATGTACTTACAACAATGACTGCTTTCTTTCCACCTGTCTGTGTTGTCCAGGATCGCTCATACTACACGACTACATGAGCACGACTACCTGGTCACGGTTGGCTGTTAGAGCCACTGAAAGAGAAGACAGTTTGTTTGATTTGAGGTTTAACGTCCCCATCAACACTGTAAAGGTTATTTTGGAGATGTTGTTTCCAATTTTGTGGGACTTTTACCCAACATTGAGATGAAATGACATCTCAAGCCTAGCTGCCCAATAAAACCAAGTGTTTATAAGCATGAAGAAGCCATCTGATCAGGATCTACAGTTTGGCATTCAGTTTATGAATTTGTAGCAACAAATTACATCAAGTAATTTGATTGATTAAAAAACAGAAATGGGCGTGGCTTAAATGAATATTCAGCAAGAGAAGGGTTAATGATCAAAGACTATGTACCATGCTTAACCCTTATCTTGCTGTTCACGACAACCCCTATCTTTGGAAACAGTGTAGATCCAGATCAGATGGCCATCTGATCAGGATCTACACTGTTTGACATTCAGTTTATGAATTTGTAGGTCTAAATTACATCAAGTAATTTGATTGGTTGATAGACAGAACTGGGTGTGGCTTAAATGAATATTCAGCAAGAGAAGGGTTAAAGCAAGAGCTGCTACAAAACTGAATATAAATGGTTGTTCTTCTTTATTATCCATAGTCTGTTTAGATGCATAGCACAGTTATTAACAAATCCATCATACGATTTTTGAAATTATGGGCTCTTAAAAACCTTGAGCGTAAATGTGGATGCCGACTCTGATTCGAACCCAAACTTCGACGCCAGGCATAGTGCATTAGCTCTTCCTGAAGTTTGTCCAGGTGAGCTAATAATGACCATAAACTCTTATCCTTCTGTTCACAAGAATTTGTAGGAATAAATTACATCAAGTAATCTGATTGGTTCAAGTCGGAGATGGGTGTGGCTAAAATGAATATTCAGCAGGATAAGGTTAAAACTCTTTTTAACACTGGTTATTATAACAGTATATTGGGTACAAGTTAGATCATTTCCAAAATTGTACACTGACGTCAAAAAGAAACGCATCAGCGAAAACAGGCTGTAACGTTTTTGTTTGACGTCGAACCACAAGGTAAATATTGTCCACCATAGTTTTAGTTTGTTCTGCAATCGCTGAACCAGAAATGTCTCGGTTCGATACCCTGTATTCTCCCATACATGGGTGGCGTGACCATTTACCCGGGTAGTCCGTGCGACCACTATACATGACTTTTCGGTCCAACACATTTGCACATCGATTTGTTAGTCACTTTCAAACCAGGAATTCAAAGGCAAATTGAAAACTTCTTCATTTTGGAAATGCCAAGGCTAAGTAACGAAGATCGTGCGCGAGCTTTAGGCATGTTGGAAAGTGGACGTTCACAAGATTACGTTGCTAGGCGTTTCAATGTGGCGCGATCGACTGTGGTTCGATTGGTTCAATGTGTAAACGTCACAGGGAGTCTAGCAGATAGGCCTCGTTCTGGAACCGCGTGTGACGTCTGTGAGACAGGACAACTTCATACGGCAACGTCACCTACGTGATCGGTATTTGACGGCGCAATCTACAGCAGATACCGTTGTTGGCAATCACGGTCGACCAGTAAGTCGTAATACTGTGCGAAATCGGCTGAGGGACCGGGGAATAAGCTGCCGTAGACCTTACCGTGGTGCCATATTGACTCGACGTCACCATCTTAATCGCCTGAATTGGGCAAGAAACAACCGTGGACGCAACTGGCGCAACACAGTGTTTAGTGACGAGTCACGCTTTAACCTTTCTACCGCCGACGGACGCATAAGGATTTATCGACGTCGTTATGAACGTTACTCTGACAACTGTGTTTTCGAGCATAACCGCTTCGGCGGTGGCGGTGTAATGGTTTGGGCGGCAATTAACCACAACTTCAAATCGGACCTCATCATTGTGAACGGAAACTTTGTTTTAGTTGATGAAATACACCCTATCATAGGTCACTGAAGCGTTTCTTTTTGACGTCAGTATATATACATTCTACTGAAAGCTAATGTAATGCGCCTATATGGACTTGAACATTGGAGTCAGAGTGAAAGTTAGGGTTGTCGCAAATGTTCACTGCTTCATGAACGAAGGGAGGAACAAACAACAAATGGAAGGAAAATCAGATTCCTATATCAAGCCTTGCTTAAAGCAAAAGGTGCTACAAAATTGACCATAAATAGTTGTTTTTCTATTTTGTTTTGTTTGATTTGAGGTTTAACGTGCACGTCAACACTGTAAAGGTCATTTTGGAGACGTTGCTTCCAATTTTGTGGAATTTATACCCGACACTGAGTTGAAATGACATCTCAAGCCCTGCCGCCCAATGAAACCAAATGGGTTTATAAGCATGAACGGTCTGACTCGCACCGCTTTGCCTGGGCAAGCTTACATCCTCTAAGCTGTTTACCCGTACTCGTGTGCGGGTCGGTTTCAGCTCTGCGCGGAAACATCATGCAGCCCATTTATTTCTTTAAGCCCTGATAGGAGGGGGCCGGGTTGTTTTTCTGTATGATCCATACAGTCTGGTTTAGATTTTGTTTTGTTTGATTTGAGGTTTAACGTCCCCGTCAACACTGTAAAGGTCATTTTGGAGACGTTGCTTCCAATTTTGTGGGACTTTTACCCGACATTGAGATGAAATGACATCTCAAGCCCTGTCGCCCAATGAAACCAATAGGGTTTATTAGCATGGACGGTCCGCCTCGCACCGCGGTTCCTGGACAGGCTTAGATACTCTAAGCGGTTTACCAGTACTAGTGTGCGGGCCGGATTCAGCTATGCGTGGAAGCATCATGCAGCCCATATATTTCTTCAAGCCCCTATGAGCGGGGGCACGTCTGGTTTAGATACACAACAAACTTTTTCGATGGAGTATACCATATGATCAGATTAGGCAGTATTTAGAAGTGTTATAGATATTTCTGGCAGTTTCATCAATCAGTATTTAATCAATCATCAGTCACTATCATAACCCAATGATCAATCAGTAAATCTGAGTGTAGTCGATCCTGTTATTATCATGGTCTCTAGTGGCAGTAAGTTGAAGGCCAACGTCCTGTCTAGAGCTGGGTCAATGTAAGAGCTATTGGGTCAGAATAAGGTGAATGTGAATCCAATGCCTCTGATTAATGACCCAACACCAGAATAAAACTTCAAGAAGACCAGAGCTCTGAGTATTGAGGATTAGTTTCGGATAATTTTTCTTATTTCTCCATTAAAACATATGTTGTGGGTACTTGTTAGAATCGCCTCGATGAGGCGATTCTAACAAGTACCCACAACGTATATTTCTGATAAGAAATAAAGAAAATTATCTCTTAATTATCTTCTTTACCATTCCTTATCTGGAGATATGGTACAAATATAACTCAGTTGAGCTGCGATATGGTAAAAGGTATCTTAGGTCGATATCAGCGGAGATAGAATCGCCGCTTTGAGGCAATTCTAACAAGTACCCACAACATATGTTTCTGACAAGAAATAAAGAAAATTATCTCATAATTATCCTCATTGCACTTCCTTATCGGGAGATATGGCACAAATAACTCAGTTGAACCGTGATATGGGAAAAAGATATCTTTGGTCAAATATCAGTGGAAACATCCACTCAGTTGCCTGCCAAACACCCCAGTAATGTTGTCTTAAATTAACGATGTTGTTTTTGTAATGTATCATTGATAATTTGATCATTTATTATTACAATTTGCTGGAAAAAATTATAATGTAGCTTTTGCAACTCCAATTATTTTAAAAAAAAAAAAATTCTGTCATAACAGTAACTACCACTGGCTGGCAGTCCCCGCCCATCGGGGCTTGAAGAAATAGATGGGCTGCATGATGCTCCCATGCAGAGCTGAAATCCGACGGCACAGGAGTACTGGTAAAACGCTTTGAGGATCTAAGCCTGCCCAGGTAAAATGGTGTGAGTCAAACCGTCCATGCTTATAAACCCTACCGGTTTCATTGGGCGGCAGGGCATGAGATGACATTTAATCTCAATGTCGGGTAAAAGTCCCACAAAATTGGAAGCAGCATCTCCAAAATGACCTATACAGTGTTGGCAGGGACGTTAAACCTTAAATCAAACAAACTAAATTCTATATAACAGCAGGAGTCCATTTCAAAATTTAGGAATGTCAGGTTGTGTTTTCATTAAAACTTATTTGGGAAATGACTGTACTTTTCGCAGGCCCCCGCCCATAGGGGCTTGAAGAAATATATGGGCTGCATGATGCTTCCACGCAGAGCTGAATCCGGCCTGCACACTAGTACTGGTAAACCGCTTAGAGGATCTTAGCCTGTCCAGGAACCACGGTGCGAGGCGGACCGTCCATGCTAATAAACCCTATTGGTTTCATTGGGCGACAGGGCTTGAGATGTCATTTCATCTCAATGTCGGGTAAAAGTCCCACAAAATTGAAAGAAACGTCTCCAAAATGACCTTTACAGTGTTGACAGAGACGTTAAACCTCAAATCAAACAAACTAAATCCTTACATATAGCAGGAGTCAATTTCAAAATTTAGGAATGTCAGGTTGTGTTTTCATTAAAATTTCTTTGGAAAATGACTAAACTTTTAGCAAACAGTGGAGGCCCTGATCAGACGCCGCGTTCTGCGGCGTCTGATCTGGGCCTGCAATGTTTGCCAGGGTACCCATTTTGGGGTTTACGGTACCAAATTCTGTCAATCATTTGTAGTAGCCTTGGACTACCAAGCTCTCCCTTTAAAGCAGTCATCAAGAATGAACTGAAAATGGGTAAATAACCATTTTCTCCCGACTTGATGTATATCTATTTTACGTCTTTTTTCCCAATAGTTTCTTTGTACAATCACAAACTTATTTTCTGCCTTGCAATTTCTATTTGCTTTTGCTAAAAAGGGCCTTTATGTTGTTGCCAATTGATAAAATGATTAGGTGATATATAAGCTGAAAATCAAGTTTAACCCATTTTATGCGGGTGGGGGGGAACCTCTAAAGGGGTAACGTGGCAAACAGTGCGGGCCCAGATCAGACGCTGCAGCATGCAGCGTCTGATCTGGGCCTGCACTATTTGCTAACAGAATTTTTTGTCAAATATGGAATTAAAAAGAAAAAATAGGTCTGACACCCCTTATATGACAAATGGACTTATCTAACATATAGCAATGGAAGAGTGCACCAGTATACAATGGGTTAAACATATTCAAGTTTTCTGTCTACCCTATTTACTGTAAAAAGAGCATAGTACACCCAGTTCAGACATTTCATTCTCACCAGAAAAACAAGCCCTAACTAGAAATGTGTCCAGATGACACGGATGCCCCTGCCCAGGGGCCCCGCCACACCCCGAAAATCCATGTTGCAAAAACAGCTGTCACTGGACAGCATAGCTCTACTGCAACAGTGTCCTACCTATAGATGGGGATATTGCTGATTAAAACTTTGAACAAAAACTATCATCATACCCAAATTGAACTCAATCAATTAATTTAAATAGTTTGAAAAACATCAGCTGTAAGAAACTAACATTCAAAATTTTCTAATTGTGTGATGTGACCTTGACCTTGAGGTCCTTGGCAGGGTTGGTGGTATGCCTGAATGAAACTTGGGACCTGTATCTATCATCCTTCCAAATATGAAGCCAATCCATATGGTTTAGAAAAAATGAGCCCTAAAACTTTAAAAGCATCATAAGACTAAGTATGTGACCTTGACCTTGAGGTCAGGGGTGGGGTTATATACAACTTTGGACCTGTAACTATCATCATACCAAATATGAAGCAAATCCATATGGTATGGTGGGTATGGACTCTTAATAAACTTTAAATAAAAACATTCTTTGTCTGTGACCTTGATCTTTAGGGCAAGTGCATGGGTGGAAGTATTGGACCAGTATCTATCATCATACCAAATATAAACTGAATTCATCATATGATAAGGAAAATATTAACTCTTAAAATATCTTATCATTAAAAATTTCTACGTCTGTGACCTTGACTTTGAAGCCATAGGCACGGGTGGGGGTATTACCAAATAACTATATGGACCTGTATCTATCATCAAAGCAAATATAAGCTAAATCCATAATGTGGTTTGGAAAATTTGAGCTCTATAACATTGTAACTACCAAATATGAACCGACACCATCATAAAAGTTCAGGTTCTACCTGGTACAAATACCTTAACCGGAGTCTTTAAATTTGAAAAAGTCTGTGACCTTGACCTTGAGGTCATGGGCATGAGCGGGGTTATCGCTGTATAAAACTTTGGACAAAAATCTATCATCATACCAAATATGAACCAATTCCATCAAAAGGTTTGGAAAATATGAGTTCTAAAATGTTCAGGGTCTACCTGTTACAAAAACCTAAACCTGAGTCTTTAACATTGAAAATTTCTAAGCCTGTGACCTTGGCCTTGAGGTCACAGGCATGGGTGGGGGTATGGCTTAATGAAACTTTGGACCTATATTTATCATCATACCAAATATGAACCAGTTTAATCAAATGGTTAGGAAGATATGAGTTCTAAAATGTTCAGGATCTTCCTATTACAAAAACCTTAACCTGAGGTTACATGATCAAGTACACACGTACGTACGTGATCTTGAATGTACATAGGTACACACACAAGTACAGATGGATGTACACACGTACGCACATATCCACATACGGAAAACCAGAAAACTATATGCCCCCAGCATGCTGATGGCGGGGGCATAAAAAGTCTTTTCATTGTACCAAATGGAATCTTCCTCCTAATAAGCCTGCCCAGGCAAAGCGGTTCGAGTCGGGCCGTCCATGCGTATAAACCCTATTGGTTTTATTGAGCGGAAGGGCTTGAGATGTCATTTCATCTCAATGTTGGGTAAAAGTCCCACAAAATTGGGAGCAACGTCTCCAAAATGACCTTTACAGTGTTGACGGGGACGTTAAACCTCAAACCGGCCCCGATAGCTCAGTTGGTAGAGTGTCCGCTCCGGGGAACGGGAGGTCTCGGGTTCCATCCCGGGCCGCGACATACCAATGTCGTTAAAAATGGTACTAGCTGCTCCTCGCTTGGCACTCAGATTTACGGGGTAGAGCTAGGACTGGTCGATCCAGTGTCAGGATAATGTGACTGGGTGTTGTATCATGTAATGTGTCTGGGACATGATACTTCAGTGAGGCAGCACTATAAACGTGAGCATTGAGCTCCCTGTCGCAACCAGACACCGTCGTGATATGACTGAAAAATTGTTGAAAGCGACGTTAAACCCGAATTCACACACACACACACGTTAAACCTCAAATCGAACAAAAACCTCCTAACATAAAGCAGTCCAGTTCAAAATTTAGGGGTGTCAGGTTGTGATTTCTTCAAAATCCATTTAGAAAATGACTGAACTTTGAGCAAACAGTGGAGTCCCTGATCAGACATCTCGTTCTGCAGCATCTGATCTGGGTCTGCACTTTTTGCAAAAGTACCCCTTTTCGGGTTTCTGGTACTGAATAGGTTAACACCTATACTGCCGATTGAATTAATTTAGACACACCTTTTTCTGACTCAACCTATCAAGTAACTTGATACCAAGTATTCATTCAATTCAAAAACTGCATGACTGTAGATCCTGATTAGATGGCTTCTGAGGAAGCCATCTGATCTGGATCTACTCTGTTTGCAAAGGTCGGAACTCATCACGAAAACATGCCTATAAAATTTTGACCCCTTTGAACCCCACTTTTATGTAGTAAAATTGGGGCTTACAGGGGTAAACCTTATTTTTCTTATTTCTGCTGCAAAATATACATTGTGGGTAATCGTTAGAACCGCCTCGATGAGGCATTCCTAACAAGTACCCACAATCTATATTTTGAGCAGAAATAAGAATACTATCACAATTTTTCATCTTAAAATGTTCGTTTTTTTTGTGTGGTAATCACAGACGATACGGTATCTAAATTTTTATTTGTTTGATTTGAAGTTTTACATCCCCCTCAACACTGTAAAGGTCATTTTGGAGACGTTGCTTACAATTTTGTGGGACTTTTACCCAACGAGATGAAATGACATCTCAAGCCCTGCTGCCAAATGAAACCAAAAATAGGGTCTATAAGCATGGACGGGCCAACTCGCACCGCACTGCCTGGGCAGGCTTAGATCCTCTAAGGGGTTTACCAGTACTCGTGTGCGGGTCGGTTTCAACACTATGTGGAAGCATCATGCAGCATATCTATTTCTTCATGCCCGATGGGTGCGGGGTAGCTTTCTTTGTGTTTTCTGCATGCAGTGTCCTCTGGTCAGAGACCACTTTTGAACTGTTCAAAAGTGGTCATAAAGACCACTTTTGAACAGTCCAAAAGGTGGTCTTAGGAATTTTACTGTATTTGAATTACCCACTACCAGTATATGAGCCTTTTGTTGATCAAGTGATAGGCAATAACAAGACTTCCCATGAAGAAACCACCTGTAATCCTGTGTGTACTTAGGGCCTCCATGGCCCCATTAGGTCTTTTGAACTATAGTTTCAAGCCTCCCTTGGGTCACATTTGAGTCACTCTGTGCTTCTGTCTAGGTTGTCCATTTCTGCCACCTCTCATTAATGACTGGTGCGAAATCAGTGAAATATTCTTCAACTTGAAATGGCTGACCCCCCCCCCCACACACACACACACACACACCCCACTCCCTCAAAAAATAAATTAAATTCTATCTTATCAATATTGATGAGAGACCTAGTGATTAACCAATTTTGTACCGGAAACCCCAAAACGGGTACCCTGGCAAACAGTGCAGGCCCAGATCAGACGCCGCAGAATAAAGATCAAGGCCTCCACTGTTTGCTAAAAGTTCAGTCATTTTCCAAATAAATTTTGATGAAAACACAACCTGTCACCCCTGAATTTTAAAATGGGCTCCTGCTTTATATAAGGAGGAAGATTCCATTTGGTACTAAAAGGGTTTAAAGCCAGAAGCCAGCTGTCCAAAGCATCCTCAGCATAACAAGAAATCAGTCTGAAGGACAGCCAAATCCCCTGCAGCACTTAGTATCAAGGCTCAATCTTGTGAACTTCGCCTGTGACCTTCACCTTGAGTTGGCATGGTTAGCTCACTGAGGGGGATAATAGACCAAAGTTCAATGAAAATCCTTTGAGGGGTAAAAGAGATATGGAACAGACAAAAAATTCAAAGTTTTAAATTCGTGACCTTCAAATGTGACCTTGACCTTGAGTCGGCATTGTTCATTTATAGGTTCTGCACATCAGCTCACTGAGGGGGATAATTGACGACCAAAGTTTAATGAAAATCTATTAAAGGGTTCGGGAGATATGGAGCGGACAAGAAAAAGTTACAGACAAACGGATGGATGGATGGATGGATGGACAGACAGACGCACATGAGCTCACTGTGAAGAATATTTGACCAAAGTTTAATGAAAATCCTTCCAAGGGTAAATGAGATATGGAACGGACAAAAAATTCCAAGTTTCAAACTCGTGACCTTCAACCATGACCTTGACCTTGAGTCGGCATGGTTCATTTATAGGTTCTGCACACCAGCTCACTGAGACAAATAATTGACCAAAGTTAAATGAAAATCTATTGAAGGGTTCAGGAGATATGGAGCGGACAAGAAAAAGTTGTGAACAGACGGACGGATAGACACAGACTGACAGACGGACGGATGGACATGGGTTCTGCACATCAGCTCACTGTGAAGAATATTTGACAAAAGTTTAATGAAAATCCTTCCAAGGGTAAAGGAAATATGGAACGGACAAAAAATTCCAAGTTTCAAACTCATGACCTTCAACCATGACCTTGACCTTGAGTCGGCATGGTTCATTTATGGATTCTGCACACCAGCTCACTGAGACAAATAATTGACCAACGTTTAATGAAAATCTATCAAAGGGTTCAGGAGATATGGAACAGACAAGAAAGTGTTATGGACAGATGGACAGACAGACAGACAGACAGACAGACAGACATGGATGAACGGATGGACAGATGGACAGACGGACGGATAGACGAAGGCCATTCCTATAATCCCCGCTCTGCTTCGCGGCGGGGGATTAACAACCTTGTAAGTGGCCAAATTTTTAATTGTTGGAGCCAGTACAATATTTCAGTACTCTGGTATTTTGCTGAAAAATATGAGTACCGTAGCATTTTTTTTCTGCAAAGCTACACATGTTTACTCAGAAAAATACTACAATAAGACCACAGTTAATAACACTGTCAGCCAAAATGCCACTATTAAACATGAGGGTCATGATGGCATGGAATCGCTCACCTGATTTCAAGATGTCACATAGCTTCTGAAAGCCATGTGGATAACTGACAGCCATATTATTCCATGAAGCATAACTGTTGCACTTAGATAGGTGTTAACCTGGGCGAAGTTTAAATGAAACTGGCTATTAGAAGTTGTCATTTAAAGATTTTTTTTACTTTTAAGTCTGCCAGCTACCATTCAGTAAACAAGAAGGTCCACCTTAGAAACCTTCCTGTGAAGTCTGAGTAAAATTGAACCAAAGGTACTAATTTAACTCATTTAAGACCAAATGGAATCTTCCTCCTAATATATAGCAGGAGTCCATTTCGAAATTTAGGGGTGTCAGGTTGTGTTTTCTTCAAAATTGATTAGGAAAATGGCTGAACTTCTTGCAAACAGTGTAGGCCCTAATCAGACACCGTTTTCTGTGGCATCTGATCTGGGCCTGCACTGTTTGCCACTAACCCCTTTTGGTGTTTCCAGTACCAAATGGGTTAATACTGATTCTGCTATACATGGTAGTAGAAGTTTTTCTTAGAGCCGCAGATGATGACAGAATGTTTTCATCTTTTAATGACACACTTTACGACAAAGTCTCTTATTTCAGATCTAAAGCTTTCGTCATTGATTTTAACTTCAGCTGCATCAACACACAAAATGTCATGTGACACTTGAGACAAGCCGGCCAAATCTAACCTGGTAGGTAACAAGACTGTATCTCTGATGCATCATTGCTGGACTGTTTATTTGTTCTTCTGTATGAGAACCAGTCTGCTGCTACTGTGTAGGCAGACAGACTTGCAGTTTCTGCCATTTTCCATGTAAAACAGTTATTTTTTGTCATCTAAAGTTGATACGGCTAATCAATAGAAACCTTGTAACTCTAGGAAATTACACGAGCGAGCACATCAGGCAAATCTAACAATCATAAAACAGGAAAAGACGGCAATTTGTCATGGTTTGGAGTTTAACAGCACAGTCAACAGTCTGGTTAAGAGCTTATCACTTATCCTGCTGAACATTTGGAATAGCCACACACATTTCCAACTTTCAGCCAATCTGATCACATAATATAAACGACAAACAGTGTAGATCCTGATCAGATGGCTTCTTCAGAAGCCATCTGATCTGGATCTACACTGTTTTCAAAGGCAGGGGTTGTCGTGAACAGCAGGACTGTCTTGATTTGAAAACTCTTACTCTAAATATAGATCAGATAACAATCAAATTTTTTCGTTATTTTTTAACCTTATCTTGCTGAATATTCATTTAAGCCACACCCATTTCTGACTATCAACCAATCAAATTACTTGATGTCATTTATTGCTACAAATTCATAAACTGAATACCAAACAGTGTAGATCCTGATCAGATGGCTTCTTCAGAAGCCATCAGATCTCGATCTACACTGTTTTCAAAGATAGGGGTTGTCGTGAACAGCAAGATAAGGGTTAAATGGAGATTAATAAGGCTTGACATTAAATGTGAATTGTCTGCCCAGGTGTCAGGCATTGTTTTCACTGAAAAATTAAGAACAAAAAAGCCAATGGGAAGCAAGTACCTTTTATGTCACCAAACACATTTCAGGTAATCAAATTGCAAGCCAGATGTGATGTTGCAAAACAATAACCAGGTAAAGGGAAGCAACCTAGTTGCGATGTCATAAAACAATTTCCAGGTAAAGGGAAGCAACCTAGCTGTGATGTCATTAAACAATTACCAGGGAAGGAAAGCAACCTAGCTGTGATATCATAAAACAATAACCAGGTAATGGTAAGCAACCTAGTGGTGATATCATAAAACAATTACCAGGTAATGGGAAGCAACCTAGTGGTGATATCATAAAACAATAAACAGGTAATGGGAAGCAACCTAGCTGTGATGTCATAAAACAATAACAAGGTAATGGGAAGTAACCTAGCTGTGATGACATAAAACAAATACAAGGTAATGGGAAGCAACCTAGCTGTGATGTCATAAAACAAATACCAGTTAATCAAACTGCAACCTAGCTGTGATGTCATAAAACAATTACCAGTTAATCAAACTGCAACCTAGCTGTGATGTCAAAAACAATTACCAGTTAATCAAACTGCAACCTAGCTGTGACGCCAAACAAAAGAAACCTACCTGCGATGAAAACAGGTCATCTGTAATCTGTTCTTTCAGTTCTGAAAAAAAAAGAATGCATTTATGATCATATACTGTGACATCACAGTTCAAAATTCTGGTTCTCAGTAAATCTAGAGAAAAAAGTCCCTTAGTTAGCTACATGTATTAACCCATTTAGCACCGGAAACCCCAAAAGGGGTACCCTGGCAAACAGTGCAGGCCCTGATCAGACGCCGCAGAATGCAGCGTCTGATCAGGGCCTACACTGTTTGCAAAAAGTTACGCCATTTTCCAAATAGATTTTGAAGAAAACACAATCTGACACCCCTAAATTTTGAAATGGACATGTTCTATATATAAGGAGGAAAACTCCATTTGGTACTAAAGGGTTAATGTAGCACAGTCTTCAATAACACAGTGTGGATGGATGGATGGATGGATGGATGGATGGATGGATGGATGGATGGATGGATGGATGGATGGATGGATGGATGGATGGATAGATGGATGGATGGATGGATGGATGGATGAAGTCTGGTCTAGGTCTGGCTTGTCTGTCCCAAAACTTACGATCAATACAGTCACACAAATAAGATGCACTTTCAATTAATTCATTTTACGTCCATTACTGGCCCTCAGAAATAAACGGAAGCTAATGACTATTTGCATAAATGCCACTTAAGTATGCCAAACCCTGCATGCAAATTAGCTCCCTGTGCTACACCTGCACTGCGCTTCTTGTGATTATATGGACATCCGTAATTTATATGTTATTCTGTTATTTGAGTTGATGCAGGATCGTGACCTATCCCAGTAGGGTCGTGTCAACAGGGTCAGTTGTATAAAATATCCACTTGGGTGGATCCAGGCTGAACAATGTGGTCATTTCATCCCAAATGACTTCATACAGAAGGTCAAAATCAATTGTTACGCAGGTCAACAATTCAGCTAGTATCCCACAGAAACCTTTTTTATTAAGGACAGGCCAGGACAACGTCAGATTTCATAGAGAAAATAAATAATCAAACTAGTCTTAAATTTCACAATCTTTACCTAAAAGGCATCTGTTTTTGTTTGTTTGATATGAGGTTTAACATCCCCATAAACACTGTAAAGGTCATATGGGAGACCTTGCTTCCAATTTTGTGGGACTTTTACCCGACATTGAGATGATATGACCTCTCAAGCCCTGCCATCTAATGAAACCAATAGGGTTTATAGCTTAATATAAGCATGGACGAGCCAACTCGCACCCCTTTGCCTGGGCAAGCTTAGATCCTCTTAGCGGTTTACCAGTACTCATGTGCGGGTCAGTTTCAACTCTGCATGGAAGCATCATGCAGCCCATATATTTCTTCAAGCCCCGATGGGCGGGGGCCTTAAAAGGCATCTGAATGTGTACAGAGATTTATTCCAAAAAATCTTTCCAAATAAAACTGAAACCAACTAATATACTGGTAAACCTAAATGCTTTTTACCTAACATGACCTCTAATGACAATTAACCATAATGACCCTAAGTATTGGGACAGAAAAGCCTGAGCAAACAGTGCAGACACAGATCTGCTCCCAAAGGTGCAGTCTCTGATCAGGGTCCACAATGTTTGCCATTCAGTCTGCAACTTTTGGACTCCTTGAAGGGTCGTGAAACAAATTTGATAATATTTTAGAAGAATTACAGCATGTGTCTGATGTCCAACTTTTTAGGATTTTTATGGGGGAGGAAACTGAGATCAAATTTCTACCAAGATTTTAACTCTTCAATTGCTACATAAAATCCTAGAGCAGTTAAACAATCTGTGCCCAGTTGTTCAAAGCATTGTTAGCTTAATTTGCTCGTTAGTGGTCAAATTGTTAACTGTTCTAGTAAGTACAATATCTTATAGTCATGTAGTGGCATTTTTGCTGAAAAGATGTGAGCAGCTTTTGCATCTGCAAAAGCTGCTCACACTTTTTTCAGTCAATAAATATTAGCAGATTTACCATATCATTTAGATTAAAGTTTTCTCTTAGCTCTAGGCCTTTTGTTTTCATAGAAAAAGATGGATGAATGGATGGACAGATGAAAAAGCGGATACCTATGTTGATGCTACAAGCAGGTGCAGCAATAATTATTTGAAATTGTGGACAACGACCGTCACTGTAGCATTGGCATACCATTACGATAAGACACCCGTGCAAAATGGCTATTTTTCTAATGAAAATCTGTGATATTTTTCTTATTTATATTACAAATATAGGATGTGGGTGCTTGTTAGAACCGCCTCATTGAGGCGGTTCTAACGAGTACCCACAACCTATGTCTTGGAGCAGAAATTAGAGAAATAATGTATATCCCCGTAAACCCCGGTTTTCTCTATATAAAGTGGGGTTTAGGGGGTGTTCATTTCACAGACTTGGTCATGAGATGCTAATACCTCACATGAGCCCACTTGAGCCTTCAGCTTAAGTGAGCTAAAATGAAGGCTGCTAATGGTAATATAAGTGGCTGATTCTACAAATAAAATTATGCATTATGCACTGCCATATCTCTGAACCATTAGATTTACCATTTATAACATCTTGCTGACACAAACATAATTCTTTTAATACTAGAATATTAGAGAAAAGTAACTGGTCTGTTCATGATTAATCTCTAACTACCCATGTTTTGAACAACTTGGTCCTGTATATTATCATATTTTGCCATCTTTCATGTCTCTGTAGCTAGTCTAAAGTCTTGGTTAAGCTTAGTTAGTCTTGGTATAGCTAGTCTAAAGTCTTGGTCTAGCTTATTTAAAGTCTTGGTACAGCTGGTCTAAAGTCTTGGTATAGCTTGTTTAAAGTCTTGGTACAGCCAGTCTAAAGTCTTGGTATAGCTTGTTTAAAGTCTTGGTATAGGTAGTCTAAAGTCTTGGCATCGCTTGTTTAAAGTCTTGGTATATCTAGTCAACAGCCTTGGTATAGGTAGTTTACAGTTTTGGTAGAGCTAGTTTATACACATGGTATATAATACTCTAAAGCTAGTCTAAAGCCTTGACAGAAAGTTTTGGGTATAGCCAGTCTCTATAGTCTTGGTATAGCTAGTACATAGTCTTGGTATAGCTGAAGTCCTGGAATAGCTAGTTTTGGTATAGCTAGTATACACTCTTGGTATAGCTAAAGTCCTGGAATAGCTGAAGTCTTGGTATAGCTAGTATATAGTCTTGGTATAGCTAAAGTACTGGAATAGCTGAAGTCTTGGTATAGCTCGTATATAGTCTTGGTATACTTAAGTCTTGGTATACAGGTAGCTTGTCTACAGTCTTGGTACAGACCTCTAAGCCTGACAATACACACAAAATTTTGACTAGCTACACACAGACACTGACAATTAAAACTACAATTTTAACAAAACTAAAATTCTACTATGTAATTACTATCAGTCTAGTAGCTAGTCTACAGACTAGTAGGTAATCTATATAATTATGTCCTAACTTGTTATGCTGGAACATAATGCGATTAGTTCAGACAAAGCATTGGTTTTGGGGGTTATTTTTTCAGCAACAGCAGAAATTTTTGAGTAAAATTATGGGTATTTATTTCAATTCTTTCAAGTACTTTGAATAAAAAAAACAACTCTCGCCAGTTTTAAGGAAGGATTATGTACAGTTTTGAACTTAAAACACCATAACAATACTTGATAAGCAGTGGGGCAGAAAAACGAAATGAAATGAAAGTCTAAAATCTAAGGTCATTACACGAATGAACTTTTCATAAGGGCATTGATAGGAAATTACTCATCACTGACCAGAGACACAGATAACCCTAATTTTTCATGTTGGATATAAATTCTACTACAAAAAATATACAACCCTGACACTTTATGTAACACGGTTTAACCCTTCTCTTGCTGAATATTCAATTAAGCCACACCCATTTCTGTCTATCAACCAATCAAATTACTTGATGCAATTTATTCCTACAAATTCATAAAATTGAATGTCAAACAGTGTAGATCCTGATCAGATAGCTTCTTCAGAACTACTTGATGCAATTTATTCCTACAAATTCATAAATTGAATGTCAAACAGTGTAGATCCTGATCAGATGGCTTCTTCAGAAGCCATCTGATCTGGATCTACACTGTTTCCAAAGTTATGGGTTGTCGTGAACAGCATGATAAGAGTGAAAGACTGATTCCAATAAGATATCATTCATTGTAACATGGTATAACCCATTTACCAGAAACCCCAAAATGGGTACTCTGGCAAACAATGCAGACCCAGATCAGATGCTGCAGAATGTGGCATCTGAGCAGGGCCTCCACTATTTGCTAAAAGTTCAGTCATTTTCCAAATAAATTTTCATTAAAACACCAGCTGACACCCTTAAATTTTGAAATGAACTCCTGCTATATATAAGGAGGACGATTCCATTTGGTACAAAAAGGGTTAAAAATGGACTCAAAAAATGTACAGATTCTACAGAAAAAAATGGTTAAAAATGTTTCGATTAAACAGAAAAATGACCATAAATGGTTGGTTGGTTGTTTTGAGGTTTAACGTTCCCGTCAACACTGTAAAGGTCATTTTGGAGACGTTTCCAATTTTGTGGGACTTTTACCCGACATTGAGATGAAATGACATCTCAAGCCCTGTCGCCCAATGAAACCAATAGGGTTTATTAGCATGGACGATCCCCCTCGCACCGTGGTTCCTGGACAGGCTTAGAACCTCTAAGCGGTTTACCAGTACTAGTGTGCAGGCCGGATTCAGCTCTGCGTGGAAGCATCATGCAGCCCATATATTTCTTCATGCCCCTATGGGCGGGGGCCGGACCATAAATGGATACAATGTGACTGTTTAACCCTTTTCCTGCTGAATAAATAAATTTAGCCACACCAATAGCTGACTATCAATCTATCAATTAAATTATTAAATATGATGTATATGATCAATTCACTAACTGCATGACAAACAGTGCAGATCCTGATCAGATGGCTTCTTAAGAAGCCATGGGATCTGGAACTGCACTGTTGGCAAAGGCCGGGTTTGCTGTGGTCTGACAGCCGGATCCTTATGCTGCTGTTCACGAGAGCCCTACTTTTGGAAGTTGTGTAGATCCAGGTAAGACCGAAGCCATCTGATCCGGTGTCCCAGTTTATCTTGACCCCTGGGTAGCTTTACCCCCGGGGGTAAAGCTACTCAGGGGTAGCTTTACCCCCGGGGGTAAGGATATCCCGGGATATCTTTACCCCCACCCTGGATATCTTCACCCCCGGGGGTAAAGCTAAACTGGCAAGGATATCTTTACCCCCGGGGGTAAAGCTAAACTGGCCAGAATATCTTTACCCCCACCCCAACTTTTGGGTATAAACTATTTTCTTAATACCCAATTTCTTCTTATATGTAAGAGAAGCAAGATAGTAGACTCAATGTTTCACTTTAACATTTTTCGTTTCAATCATGACTCAGACTAATAGAACTACCCTTACTAAGAAATATGACCACATTATAGAGGCAAATGATTATTTAATAACTTCTTTTTGTATAGTTTCTTATTCAAAATGTCCCTTATGACAATCTTTCATAATCTTGCATTATCCCTGTCAGTGGTGGTGGTGAGTGCAAAGGCAGGGGTAAAGATATCCAGGCTGGGATATCTTTACCCCGGGGGGGGGGGGGGGGGGGGTAAAGCTAAATTGGCCAGGATATCTTTACCCCCACCCCAACTTTTGGGTATAAACTATTTTCTAAATGCCCAATTTCTTCTTATATATAAGAGAAGCAAGGTAGTGGACTTGATGTTTCACGTTAACATTTTATGTTTCAATCATGACTCAGACTAATAGAACTACCCTTAGAAAGAAATATGACCACATTTTAGAGGCAAATGATTATTTAATAACTTCTTTTTGTATAGTTTCTTATTCAAAATGCTCCTTATGACAATCTTTCATAATCTTGAATTATCCCTGTCAGTGGTGGTGGTGTGTGCAAAGGCGGGGGTAAAGATATCCCGGCTGAGATATCTTTACCCCCGGGGGTAAAGCTAAACTGGCCAGGATATCTTTACCCCCACCCCAACTTTTGGGTATAAACTATTTTCTAAATGCCCAATTTCTTCTTATATATAAGAGAAGCAAGGTAGTGGACTCGATGTTTCACGTTAACATTTTTCGTTTCAATCATGACTCAGACTAATAGAACTACCCTTAGAAAGAAATATGACCACATTATAGAGGCAAATGATTATTTAATAACTTCTTTTTGTATAGTTTCTTATTCAAAATGCCCCTTATGACAATCTTTCATAATCTTGAATTATCCCTGTCAGTGGTGGTGGTGTGTGCAAAGGCGGGGTAAAGATATCCAGGCTGAGATATCTTTACCCCCGGGGTAAAGCTAAACTGGCCAGGATATCTTTACCCCCACCCCAACTTTTAGGTATAAACTTTTTTCTAAATGCCCAATTTCTTCTAATATGTAAAAGAAGCAAGATAGTGGACTCTATGTTTTACTTTAACATTTTTCGTTTCAATCGTGACTCGGACTATTAGAACTACCCTTAGTAAGAAATATGACCATATTATAGAGGCGAATGATTATTTAATAACTTCTTTTTGTATAGTTTCTTATTCAAAATGTCACTTATGACAATCTTTCATAATCTTGCATTATCCCTGTCAGTTGTGAAATGGGTGGTGGGGGTGAGTGGAAAGGCGGGGGTAAAGATATCCCGGCTGGGATATCTTTACCCCGGGGGTAAAGCTAAACTGGCCAGGATATCTTTACCCCCACCCCAACTTTTGGGTATAAACTATTTTCTAAATGCCCAATTTCTTCTTATTTGTAAGAGAAGCAAGAGAGTGGACTCGATGTTTCACTTTAACATTTTTCGTTTCAATCATGACTCAGACTAATAGAACTACCCTTAGTAAGAAATATGACCACATTATAGAGGCAAATGATTATTTAATAACTTCTTTTTGTATATTTTCTTATTCAAAATGCCCCTTATGACAATCTTTCATAATCTTGCATTATCCCTGTCAGTGGTGGTGGTGAGTGGAAAGGCGGGGGTAAAGATATCCCGACTAGGATATCTTTACCCCGGTGTAAAGCTAAACTGGCCAGGATATCTTTACCCCCACCCATGAGCAATGGTAGAGATGTGAAATCCTGATTCATTCAAGCTAGCTTGTGGTGATGTTATGTCAACCATAGACCATTGGACATCAGCAGTACCTTCATTATTGAGAAGTATGCTTGTTTGGGTCTTCCAAAGTCTGGATTTGGAGTGGGGTGGGGTCACACTATCTTCACCCCCACCTATGCGCAATGGCACAATTTGTGAAAAACTGATTAATGCACACTATATAGTATATGTGTACTTGTTTGTGTTTTTCAAAATGCTGGAAGGGTGGGGGTCAAGCTACCCCAGCCAGGATATTTTGCCCCCCCGGGGTGAAGGTATCCCAGCTGGGATATCTTTACCCCCACCTATGAGCAATGGTAGAGGTGTGAAATCCTGATTCATGCAAGCTAGCTTGTGGTAATGTTATGTCAACCATACACCATTGGACATCAGTAGTACCTTCCAATGTTCAGAAGTGTGCTTGTCTGGGTTTTATAAAGTCTTGATTTTTTGGGGGTGGTGGGGGGGGGGGGGTCACCCTATCCCAGCCAGGAAATCTTCACCCCCACTATAAGATGTGAAAAAACTATTCTTGCAAGCTGTACGGTTTAATTATGCTTGTTTTGTTTTTTTTGCTTCACTTACATATAAGAAGAAATTGGGCATTAAGAATTAGTTTATACCCAAAAGTTGGGGTGGGGGTAAAGATATCCTGGCCAGTTTAGCTTTACCCCTGGGGGTAAAGATATCCCAACCAGGATATCTTTACCCCCGCCTTTCCACTCACCACCACCCATTTCACAACTGACAGGGATAATGCAAGATTATGAAAGATTGTCATAAGGGACATTTTGAATAAGAAACTATACAATTTCTTAAAGTGATTTTTAATTCATAGACTATTTGTTATTTTTCCTGTGGAAATATAATTTAGAAGAATATACAAAAAGAAGTTATTAAATAATCATTTGCCTCTATAATATGATTATATTTCTTACTAAGGGTAGTTCTATTTGTCCGAGTCACAATTGAAACGAAAAATGTTAAAGTGAAACATTGAGTCCACTATCTGGCTTCTCTTACATATAAGAAGAAATTGGGCATTTAGAAAATAGTTTATACCCAAAAGTTGGGGTGGGGGTAAAGCTAAACTGGCCAGGATATCTTTACCCCCGGGGGGTAAAGCTAAACTGGCCGGGATATCTTTACCCCCGCTTTTCCACTCACCACCATCACCCATTTCACGACTGACAGGGATAATGCAAGATTATGAAAGATTGTCATAAGCAACATTTTGAATAAGAAAATATACAAAAAAGAAGTTATTAAATAATCATTTGCCTCTATAATATGGTCATATTTCTTACTAAGGGTAGTTCTATTAGTCCGAGTCATGATTGGAACGGAAATTGTTAAAGGGAAACATCGAGTCCACTATCTTGCTTCTCTTACATATAAGAAGAAATTGGGCATTAAGAATATAGTTTATACCCAAAAGTTGGGGTGGGGGTAAAGATATCCTGGCCAGTTTAGCTTTACCCCCGGCTGGGATATCTTTACCCCCGCCTTTCCACTCACCCCCACCACCCATTTCACAACTGACAGGGATAATGCAAGATTATGAAAGATTGTCATAAGGGACATTTTGAATAAGAAAATATATAAAAAGAAGTTGTTAAATAATCATTCACCTCTATAATATGGTCATATTACTTACTAAGGGTAGTTCTAATAGTCCAAGTCACGATTGAAACGAAAAATGTTAAAGTGAAACATCGTGTCCACTATCTTGCTTCTCTTACATATAAGAAGAAATTGGGCATTTAGAAAATAGTTTATACCCAAAAGTTGGGGTGGGGGTAAAGATATCCTGGCCAGTTTAGCTTTACCCCCGGGGTAAAGATATCCCAGCCTGGATATATCTTTACCCCCGCCTTTCCACTCACCACCACCACCCATTTCACGACTGACGGGGATTATGCAAGATTATGAAAGATTGTCATAAGCAATATTTGGAACAAGAAAATATACAAAAAAGAAGTTACTAAATAATCATTTGCCGCCATAATATGGTCATATTTCTTACTAAGGGTAGTCCTATTACCCCGAGTCAAGATTGAAACGAAAAAATGTTTAAGTGAAACATTGAGTCCACTATCTTGCTTCACTTACATATAAGAAGAAATTGGGCATTAAGAAAATAGTTTATACCCAAAAGTTGGGGTGGGGGTAAAGATATCCTAGCCAGTTTAGCTTTACCCCCAGGGGTAAAGATATCCCAGCCGGGATATCTTTACCCCCGGGGGTGAAGATATCCAGGGTGGGGGTAAAGATATCCCGGGATATCTTTACCCCCGGGGGTAAAGCTACCCAGGGGGTAAAGATAAACTGTTACACCGGATCTTCTGAGTGTGAATTTGCAGGAATACATGTAAATATCATCAAGTCATCTGACTGGTTCAAAGTCAGAAATGGGTGTGGTTAATTTAATTATTCAGTGGGATAAGGGTTAACCAACGGACCCCAACAACACTTATAAATAGGTTGTGGTGTACCTACAGATACTTCTATGCTCATTCTCTTCAGGGATACAGACTAGGCATTTTGCTTTAGGCGCCCAGATTGCCTTAAATCCAAATTTTACAGTAAGTTAATAGGCATTTTTATTCGAAACTTAGGCGCCAAGGCCAAAACTTAGGCGTCTTGGGCGACTGTTAGTCTGTATCCCTGCCCTCCCTTCTGCTGATTTAAGAAGGGCAGTTGTCAGTTTACGGTGAAAGAATGTGCACTGTACTTGTTAACCGCACATTTTTATGCATTATACAGTGTTGCGCCGAGAGGGGGCCATTTGCCTACCTAAAGTCATTGATGGCCCTTTCAACATTAAACATGGGGCCCGGATGACCCTCAGAAATCAACAACGTTGCTTATATTTTATTTACTGAAGCCCCTTTAAAATATAAAATGACCCTTTGGAAAATGTCATAAGGGCCATTGGTGTCCCCCAAGCAATCGAGCCTAGGCACAACACTGTTATATAAGGCCTGCACATAAAGTCTGGTTCTATGTAAACTGACCTACTCGATATAACCTAAACATTGTTGACTGGTCCGTAAAACCCCAATGTTTGAACAAATCCTGACAAGGTGCCCAGTAACCCTCAGAAGCTCCAACTACCCATCTTGAACATGACTGACGTTAGGGGTTTAACGACAAGGCAACCCTTGTGGGTCATTCTGTATCATCTCCAAGAGAATGGGAGAACAGATAGAAGACATAGGAGAGGAGATAAAAGTGAGGGACAGGGAAAAAGAGGATAATGAATGGAAGTGTAGAAACAGAAAAAACTAGACAAAGTGCCCAGTGGGTCACTTAAAACATGCGTTTTAGACAGTCCAAAGACCTCAAAGATATCTTAACTCTTATCATGCTGTTCACGACAACCCATATCTTTGGTAACAGTGTAGATCCAGATCAGATGGCTTCTGAAGAAGCCATCTGATCAGGATCTACACTGTTTGACTTTCAGTTTATGAATTTGTAGGAATAAATTACATCAAGTAATCTGATTGGTTCAAAGTCAGAGATGGGTGTGGCTAAAATGAATATTCAGCAAGATAAGGGTTAAAAGTTTTAAGATCATATTGTTTTACATTATTGCCACAAACACATCACACACTTCCTCTGAAGTCTTTGTAGTTTTCTATGAAGGAATGTAGGGAAAATAGAATCAGGAAAAAGTATGATCAGAAAAAAATTATCACAGGAAAACATTATCAGGAATAAACTATCAGTTTCATTTAAAAAGGATATATAAAATTAAAAGGCTATGTAATGGCATCCTAATTAATCTTTAATTGCATTTTGATAATTCAGTACCAAACTTCTGTATCTTCCATAATCATGTTAATTGTGATTGATGGTTAAGTTCAATGGTAATTAAAATATTTACTGTTTGTTTGTAATGTCCCGGTATACACTTTATAGGTCATTTTGGAGACGCTGCTTCCAATTTTTGGGACTTTTACCCGACAATGAGATGAAATGACATCTCAAGCCCTGCCGCCCAGTGAAACCAAATAGGGTTTACGAGCATGGATGGTCCGACTCCCACCACTTTGCATGGGCAAACTTAGACCCTCTAAGCGGTTTACTAGTACTTTTACCCGACATTGAGATGAAATAACATCTCAAGCCATGCCGCCAAATGGTCCCACTTGCACCACTTTTGTTTGTTTGATTGGAGGTTTAACGTCCCCGTCTACACTATATCAGTCAGTCATTTTGGAGACGTTGCTTCCAATTTGTGGGACTTTTACCCAACACTGACATGACATCTCAAGCACTGCCGCCCAGTGAAACCAAATATATGAGCATGGAGGTCCGACTTTGTTTGTTTGTTTGATTTGAGGTTTAACGTCCCCGTCAACACTGTAAAGGTCATTTTGGAGATGTTGCTTCCAATTTTGTGGGACTTTTACCCGACATTGAGAAGGAATGACATCTCAAGCCCTGTCGCCCAATGAAACCAATAGGGTTTATTAGCATGGACGGTCCGCCTCGCACTGCGGTTCCTGGACAGGCTTAGATCCTCTAAGCTGTTTACCAGTACTAGTGTGCGGGCCGGATTCAGCTCTGCGTGGAAGCATCGTGCAGCCCATATATTTCTTCAAGCCCCTATGGGCGGGGGCAGGGAGGTCCGACTAGCATCACTTTTGTTTGTTGGTTCAATGTCCCTGTCAACATTATATAAGTCATTTTGGAAACATTGTTCCCAATTTAACCCGACATTGAGAATCGCTTTTATAAAGCAAGGAATACAGAGATAGGTTGCAAAATTGAATATTAAACTGGAACAAAAGTTCAAAACATACAAAAATATCTTAAATCATCATGTCATTTCAACATCATAAACAACTTTGGATAAAACTGATACTTTTTTTCCGATACTTTTTTCTGATTACCTCTATGAAGACATTATAATAATATGCCGCGTCATGAGAAAACCTGTTAATTGCATATGCTAACAACAAAAGCAGAGCTCTCACTAGGATTTTGAAAACAGGATTCCAGGAATCCTTCCTTGTAAAAAGTTGGATTCCCACATAGAAAGTTGGAGGTCTGATCTTGATTGTGCATAGACAAAAGGCTACACATCCATATGAATAACTGATGTGTAGAGTGTGGGTACTAGTTAGAACTATTTCACTGATGTGTCTAAGAAGCAGCCACAATCTGATATTTTGTAGAAATATTAGGAAAATAATGTATACCCCAGTAAAACCCACTCTCCCCCCAACACACACACACACCAAAAAACAAACAACAAAAAAACATGCCGTTGCTCCGATTTATTTTCACACTTCAAGGATAACAGCAGATATATTGTAAACCCAGATCAGAAAAGAAGTATTCTATACAGCCATGTTTGTGCTTTCGAATTCGGACGCACATGTATGTGACACTAGCTCATAATTTTGGGAACAAATACGTAGGGGAAGCATCCTTACTAAGTCTGACTTCCTGTAATTGTTAAAATGACTGCATTTTGAAGAATCACAGATATTTATGTAACAGTAAACATTGAAACACTCTTTAACCGAGCAATAAAAGTATGATCGTGTAGTCGCGAAAATACATGACATTGAGATGAAATGACATCTCATTCCCTGCCGCCCAATGAAACCAATAGGGTTTATAAGCATGGACGGGCCTACTCGCACCGCTTTGCCTGGGCAGACTTAGAGCCTCTAAGCGGTTTACCAGTACTCGTGTGAGGTCGGTTTCAGCTCTGCGTGGAAGCATCATGCAGCCCATCTATTTCTTCCAGTCCCGATGGGAGGGGGCCGCCCGCTTGTATAAACAGTGGCTAGAGTAGAGTTTGATTGTGTACTGTCCCGAAAAAACTACTTCTGAGGTGACGGATTCCGGGTAAGGTAATGGCAATGGACTTGCTCCTGCTTGTGGTGGACTTGCTTCCGATGGCACAGGAGTACTGGTAAACCTCTTACGGGATCTAATCTTGCCCAGGCAAAGGGGCACGAGTCGGACCATCCGTGCTTATTAACCCTATTTGTTTCATTGGGTGACAGAGATTGAGATGTCATTTCATCTCAATGTCGGGTAAAAGTCCCACAAAATTAGAAGCAACGTCTCCAAAATGACCTATAATGTGTTGATGGGATGTTAAACCTCAAATCAAACAAAACTATTCGACTGATGAAGATGTCTGTTTGCACTTTGAGAACGTCTTCAACATGTGAGCGCCGTAAAAGCGCAGTGCATGCATTGAGAGCACCGTAAAAGCGTAGTGCACGAATTGTGAGCGCTGTAAAAGCTCAGAGGAAGTGCCGTGAGAGCGCATTCAATCGCCATCAAGAACGCCGCAGGATCGCCATTTAAGCTCCAAAGCAACGTCTTGGTCGCTGTAGGGACGCCACGACAGGTCCATGTTCACAAAAATATCCCATATTTCTTGCGATCTTGCGGCGTTCTGAAAAATTAAACGCCGTCCCATCGCAGTGAAAAAGCGGCATAGTGTGACAGGGGCTTAATGTACATCTGCGAAAAATGGTCAAATGTGACTGATCGCAGTATTCACCATATTTGCATTATTTGCTGGCTCCCAGCTTGCACATTGTCAATATTGGAAAAACAGGTAACCAGACCCCCCTGACCTTTTAAGGTCAGGGGGGTCTGGTTACCTGTTTTTCCAACACTGATAACCTTCAGACTAGGAACCAGCAGATAATGCAAATAAGGTGAATAAGTAGAAAGAAAGAAAATGACCCTAATAATGTTGACAGGGACATAAAACCTCAACTCATACAAACAAAAATCATCCATTAGCCCTCCAAAAAATTGGCACTAGGACTGTCAGACATCTACAAATTTAGTTTCATCACTAGGACAATCTCAGATTGGAACGAGGTCCCCGCATCTCTCTTGAATGTTGATGTATGCAGAAGGTGCTGATGACTCCATCTCTGGATTCACCACCCTTGTGAGGTCTAGGGACAAGTTCAGACGGTCGATGGTCCTGGTGAAGGATTGTCTAAGGACGTGTCACCAGTAAACAGTTCTGATTCTAAATGTCAGGAACCATGTTTCAAAACATGCACATTTTTATTCAAAATAGTAACTTTATCAACTGTTGCGACCTTCTCTGTTATCTGTGTATTTATTGACATGTGGGCAAGGAACCATTTTATGTTTTGCACTTATTGCAAGCTGCAGCTAACAAGTATTTCTCACGTACTTTTCAGAAAACATAGAATCCAACTTGTCTCACTCTAATCTGACTGAAGTCGCCATGTTGTGTTTTTCAAGGCCACATTAGCATATTGTGCAACCCGAAGTAAACAAGTTTATTTACAGGGGAATCTCTGATTTGATCGGAAATGTCGCCCCCAAATTTCACTGCAGTCTAAATGTAAATTAGTCTTGTTAAAAGCTGCTTTGGTTACATGAAGACGTGTATGTTTATTTTCTTATATTTTCCCTACAACGTAAAGTAGTGTTTTATTTATGCTCGAACCAGGGCAAGCAGTTTTTGACCGATGTGACGTCACGGTAATGATTGACATAATGCACACTGCCCATGCGTAATTTGTTACTGTTGCGTTAGACGGAAAATTCCGAGTAATCCGGGTGAAGTAACAAGGTGCTAGATTGGTTCCCTTGTCGTAAATGTCTCCGCTAGGTGGCTACAACATAACGATTGGTAGCTAGCAGAAGCCATTACGTCTATTTATAGCATAAGCACTGACGTGTATTGGAAATACCCGAGTTCAACAAAGGTTAACTGCTGAGTCAGTCATACCTGATGAAACAAAAAGATCGAAACTTAGTATACTGAAATAATTTGTAATAATTTATTTTACATAGACTAGTGAAATTCTTATCATTATCTTGAAATATGTATCTTTTTAACACTCGCAGATACAATTTACAATGAGTAATACACAGCCAGCTGGCCCACTTCTGCAGTATTTTAAATTAACAGACGCGCTCTTGAAGGCATGCGCAGTGGTAAGAGTAGGATTCTCTACCTCAAATCAATTTACTCGCTACCTATCGTTATGTGCGTACCGAAGGGGAGGTAATAACGAAGGGGAACCAATCTAACAAGGTGCCCGAACTGTCGAGTCTGTTAGTTACCTCCCCTCGCTCGCTCTGTGCGGGACAACCGAACGGTACGTAAACAAGTACACCGTTGCAGAAGGGCGGACACTAAAGGCTCGATATCTATATTTTACTACCGGACTCTACTTTTTTTATCTTTATTTTAATAATCTTAAGATGAAATGTCTAAATTTGAATATAGATCTTTTTAAGATTTTAATCAGGATCAATTTTTATCTGATCTGCAGGGAATTGATTTCTCCTTTATCCAGGATGCTGGTAGCGATGTTAATGCAGCCTATGAATTGTTTGAAGATCAAATAACACAGGTTGTCAACAAACATGCTCCTATTAAGCAAGCCTACCAGAGGAGAAAGAAACTCCCATGCATGAACAGTGAATTAAAGAAGGCAATCTTTATGAAAAAGAAATACTTTGGGGAATATACTAAAAATAATAAAACGTGGGAAAAATATAGATCACAATTTCTGGAAAGCCATTAAGCCATATCTGTCAAAGAAAAACCCAAATGGAAATAGCAAAATTATCTTATCTGAAAACAACAAATTAGTCACTGATCAAAAAGAAGTTTGCGAAATTTTCAATGACTTTTTCATAAATGTTGCCGATGACATAGGTAAAGGTGTCCCTTTTGATAGTGATATAAAATTGTACTTACCAATCCCACAGCCCTGGCTTGAGTAAACTCGAAGCACACTGGTAGGCTGCAGAACGGTAAGTGGCGATAGTAGCGTGGTCAGCTCTCCGTGTTCCTCGTGCCCAAAGTTGGTCAGGTGACTATCTTTCGTCAATCTTCGTAGGTTTCCGTCTTGGTGTCGTAGTGGATCTTGTTGTTGTTGTCGAATGTGCATATAGCTACAGCCTAACGGCACATCACTCGCCTCCTTTTATGAAGAACCTAGAGTTGGCTAAAGAAAGCTATATGCACATTAGATTATTGTTAAAATTTTAAAGGAATCGAAATGGTTTTTACTACGCCTCCTTTTATGAAAAAGGAGGCTCAATAGAGAACATAGAATTTAGAAATTAGCAAGTGTAACAAACAAGATCTATTAATAAAATTTCTAATAAGCTAGAGGTTTCTTAACTTTTAATATAAATGGTTAATGAACTTATCAAAGGTTTTAGAGGAGCTGACCACTATGAATAGCTTGATTAAAGGTAATAAGCATTTATGAAATGGATTTCTGTAAATGGCCTGAATAACTTAAGAATGGTGAATGATTTACTGAATAAGCAGTGTGAGACAACCTTGTTATATAAATGCATAGAGAAACCAATTTTGAGCCGATAGTAATTTACAGATCTATACATATCCACTGCACACAAGTTGTCAGTAACAAGAAACTACAAAGTGCTGCACCTTAAGGGACAACATAAAGCAATGTGAGCACTGGAGTCTCGGTTGATTTTAGATATACGACTAGCAATTACAAATAAAGAATTTTAACAGTATAATGTCCAAACATCACTGCTAAATAGAAATAACACCAAAATATAATTAAAACTAATAAAAAGAACAATATCCAAGAATCACTGTAATGTGTATGCTTTACATAAACAGAGAGAACAAGCATCTGAATTTTTATCTATATGTGTAATTTGGAAATACTGATTTTTTAGCTTGCTTGTTCCATATAATAAATACTGCTGCCAAGTATATAGTATGTTCAATTATTAATATAAAACAAACAGAACAGAGTCTACCACAATTAACAACTATTTCATATATGGCAAAAATCACACATGTACTACCCATGCACATGCATGAATAAATATCAAACTGGCATTACAAATATCACACATGCACCTCATGCACATGCATGACAACATATCACACTGGCATTATATAAACATCACACATGTACTCTATGCACATGCATGACAAAACATCACACAGGCATTATAGATATCACTCATGTACTCCGTGCACATGCATGACAAAATATCACACTGGCACTATAAACATCACGCATGTACTTCATGCATATGCATGACAAAATATCACTCTGGCGTAATATATACGCCAGCCTGACAAAGCACTCGCCATCTCGCAGTCTGACTCGCCGAGCAAAGCGTCGAGGCGTTCAGACAGACTAAGATGGCAAGTAATAAAATAAATAACACACATGTACCCTTCCAGCACATGCATGACAAAATATCACTCTGGTGTACCATATACACCAGCCTGACAAAAATACTAAAACATTTCACACATGTACATGTACTGCTGCACATGCATGATAAAATATCACTCTGGTATTATGCACACACCAGCATGATAAAACAAATACTCAAAAGACAAGACAAAGATTAATATGTGGCAGAAACTGTTACAATAAAATATGATCTGTAGTTCATGTTATGTTTACAGGAGGCACATGACAAAAGTGGACATACAAGATAATTTTAGCATACACATTTAAAGTAAAGCCTGGAATAATTTAGAACTAATAACAAATATACTAATTATACTTACGGCCTTTAGATTCTGCTGGAAATAAATTGTTACATTATGAATTTATTTTTTTAAATG
Organism: Lucinisca nassula; assembly: GCA_963580285.1. Taxonomy (NCBI): domain Eukaryota; kingdom Metazoa; phylum Mollusca; class Bivalvia; order Lucinida; family Lucinidae; genus Lucinisca; species Lucinisca nassula. Next base: position 129,051,044 of record OY757020.1, on the reverse strand, counting down.
GAAACGGGACCCTTGGGACAAAACATACACAAAGCTTATTTCCAGATCATGTTCAAATTTAGAGTTAATACTAATCACCGAGCCCTCCAGATCTGACAGTTTATGTACAAATAAGATAGAGAGCGAACTGTTTTTGTTTAATACTGAACATTGTTTTATATGAAGTCAAAAAAGGGTGACAGAATGGAGTAGCCAATGAGGACAAGCCTGGACAGCGCAGCATGGTTTAAACAAATAATCCAGGTGTCATACTCCATTCCCGCTCTCATATCAAACTCTGAGAAGGAGCTCCTCAGAAATGTTGACAGAACAAGTATGCAGTGGAGGGGTTCAAAAACTGAACCTTGACATACAATGATAGAATGTATAAATCTACAGAGTGTAGTTCAGTACATGCCCTGAACATATCACAGTGCACAGTGTATAACAGATATATTCAGATTTCTACAAGGTAGCATGTAACACACAGAAATGTATCATAATGAAAAGATAGCCAGCACATTGTGTACTGTTGGGAGGAGCACCTACATAAAACCAAGGGACTAGTCAAATGTTTCAGAGGTTCTCCTGCCAAAGACACAAAGCAATAAAACAGACATAATTTGAGGTTTTAAGGTCTAGGCAATATTGAGGTAATGTCGAGCCAGCCAGTCAACCTAACAGCACTTTTCCTGGGCAAGCTCAGACCTGAGCAGTTAACCAGTACAGTGCATATTTTTACAATAAATGCACTATTCTGCATATGCGGATATATCAGCTGGTCAACATACAAGCTCTACCAGCCTCCATATACACATACACAGAACACTGCTTCCAAATAAACAAACAAATCTACTGCCAAAAATACATAGGTGTGCCATACAATGACTACTAAGTTACTGTACCCTAAGTCCTAACAGAGCCATGAAACTGTTCAACAGAAAAATGGTAAGCCTCGAAAGTTCAGCATTAAAGCTACAAATGCAAGGGCACACACAAATTTGTTTACATTGCAAAATTAACTTCACTAAGTTCAGCAAGAAAGGGTCGAATAAAGCCAAGCAAGATCTTAAATCTTAGTTTGAGAAAAGAAACCAATATGCATTGTCTACAATTCATGGAAAAGATGCATCATTCTACAGCAAAATAAAGGTAAAGCACTTAGCCATTGATTTTGCCAAGAAGCTCATTTTGATAAATACTTAGGACAGTGTTGCGTGACCGACGCACATCACGGGGTATACTGAAAATATAGCATAAGCTAAACACTACCAGTTACATGTATATAAAGATAGTCAAACTATATAACAAGAAATACACCAAGTTTAGCCATGTCATGCAGCTATATATAGATATCCCTTCAAAGTTACAGAACTGCAAATATTTCACAAACCCTCAGTTCTAGTTCAAACAATACACATCATCTCTCCCCCTTTTATAATGAAAAGCTATATTCAAGGCAAAAATGAGCTGAAGAAAAATGCAAGGTAGGAAAATGGCTATGACATGCAAAAGAACAGATATAGAGAAAAATATAAAACAGTTGAATAACAATGATCTAAATTGGCGCTTGTGTATACCAAGATGAAAATTGGCACTTGAATATTAAACCAAGATGAAAATTGGCGCTTGAAAAACCAAGATGAAAATTGGCGCTTGAAAAACCAAGATGAAAATTGGCGCTTGAAAAACCAAGATGAAAACTGGCGCTTGAAAAACCAAGATGAAAATTGGCGCTTGAAAAACCAAGATGAAAATTGGCGCTTGAATAACCAAGATGAAAATTGGCGCTTTTATAACCAAGCTCAAAAATTGGCGCTTTTATAAAACCAAGATCAAACGTTGGCGCTCTTATAACCAAGATCAAAAATTGGCGCTCTGTTGAGAAAAAACGTTGTCGACGAGTGAAAAAATAAATCGTCGATATAATTAGACGACAACATCGGTGATAGTATTCGACGCCAAATAAACACAAAACAATGTCCAAATGCAGGTTTTAGTCTGAAAAAGCCACCCGGAACGTAGAAATTTATTGTTACAGGTAACGACAAAATTATACGTTCAAAACGTGAAAGCAAGGGCCATAAATCACTAAACTACCTTGAAATCTTCTGTAAAAACTTCCTTTCACGTATAAAAAATTATTTCTGACACTACTTTCGTTTAAAAAAATAAACAAAATATGAGAAACTAAAATAGCCGAAAGGATGTGTGTGCGAAAGATAGCTGAAATGGTGCATGGACGAAAGTAGAAAATAAAGAAATATTTCCTTAAATATATTAAAAAATTAGGTTTGAAATGGACATTTAAATAATTATTTTAACATTTTAGAACATATTTCGGAAGATTAAATCAATTTTAGAAACAGATGGCATGGGATTGACATGGTCATATTTTCCTCGACGGAACAAGCCGGTCCCGTCGAAGGAAATACGAGCATATGCGCCTAAAAATAAATTCTTACCTTATGTAAATTGAATGTGCATCACTCACCCGCGCCAATTCTTTTCTCGCAGCGCCATTTATATAAAATTGTACTTACCAATCCCACAGCCCTGGCTTGAGTAAACTCGAAGCACACTGGTAGGCTGCAAAAAAAACACCCTAGTATTTGTAAAATTAAGGAAAACAATGTAGAAGAAAGAACTTTCAATTTTTCATGTGTTGAAGAAAATAAGGTGTCAAAATTCATTGATAAACTACAAGTTAAAAAAGCAACAGGTGTTGATAAGTTATCTTGTAAAATTATAAAACTTGACAAAGCTGCTCTTCAGTCCCCTTTGACAGACGATAAATTTGACTGTCCGCACATCTATCTTTCCTGACTACCTGAAACGGGCCCAATTGGCTCCTCTGCATAAGAAAAATGACACTATGGATAAGAAAAACTTTAGGCCAGTAAGTATTTTGACAGCAACTTCAAAATTGTATGAAAATGTACTTTCCGAACAATTAAGCCAGTATGTTGACAACATATTTGATCAGTATCTGTGTGCTTTTAGGAAAGGACATGGCTGTCAGACAACTTTGTTGAAACTGTTAGAGGACTGGAGGAGAGCTCTAGATAATAATGAATATGTCGCGGCGGTCTTGATGGACCTCTCCAAGGCTTTTGACTGCTTACCCCACAACATCCTCGTATCCAAGTTGTCTGCATATGGTTTGAGTGATGAATCTGTGAAATTACTTAAGAGCTACCTTTCGGACAGAAAACAGCAGTTCAAACTAAATGGTATTGTAAGTGACTGGGCAAAAATAAAGAAAGGAGTCCCACAAGGATCAATTTTAGGCCCTTTACTGTTTAATGTTTTCATTAACGACATTTTTACTTTCTTGAACATGGAATTTTATACAACTACTCAGATGATAATACTATATCTTTCAGCTGTCCAGATTTTGATAGACTTACTGAAGTGCTTCAATCAGAAAGTTTAGTCCTATTAAACTGGTTCCACGAAAACGATATGCAGGCAAACCCCGAAAAATTCCAAGCTATTGCGGTTGGTAAGAAGTCTTTTGACAAACATTTGACCCTCAAAATTGCAAATACGGAAATCCAATGTGAAGAAGTAGTCAAACTATTAGGGGTTGACATCGACTATCAATTAAATTTCGACCAACATATTAGTAATTTGTGTAGGAAGGCAGGTCAGCAGTTGAACGTCTTGAAGAGGCTCAGCCCATTTCTATCTAAATTAAACAAACTTACAATTTTTTATACTTTCATTCTTTCGAATTTTAATTATTGTCCGCTTGCCTGGCACTTCTGTACAGAAAGCAACTCCAAGAAGCTTGAAAAAATTCAAGAACGTGCACTCCGCTTCGTCTATGATGACTTTGATTCCTCTTTTGAAGAACTTTTAGATAAAGCCGATATACCTTCTCTTCATGTTAGACGGCTAAGGACCATGGCTATTGAGACTTGTAAAATTCTGAATAATATGTCACCACCCGTTTTATCAAATTTGGTCAGATTAAGAGAAAACTCAGTTAGTATATAATTTTAGATATACCAATATTATACAGGTGCCTAGAGTCCGAACATCCACATACGGTAAGAAGAGTTTTGCATATGCAGCGGCAGTCTTATGGAATAATTTTCCAGATGAATTCAGAAAAACAAATAATTTCAATCAGTTCAAGTCATTGATTTCAAACTGGAACGGCAGCGATTGCAGATGTAATCTCTGTCGGTAGCTATTCTGTAAGACTGAAGCATGGCATATGCTTTTTCAGTGTTATATTTAAATGTTGCTGTTTTAATTTTGTGCTCAGTTTGTGCTTATTTCTGATCAATTCCCATTTTAATCAAATTGTTGTTCCTTTTCAAATTTATTTCAAAGCATTTTTTATACCATAAATAGTGCAATGCAGGATTCACTAGTGGGGCTCACCTCTTTTAGCTAGCTGGTTCGAGGTGAGCCTTACGCTGGTGAATCAGGCTGTGTCATCACATTTTAGCTCCTGGGTATCTTTTTCTTTGATTCATGATGAAATTCCTATAAAGTTCTGTGATAATAACTCAGTATTTTTTATCAAAGCCATTTTATTCTGCATACTCAATATCTAATTTATTATTTGATCTTAACATAATAATTCCTTTAAATAAATTTATTATTTCTCTAGTCTGTTTTTCGATTTCTACTTAATGATTGCTTAATAACTTTGTTAAGTCAATTTGCTTTTTTATTGCAATTTTTAAAATTAAATAACCTTTAATATTAACTTGAGATAGTGTTATATCATATTCATACTATTACTGTTCAGTTTCATATGTACATGTAGGCCTATATGTAATGTTAATACTCCTGTTTTGTTTTGTAGGATTTAGAATCTGTGTTTGTAAATGTAATATGCACGTATGTATGTATTTCTCCTTTACAGACGGTCAAAAGCTCATTGAGCTTATGTTATCTGTTGTATATTTGTCATGCCGTCTTTAAATAAAATTTCTTATCTTATCTTATCTTAATGTTAACTCTTGAAAAGTTTACTTTCCTACAGAGAAGAAAATATATATTGTGGGAAGAATTTGGGATCTTGTAACAGTTCCTGGTCGTTTCTCTATTTAATTTACAAATCTAGCAGCTGTATTCAGAACTTATTCAATTTCTTCAGCTGCGAGATTGAAAGAATGAAGAAACTGAAAAAGGTCAGAACAGAGCTGCTAGATTTGTAAATTAAAAAGAGAAATGACCAGGAACTGATACAAGATCCCAAATTCTTCCTACAATATATATCTTCTTCTCTATTTTTTTCTCCCGATACTGTTTTCGGTCAATTCTGACCATGATAACAGGTTTGGGGTATGGCACAAAAAGTTTTCAACCCCCCCCCCCCCCCAATAAAAAAAGAGCTTTGTGACACAGCCACCAGCAGATTGAAACTATTTACAAGAAGTCATCAGGGGAAGGATTCCATGCCTATTCCCTGCCCAACCCTAGAATATTATATTTTGGCCTTAAAACCATCAACTGTCTCAGAAGAGACAGCTTCGATTGTAAGGCCATTTCAAGTTGCAATTGTCCTGGGGAAAAAGAACTCTTAAAACCATCCGTGTAAGCATTAGGACGGTGATACTGAAAGGGATGGGATCTGGTTCTCCTACTCCCTCCACCAGCTTCAGATAGATATCTACTCTTATCTATTATGGCTAAATTATTTTGGATTTTATAGAATAGAGTCAGAGAAGCCTGCTCACGCCTCTCCTGCAGAGTCGGCCACTGGAGTTCTTCAAGCATCTCTCCAACGTGACTTTGGTTGCGCCAGCGTCTGCAAGTCCAACGAGCAGCAATCCTCTGAACTTTTTCTATTCTATCAGTCTCCTTTTGACGATAGGGCATCCAAACTAGTGCTACATAATCAAGCTTGGGGCGGACTATAGTTTTGTATGCAGCATCCTTTGTTTCCCTCGGTGCGAAAGTCAAATTTCTACGAAGGAAACCGAGTGTCTTACTAGTTATCTCATTAATGTGTTGACCCCACTCGAGGTCATCAGTGATTTGAACTCCTATGTATATAGCAGAAGAAACGTTCTCTAAAACCTGGTTATGTAATGTATAACCATGGGCAATCTGTTTATGGGGCGGATGCCTTGGCACTCTCATAGAGTGACATTTGGCGACATTAAATTTCATGAGCCATGCATCTTCCCAGGCAGCCAACTTTTCCAAGTCATCTTGAAGTATCTGTAGGCCATCAGACCCTCTTATATTTCTGTGCAGTACACAGTCATCAGCAAAAAGGCGGATTGTAGAGTTGATGTTGTCTGGCAGGTCGTTAATAAAAATCAAAAACAATATCGGTCCCAGCACGGAACCTTGTGGGACACCAGACAACAGAGCAAACACCGAAAAGTACGACTTTTTGTGTTCGTCCAGATAGCCAAGCAGAGATCCATTGGAGCGTATCATTTCGGATACCATGGTACCCCAGTTTATACAGAAGTCTTCTGTTGGGGACCTTATCGACAGCCTTGGCGAAGTCCATAATAATTAGGTCTCTATAGGAAAGTCCACTTGCACTGTCGTGCTCTATCACTTTCACTACCGCAAAAGATGATAGGATGAGTTTAAAAACCCTATCATACAGCAATAGAAGTCTTGAAATAAGCAGACATGTTCTGGAAGATGGAAGCACCACTGTAATCAAATGGTTCACAGACAACAAAATGCAAGCGAATTCGGATAAATTCTAGGCTATCATGTTAGGCAAAAATGGATTTGAAAACTGCAAATACCTCGATATATGTGGAAATGAAGTTAAATGTGAAGAAACGGTTAAGCTATTAGGCATCACTTCTGATTACATGCCATCTTTTGAAACACACATTGCCAATATATGTGGGAAGGGCCGTAACTAATGTTGAGATAACTTGTGGCCCGACCCCTTGCTTGCAAATATAAGCAATAAATATGTTTAATCTATATATGTGGGAAAGTTTCTAGGCAAATAAATGTATTGTTCAGACTGAGCAAACTTTTAACCTTGAAAACAACATTTTTTAATATATATGTCTTTTATTAGGTCCAATTTTAATTACTGTTCTTTAGTTTGTCATTTTTCTCCAAAACAGGTACAAATAAACATAAAAGATTACAGTACAGAGCTTTAAAACTGGTTTTTAATGATTTTTCAAGCTCATATGAAAACCTACTTGAAAAACCTGATATGCCAACTTCACATAATAGCAGGCTACCGAAGTTTTTAAAATTTTACAAAAGATGATCCCTGAATATATACAGAATCTTGTTTCTTTTAAAAATCAAATTATTCTTTCAGATATGAGAACTTAGTGGAAATCCCAAGAGTTCGTACAAGTAAATATGGTAAGGCGACATTCTGCTTTGAGGATGCCCAGCTCTCGAGTCCTCACCGTTTGTCTCTGTGGTTGTTTGGTTTTTGTGTTCATGGAGATGTTGCACTGATGAGTTAGGAGACCTTCATGCGGATTGAGCAAATTGTTTGTCTTAATCGCGACGGAAGTAAGGGCGAGGATTGTGGCCGCGTAGGGTCGATTTGGGCCCCCGGTGGAGTTCGTTTCCGCTGGCCGTTCCAGGGCAGTTCTTCTGTCGCGGTTTGTTTTTGTTATGGTTTGTCTTTTGGGTGTTTGTGTCGCTTATATTATTTTATTTTGGATAGCCTGTTGGCCATTTTGTGGGAAAGTGACTGTCCTTTTGGCTTTCCCCTGTTGGTGTTTCCGTTGGGGTCTGTTGTTTCGTGTTTGTGTTTCTTTCCCTTTGGTGTCTCTGATGGGGGCTGTGGGTAATTGTATCGATTCCTGATCATTGCCACCACTTCTGCTGGAACAGTCTCCCAAACTAAATGAGGGAGACTGACAATTACAAAGAGTTTGTGAAGCTGATCCGGACCTGGGGAGGCACCTCCTGCAAATGTTCCTTATGCAAATACAGTTTGGAGTTTATTTAAATTTTTGGCTTATGCTCTTTTTGTGTTGTTCCGCTTTTAGTTGATTTTTTCTTCTTTTTTTTTTTATTTACTTTTTAGTTCATTTCTGCGCTTTTTTGTGTTTAATCCCTGTTTAATTTTTGTTTCTTATAACTTTTAGTTATACTGCTGTGCGTGCGTTTCAGGTTAACATATGCTTTCTGTTTCCATGTGCTATATATATATTGATATTTATATCGGATATTATGAAACCTTCCCCCTCAGTCTACCTCCCCTTTTCGACCCTTTCGTTTTTGGTAGGCTGAAGGACTGGGGTTTGTTTCTACTCAATATAGTTGAGTGTGTGTATATGTATTTATATGTATACATGTATATGTTTGTATGTGCATATACATTTGTATAAGTATGTATATGTGTATGTATGTGTAAGTCTTCTGTGGCGATTTATTTATGTTGTTGTTTGTTACTTACTGTGTGTATCACTTGTGTCTTTTGATTTTGGATGGCCATATGGCCATTTTGTGGGAAAGTAACTGTCCTTATGGCCTTTCTTTGTTTAGGTTTCCATTATGGTCTGGTCGCTTAATGTTTGTATTTCTTTCCCTTTGGTGTCTTTTATGGGTGGAGTAAGTTAATTGTATCAATTCCTGATCTTTGTTTTACTTCTACTTTGTTCTTGCATATACAAAAGTCACCAAAGGGAAAGAAACACAAACATGAAACAACAGACCGTAATGGAAACATCAATAGCGGAAAGCCAAAAGGACAGTTACTTTCCCACAAAATGGCCAATAGGCTATCCAAAATAAAATAATATAAGCGACACAAACACCCAAAGACAAACCAAAACAAAAATAAACCGCAACAGAAGAACCGCCACTGCGGGGCTTAAATCTATTTTTACGTGGCCACAATCCTCGCCCTTACTTCCGTCGCGATTAAGACAAACAACCTGTTCAGTCTGCATGAAGGCCTCCTAACTCATCAGTACAACATCTCCGTGAACACAAAAATCAAACAACCACAGAGATGAAACAACGGTGACGACACGACAGCAAGAAACCACTGAAATGCTGGAACAACAGTTAGACTCCGATGGGCAAGACCAGAGACAGAGCAGCAGGTACCAACCAACATAAGCCTTTACGCTGGAACCGTCATAGAATCAGAGGCCTGACCCACCGGCGTGCAATTAAGGAGGGAAGCAAAGTTGTCAACCATGACTGGGTTAACTAGCATGCATGCAGTCTGTCGTATAACATTTATGTTGTACCCAATCTTTTTATATCGAAGAATGATTTTTGCGAAATTGGGTGCTGAAGTCATTGCGGTTATATATTTTTCTGAATTTACATACTAAGTCACCATAAAATTCGGGTTTCGATAGACTATATTGCAGAAGAGATATATGTCCCATATTGAATTTTGAAATTAAATCAGAATGATGTCTATAAAATTTTGAAAAGGCTTTGCGTAGTTGAAGTTTGTTACATGACTACACACTCTGACAAATCGAATTAATTGCGAAATATAAACACCATAGGATGTCGCACGAGGAACATCACCATCCGAAAAAGGAAAATTTACAATACCAAATCAAAATTAAAATTAGTTTATCATAAATTTTGCAAGAAACAGACCCATCTACAATAAATATATGTTAATCCAAAAACGAAGTCTCGGTATCAGAAGAATTTGCTTTATTCAACTGAAGTTCTAGGGGGAAAATCTGACTGATCAAACCATCGAAATAGGTATTATCAACATTTTATAATTCATCTAAATACTTAGAAGTGGAGCTAAAAGCTTCAATGATTTCAGACTTGGTGTATTCCTTGCTTCCAAAGGATAACCCTTTTATAGAACATATTTAACGTCACTACAGCTGGTGTCTGGGAATGTGTGGCGGCCGTAAAAGTCTCCCTGTCCTACATCATAGTGTAGTTTATATGTTCTTGTCCTTTGGGATCATTGATTCTATTGACGAATTTGAAAATATTTGAGGGTCACTGATAAGGCCTAATAGGCCGAAACTAGCTAGTCTGGCCCAGAAAACATGCACACTCCATAATTTTCAGCCTTCCTTTGTTTAGGTTTCCATTATGGTCTGGTCGCTTAATGTTTGTATTTCTTTCCCTTTGGTGTCTTTTATGGATGGAGTAAGTTAATTTATCAATTCTAGATCTTTGTTTTACTTCTACTTTGTGGTGTATTCCTTGCTTCCAAAGGATAAACCTGTTATAGAACATATTGTATAACATACATATGGTACAATACAAATGAAGACGAATCATTAAGTACAATTATACAGTGAGATTCAGAAGAAAGTCTGCTGACTTATGAAGATCTGTCTCCCGAAATCTGTGATAAAAACTATTCTCTGTGATCTCTTTGTTTCATATACTTGTACAGCTTTTAAACATATGTTTGTCGGAAAAATAGCTTTGATAGCTACTGTAAAAATGTTGTATATTAGAAAACCGACGTTAAATAAATATTCGTGTATCTTATCTTGGTTTAACACAGTAAACATGTATCATGGCCTACTTTTTTTCCTTTGAAATTGTCTAGTGGTTATTTTCAAAAACTTGCTTTTGAAGACTTAAGTGTGGCAGGCGGGGCGTAGGCCAGTTAGTTAACTTTGGTTAACTATGGCTGCAAGTGTTGTATAAATAAATACAATATACCACGAATATGTCAAATCAGATTATGGGTGTAACTTGTTTTGATTAAAACAAAGGGAAGCAAGATCACTGGGAATACAGGCAATTCAGTGGTAAGAGCTCCTGATAAGCAGCAGTAATGGGGGATAACATTTTTTGCAATATGTCATGTTAAAATGTTGTGGGTATTCCTAGTTCTAAAGACCATGTATAAGCGCTTACCATGAGAAAATATGGTACCCTTTCTGCAGTCCTGTCTTTTTCCCCTTTGTCACAGACAAAAAACTGTTTTACTTCTCAGTGTATGCATATCGTGTATGGTTCCTTCTCAGAATAAAAATGTGAAAAACTAAAATGTACATCCAGAAAGATTTACGAATCCAGTCGTGTTTGTGATTTCAGAAAGGATGGACTGTATCTGCGCTCTTGTCAGTTTAGTTCATTTTTATGTGCACTGTTGCCATATTTGTTGACATTTCTTAGGTTGTAACCTAAAATATGCTGAATGGAGATTAAAATTGTTAGATGTGTGACCTACACATCACGTGAACAAGTCCGTGAAAAAAGGCCCCCTAAACCCCACTTTATATGGAGAAAACTGGGGTTTACGGGGTAAACATTATTTTCCTTATTTCTGCTCCAAGACATAGGTTGTGGGTACTCGTTAGAACCGCCTCAATGAGGCGGTTCTAACGAGTACCCACAACCTATGTTTTGAGTATCCTATCACGGATTTTCACCAGAAAAGTAGCTATTTTGGAGATGTGAAAACATGCACTATGTTGCACGGGTGTGTTATCGTAAGGCAGGTCAAGCATATAATTGTTTCGTTGATTACAATTTCAACATGGATGTCACTCTTCATTAGCAGTCCACTAATTGCGGGGTCTAATTCAAAAAGAAAAACACCATTGTTGCATGCTGAATTAAAACCAGTTTAAACTGATTGTTTGGCCATGATACAAAACAGATAGAGAACTGCCACTCAATATTTGTAGATATACTTCTCGGGGCAAGCCCCTCGAAGTATATCTGCAAATATCTCGTGACACTGTTCTATATCTATTACTTACTCAAGAATCTAAGGCCCTTACTTCCGTCGCGATTAAGACAAACAACCGGTTCAGTCCACATGAAGGCCTCCTAACTCATCAGTGCAACATCTCCGTGAACACAAAAATCCAACAACCACAGAGATGAAACAACGGTGAGGACTTGATAGCAAGAAACAACAGAAATGCACGAGCAAAAGAAAACCAACAGTTAGACTCCAATGGGCCCGACCAGAGACAGAGCATCAGGTACCAACCGACATAAGCCTTTACGTTGGAGCCGTCAAAGGTTCTGAGGCCTGACCCATCGGCGTGCAATTAAAGAGGGAAGCAAAGTTGTAAACCGTGATTGGGTTAACCACCATGCATGCAGCCTGTCGTATAACATTTATGTTGTACCCAATCTTTTTATATCGAAGAATGACTTTACGAAATCGGGTGCTGAAGTCATAGCGGTTATAATTTTTTTCTTAATCGCCATTTCTAGTCGCCATAAAATTCGGGTTCCGGTAGACCTTGTTGCAGAAGAGATTTAAGTCCACTATTGAATTTTGAAATTAAATAAGAATGACGTCTATAAAATTTTGAAAAGGCTTTGCGTAGTTTATTGTACCGATAACCCTGATTAAGAAGTTTAGCCGTTAACAATTTATTACGAGTGTTGAAGTCAGTTACATGACTACAGTTCTGGCAAATCGAATTAATTGTGAAATATAAACGCCATAGGATGTTCGGACACCGAAATGTTATCACCGCCGCCGGAGATCGAACCGGTTATCCCTAGCATCAGAAGCAAGTGCACAAACCACTGGGCTATCACGCCCCCGAAGGTTTTATGGCAGGGCTGACATATATCGGACTCAGGAAGGGCATTCCATTAGACAATAGCCAACAGGAAAAATGAATATATCTATTTATAATAATCTCGAGATGAAAGTCATTGAGTTAGATCTGGAAGTCTTAGAAGTCCTATGGATATAGATTGGGATGGGTATGGCCACGATACCATAAACATTGTATAGAACAGGCATAGACGTGCACGCACGCCTCTGTACATCTCTGTTCGAGACTACGCCAACCCAAGTTGGTTTAAGCATTTATGTCTTTGTATAACATATATATGGTACAATACAAATGAAGATGAATCATTAAGTACAATTATACAGTGAGATTCAGAAGAAAGTCTACTGACTTATGAAGATCTGTCAAGGAACACTGGTAGTCCGGTCAAAGTTTGAGCAAGTCCTTCTAGGGAAAGAAATCGAAACATGGAGTGACGACAGTAAACGAAACGGACCACAGGAAAACCGAGTCAGAAGATGTTTCCCAAACAGGTGGTGACTCAGAATATCCACATCTAACTAAAAAGGAGCAATATACATAATGGGGAAAGAATCTGAATCTGAATCACCAACATGACAAACATTAAGCTGGAATGACAAACTTAACTAAAATGAACAACCAAAAAGGGGAATAACAACATACAAAATTAGGGAAATAATCAGAACCACAAACACAAGCATGAAGGAACCACAGCAAAAGCACCGACTTGGAACGAGCAGTAAAAATTAACTTTACGGATCCCAACCCTCACCCTCACTTTCAACGTGGTTCAGACAAGTATTTGTTTGAGCCATCCGGAGCTGAAAACAACGCCACAGGAACACTGGAGCAAAAGAAAACCAGCAGTAGAATCCGTTTGGCCAAGCAATAGACATAAAAGTCCCAGCTCTGACCAAGTGATAGACAGCTTTAAGTCAAAGCCATCATGGAGTCTGAACCCCGATCCACCGGCGTGCAATTAAAGAGGAAAACATAATGTCTGACCGTGATTGGGTCACAAAGACAATGCATGCAGATTTTATTTGTTTCAGATATGAATTGATTTCACTGCCAAGTATATAATTAATGTTTAAACCTCCTTAAAACATATAAAATATTATAATTTTTCATCACAAAAATATCAGTTTGGGGCATATATACAGTATACATTACGAAATCACACCTATTTTATATTGAACATTTTACCAACAAAAAATATGAAAGTTTTCAGTTAAAACTTTTGATGTTTTTCATATATCTGTTCAAAATATAGATTGTGGGTACTCATTAGAACTGCCTCGCCGAGGCGATTAAAACGAGTACACACACTTTATGATTTTGAGCAGAAATAATATATACTCCTGTAAACCCAGTCTTAGTGGGGTTAATGGCGGTCAAAATGATATAGGCGGTTTTCGTGATGTAAAAGAATGCACGTGTGTGTGTGATTAGCTGATTGACGCGTATGGCCCACAAAGAAGGCTGACGCGTCCTTAAACACGAAATCATAATCATCATCACCACACGGATGTGTTATCCTATTAATAATGTCTAAGAAAGACCTACTTTTGGAATAGAGCCAGGGGTAAGCTAATGGTTTTATGGTCTATTTTCTTAAACCTGCAATTCAGTTTCAGTTGCTTTGATTTCCAACTTCAGGGTTATCGGTGTCGTGAACTGCGCAGGGCCTTTTCAGAATTTTATAGACGTCATTCCGGTCCGGTTTCGGGATTCATTGTTTGGCTTGGGTATCTTCTACAGCGGGGTCTGTCGGAACCCGGGTTTTATGGTGACTTAGTACACAAAATGTATATAGATTCAGACAAATATATAAATGCAATGACGTCGGCACCCAGTTTCGTGGAATCGTTCTTCGATATAAAAAGATGGGGTGCAGCACAAATGTTATACGACAGACTGCGTGCGTGGAGGTTGACCCATAACAAAAATAAACCGCGACAGAAGAACCGCTTTGGAACGGTCAGTGTGACGAACTCCACTGGGTGGTGGTGATTGGGGTGGCGGGGGTGCATAAATCGAATCAGGCCTATTTTTCGTCTTTATTCTATTTTTGACGGATCATTCTGTTAGCAAATAGTGAATGCCCTGATCAGACGCCGCGTTCTGCTCGACAAACAAAACAGTGAAGATCCTGATCAGATGTCTTCAAAATACACTGTTTTGCAAAAAAGAAATTTTATCATCAACATTGACATAAAAAAGGAATAACTTACCTTCTGATGTTTTTTTTTTTTTTTCCTTTCCCCGAAATAGAAATTACACGTATGGTTCTATATAATTCATACCATTGAACATTATCACAAACAAAACAGAATAATAAATAATCTAATTACATCTTGTGGGCATGAAGCTAGCTTGAATGTCAGGTTTATTTACAAAGCAGTTACGGGCTGTCACATTTAATCAGATAAACAGGCCACACTTACATTTTGAAAATTTCCTGATTTTGAAAAAAGCTGGTGAAATGCAGTAGACTATCTAAGGTGTAAGAAAAGTAGAAGTAAAACAAAGATCAGGAACGATACAATTAACTTACTCCAGCCATCAAAAACATCAAAAGGAAAGAAACACAAACATGAAGCGACCAGACCATAATGGAAACCTAAACAAAGGAAGGCCATAAGGACAGTTACTTTCCCCTCAAAATGACCATATGGCCATCCAAAATCAAAAGACACAAGTGATACACACAGTAAGTAACAAACAACAACATAAATAAACCGCCACAGAAGAAGCCTCAGTTTTATTTGTTCTCTTCCTAGTTATCTGCATATTATTGCATTTTACGGGCTGAAATGTCATATGCCCCATTTTCGTGCCCAACATCCTAGTCTATCTATATCATGCTGAAGTTTCAGCGAGTCCTCTATATCTCTAGTTTCCTGTTAGCAAACACAGTCGTCTGCGAACAGTCTTATTTCTGAGTCAATGTCAGTGAAAATATCATTGATGTGCATGGAGAATAACAGTGAACCAAGAACTGTCTCTTGTAGGACCCGAGACTAAACTGGAGCCCTCTCCTAAGATTCACTATTTACAACAATGCAATGGCTTCATTAAATCGTCGTAGCGGCTCAACTTTACTCTCTTATAAAGATAAAAGATAAAGAAGCTTTATTTAACGTCGCATATCCGAAACAAATAACATAAGCTCTGTAGAGCTTTTATTGCGACAAACAAAGTATCCTTAACAAATACTTACCTGCCTTCATTTAAGAAGAAAAAGATTTTATTTAAATTTCCAGTAGGCAAAAATGCCCATGAGGATACAAAATATGTACATAGTGGCATATATGACAGTGTTGTGGATAATTAACTACAATCAAAATTTATAAAACTGCTAATAATTTGGCAAATGACTCTGAAATATTATTCCTCTAAAGATTGAAAGCGGAGAAGGTGTATAAATATACATAATATTAACTATTCTTGTAATGAACACACCTCCAAACCCCACCTTAAATAGAGAAAACTGGGGTTTACAAGGACGTGCATTTCTTTGCTTATTTCCATTCCAAGACACAGGTTGTGGGTACCCGCCAGGACCGCCTTAATGAGGCGGCTCTGACGAGCTCCCAAAACCCATGCTACGATTTGAAAAGAAAAATATCATAAATTGTATCAGAAAAGTGACCTATTTAGTAAGGCTGACACGATTAATCGTATAATCGATTAATCGATCGATAAATTCCACAAAAATGATAATCATTTCTGATTTGCTTTTAATCGATTACTTGAAAGGTACAATTTACTACCAAAAGTTATGCCTAAAATAGCTGGATTAGTGGCAAACAGTGCAGATCCTGGTGATACGCTGCATTATGCGGCGTCACATCTGGGTCTACACTGTTTGCTCAGACCTGTCTGTTCAAATATACATATGGTAAAGACCAACATATGGTAAGAGTCATGCTTAGACAGAAAGCCAGACAGGTAAAATAATGACAAAAACCTTAGCGATTACTTATCGATTGCAGTGACAAGACTGATAATCGATCATCCTTTCAGCTCCGATTAGCCAACCCTACTATTTAGAATATGAAAGCATGTTACACTGGTGTGTGTCGCAATGTAAAAAATCCAGCATCTGCATGAATACGAGTAATATCCATCTAATCGTTCCTGGTTCTGTGCCATTTATCTTCCTAGGACTACCCCTGTTAATGCGAGCGTCAGCCAAGGGAGCGCCTAGTTCCATTTTTCACGCCTTTGGTATGGCGCGGCCAGGGATTGAACCCGCGACCTCCCATTCCCGAAGCGGACGCTCTACCACTGAGCTATCGGGGCCGGTTCTACCAGTGAGCTATGTGAAAAGAACTATCAAATACAAATCTTTTATTTTCTAATTAAAGCGCCCAAGAGAGCAGAGTATATACGTCAACAGTTACTACATGAAGAGGCCAATGTAGAAGATTTAAGAACGTTTGAACTTCACACCAGAGAATACCTCTATAAGCTGCATATAAGGCGCATAACAGCACTCAAAAACTGTCTGGAATACAATCGGTTTAGAGACGAATGCATTGTGTACATGTTATAATAATAATAATAATAATAATAAGTACTGGTTACCACCCAGGAAATCCTGCTCGTAATGCTCAGATGTGAGCGAGGAGCAATAATAGGGAAAAAAAGAGAAATAACCAATAGCACTTTTGTACAAACATCACCAGCACAAATAAAACACTGGAAGTGCGGACCTGTATGACCAAATCCTGCATGAGATCCAGGAAATCATTAATAAGTACAAGTCGACACATCTATTGCTCCTCCTTGGGGATATGAACGCCTGTCTAGCGACCAGACGAAACAATTCTCATGACGCTAAACTAAAAATATTCTGTGAACAAAATGAACTACAATTTTTACAGAAAGGACAGCCCACCTTCACCCATGTCAACGGAAAGGACACTGCAGAAATTGACTATATCCTGTTTAGTACCAACACTCGACAGTACATCAGAAACATGCGGGTAGAGGCACATACAGATATAAATACCTCAGATCATATCCCATTTACGGCGACCATGAGGATAAAGACCAAACTTGTCAGCTCCAAATCTATCGAGATGAAGGTGAAACCAAGGTGGGATAAATGTGACATTCCGTTATACAGTACTTACGTATCACAATGGTTACACCCCTTCAACTTACCGCAGACAGACTTTGATTTTGTGCTGTCGTTGGGACACCTGTCATCCACCCTGAGGAGTGCCGTTAAAGCCAGTATCCCTGGACATAAAGAGTCGAGAAAGGTGTGTGCAATAAAGAACAGAGTCTGGAATGAGGAGATCTCCAACGCAGTAAAGAACTGTAAAAGAGCCTGGTGGGA
Source organism: Lucinisca nassula (assembly GCA_963580285.1). Taxonomy (NCBI): domain Eukaryota; kingdom Metazoa; phylum Mollusca; class Bivalvia; order Lucinida; family Lucinidae; genus Lucinisca; species Lucinisca nassula. The sequence continues at coordinate 129,033,266 of OY757020.1, read as the reverse complement.
ATGGAAAACAGCAGGAGCCCCAGAGGACAACAGCCACCCACTCTCAATCCAGATGAAAAGGCGTAAAAGGCTTCTTCGGAAGATTCAAAGAAAGACTGAAGCCAAGCGGAGAGTAGAGAATTCTGAGCGCATAATGGCATCTTCAGGAAATGACAAAGAGTTCTTCCGTTTAATCAAGCAACAAAGAAAAACCCATGATTCCGCTCTTCCATATTTGACTGTCGACAACAAGGTTCTGGATACCTCAGAGGATATCTGTGAAGGCTGGGCGATCTACTTTCAAAACCTTGCAACTCCCAGTAATAATGAGAATTTTGATGAAGAAGCAAAAGACACCTACACCCAAGACACTGAACATATCTTGAATATATGTTCAAAGATGAACCAGAACATCCCCCGGCATCTCTGGACGAAGTACATCATGCTATCCATCGTCTGAAATCAAACAAAGCTGCGGATTATATGGATCTGACCAGCGAATATCTGAAGTATGGAGGCCTCCCAGTTGAGAATTATCTGCTGGACCTTGTGAACTTCATCTTTGCAGCGAAGAGGGTTCCCTCTGTCCTCAAGAGTGGATGTATTACCCCAATTTTCAAAAAAGGGGAGAAGACGAACCCTGCTAACTACAGAGGGATCACTGTCACTTCAATTTTGCTGAAGGTTGTGGAGCATATACTCAACAAAAGGCATAACTCTCACCTGGAGAAGTCACAATCTGCCCTTCAAAAAGGTTTTACATCCGGCTCGTCATCGATCGACGCTGCGCTCATCCTATCAGAGTGTATATCCGAAGCAAAGAATATGAAAAAACCTCTCATCTTGGCCACCCTTGATGCCCAGAAGGCATTCGATGTGGTGCACCACTGTATCTTGCTACATAAGCTGTTTGTTGACGGAATCAAAGGTGATGACTGGCTCCTCCTTCATGACATGTACACCGACCTTACTTCAGTGGTGAAATGGGAAGCAAATTTGTCAAGTCCTATTAACATTCGTCAAGGAGTACGCCAGGGAGGAGTGCTCTCCACCTCCCACAATAAGAGATCTAATAATCCGCTCTTGCTAGAAATAGAAAACGGGTTTACTGGAGCGTTGATTGGATATATTCGAATCCCACACGTAACAGTTGCAGATGACCTCGCCTTTCTTACCCACTCGCAGGTGGAGATGCAGTGCATGTTAGGACGTGGACATAGTTATGCAGGAAGAAACAGATATGGTATACACCCAACCAAAAGCTGTGTATTGACTTATCCATACGGGCCAAAGGAACCAGATGTGATATACACAATGGGAGGAGCGGAAGTACAGCAGGAAACACAAACAAAACATCTCGGAATCAATAGAGATACCAACTTGAAACTTAATACACAAGAAAAGATCAATATGGGTAGGAGAACAGCATACTCCCTCATGGGTGCAGGGTTCCATAGCCTAAATGGTCTTAAACAGAGTGTGAATGGAAAGCTGTGGTCAACATATGTCATACCCAGAATGCTGTACGGTCTTGAGGTCTTGGACCTTAGACAGCGTGACATTGAACAACTTGAACAGTATCAAAGGAAATCTCTCAGGCAGATTCAGCATCTACCAGACAGGACACCTTCATCAGTGACTCTAGCTCTGCTAGGCATTCTTCCAGTGGAGGCTGTTATCCATAAGAACATGTTGGGACTGTTTTGGCGATGGCTTTCAAGTGATGGGATTGAAAGGGAGATATGTTTGCGGCAGCTTGCCATGAAGGCTCCATCAGAAAGTTCTTGGTTTAATCGCATTCGGAAACTACTCGCTCGGTACAACCTCCCCCCTCCTGCGGTTTTAATGGAAAACCCATCTACCAAATCCGAATGGAAATCAACAGTCAATTCCGTCATTGACAGCCATGTGGAGGATGCGTGGAAAAAGGATATACAACAAAAATCAACCCTGAAATTTATCAACTCTGACAGTGTCACGGTTGGAGAACCACATCCTGTTTGGACGACGGTTAGAGACAACGTGTATGACAGCCGTAGAGCACAGGTGAAGTGTCGCCTACTTACCGGCACATATATCCTGCAAAGTAATAAAGCAGTCTTCAACCAACATACGGTCGACCCTACGTGTAAACTATGCAGAAGTGCCCCCGAAACCCGTCAGCACCTGTTGGCAGAGTGCAATGCATATACAGACGACAGAGTAAAGTTTCTCGGCCAAGTCAGTGATGTGTGTCAAAGACTCTCTATTGACACGTCGTCTCCAGAGTTGCTGGTGCGTCTAATCCTAGATCCGTCCACATATATCAAAAGTTACCAAGACATTTGCGTAGTTGAACTCCATAGCAGAGAACTGATAGATCAGATACATTATAAACGCATAAAACTGTTATCACTATTCGAAGGGCAACGGGGTCTCGCGGTCTCCGGTTTAAACTCTCAGAAATCTGAACGTGCCCCTTGTGACGTCGACCACGACGGTTCGCCGACAAGTCAACGGCGGAAACCTACTCTAACAACAACAACAATACTTCTGCTTCTGCTTCTGCCGTGTTATAGCCTCCTTCAACATTCTGAAGATTATGCTATGCTGTGTGTTATCGCAGCGCTGAGCAACAATTCTTCTAGTCCGGGTGAGTGTTTTTGTCTGATTCCAGGTGTTTGTGGTCTCTTCCGGGTATTTTTGTCGTTTTCTGGTATTTCAGCAGTCGTCCCAAACATTAAAAGGTTAAAAAACACTATTTACATTGGTTAAAATCAATCTTGCTGGTTAGTGCTGCTGAGCTGACACCTGGGCTTTGAAAGCCTCCAGTGTCTCCAGATTGGCAGTACTAGGAGGAAGGGCGTTCCAATCTCTGACCGTCCGAGGGAAGAACGACATCTTTCCTCTGTCAGTGCGGCAGGTGATCAGTTGGAAGGCTCTATCGTGGCTCAGTCTTTTGGTCTTTCTCCTGTGAGGGACAAGTCTGTTGTCTTTCCGGATAGCAACTAGGCCCCTGTCTATCTTGTACATCATACAAAGACGAGCATCTTTTCTCCTGTCCTGCAGTGTCCGCCAGTTGAGGGTTTGCAGCATGGTGCCAACGCTGAATCTGTTTCGTTGTCTATTCAACACATACCTTGCTGCTCGTCGCTGTACCATACTAATAGACTAATACTTTATCTGAGAGTTTCAAGTTCTACCCTGATAAAGTCAACGACCTGTGCCCCGGGAAGTCAGCGGGGGAGCTTTACGTAACGAGAACACGTTGCTCAGCTTTTACAGTACCGTAAGGTACCGGCAAGTATCACAAAGAGAAAAGAACGAGGACCAAACTTGAAGCAACTTCCTGTTTATTTTGACAACCAAATAATTGCCATTAAAAAAACTTATTTAGGGCAATTTAATGTCATTGTCGATAAACATACGCCGTAATTTTGGTTTTCTATATATCTTTTGAGCCCTAGATATGCATGCATTACTGAGAAATATCGCTGGCAAACGCTGATTATTGTAAACGGGGCTTATTAGGAAAACACAAGTATAAGCTTTCGAAAAAGAGGCGTTTTATTCTGCTGTTACTGCATACCTGAAACAACAATATGCATATCTGGAATGCATTACATATTGATGCAGGTGAGATTTAATAAATGTACTGCCCAGTTTTCTGACAGATGTCCTAATTGTCCCACAAATTGACATATCATCCTGGTGTATGAATGTCATTTGGCGTGTCACCAGTAACAATTCTGATTCTGATCAGGTGTTCTATCCAACTGAGGTAATGGCCAAATTTGACCGACTCAGTATAAGAAGATAGATATCTATCTGTTTATACTGCAGCAACCCCGTTAAGAGGACTATCATGTTCTTCTTCTCTATATACTGCCATACACCCTTGCAGACATTTTAGTTGTTAATTCGTGCATTCTCTGTTGTAGAAATGAGATCACTACCGAGTGAGTATGGCAAAAAGCGACAAACAAATAGAACAAAAAGGACATTGTTTCTATCTCTGTTGTTGAAAACTGAAGTGAAATCAATGATCAGGAATCGATACATTACAATTAATGCACAGCTCCCATCAGAGACACCAAAGGGAAAGAAACACAAACATGAAACAACAGACCCCAACGGAAACACTAACAATGGAAAGCCAAAAGGACAGCCACTTTCCCACAAAAGGGCTAACTGGCTATCTAAAATAAAATAATATAAGCAGCACAAACACTTAAGATACTCAAAGACAAACCATAACAAAAATAAACCGCGACAGAAAAACCGCCTTGGAACGGTCAGTGAAACAAATTCCACTGGGGGTTTAATTCAATTTTACGTGGCCACAATCCTCGCCCTTACTTCCATCGCGATTTAGACAAACAATTTGTTCAGTCCGCATGAAGGCCTCCTAACTCACCAGTGCAACCTGTCCATGAACACAAAAAAATCAAACAACCATGATGATGAGGCACGGGTCCAAAAGTTTCTCAAAGTTGTTCAAAGAATTTCTTTCCATTCATAACTCTGGTTGCCATGGCAACGAAAAGTAGAAAATAAGAAAAAAAAAACACTTTAAAAATCTTCTTGTCTGAAACCAGAAGGCCCAGGTCTTCGATATTTGCTATGAAGCTTCATCTACTGGCCCTCTACTAAGATTGTTAAAATTATAGCCCTGGGGTCAAAATTCCCCCGTGCCAGGGCCCACTGGTTTAACATATGCTTATATAGGGTAAACCTTTAAAAATCTTCTTGTTCTGAAACCAGAAGGCCCAGGTCTTTGGTATTCTATATGAAGCTTCATCTAGTGGACCTCTACCAAGATTGTTCAAATCATAGCCTTTGGGCCAAAAATGCCCCTGCCCCAGGGCCCACTGGTTTTACAGGTTTATATAGGGAAATCCTTTAAGAATCTTCTTGTCTGATACAAGAAGGCCAAGGTCTTTGATATTTAGTATGAAGTTCCATCTCTTGGACTTCTACCAAGATTGTTCAAATTATAGCCCTGGGGCCAAAAATGCCCCCGCACCGGGGCCCACTGGTTTTACATAAGCTTATATATAGAAAACCTTTAAAAATCTTCTTGTCTGATACCAGAAGACCCAGGTCTTTGATATTTGGTATGAAACTTCATCCAGTGATCCTCTACCAAGATTGTTCAAATTATAGCCCTGGGGCCAAATATGCCCCCACACTGGGGCCCACATTTTTTACATAGGCTTATATAGGGAAAACCTTTAAAAATCTTCTTCTCTGAAACCGCAAGGCCCATGTCTTTGATATTTGGTAGGAAGCTTCATCTAGTGGACCCCTATCAAGATTGTTCAAATTAGAGTGCTGGGGCCAAAAATGCCCCCGACAAGATTGTTTTAGCATACTATTGCTCGTGGCTCAGATTTGTATAGATAGGCTGATGGATGTTTGTCATGTATAAATAAAACAGTAATTTTAAGTCAAAACTGAGGCATGGGTAACTGTGGGCTAGTGTGGGGGTATGTGGCACATGCAGTGATCTTATTAAACAAAAAGAACATGACCAAAGAAATTAAGTGTAAATTCCTAACATTTGCAGTAATTATCCAAGACTAATCCCCAGTAGCGACCGCGGAGCGGAGCGGGGACTATAGGAATGGCCTTTGTCTGTCTGTCTGTTCATCCGTGTGTCTGTCCATAACACTTTTTTGTCTGCTCCATATCTCCTGAACCCTTTGACAGATTTCCATTAAACTTTGGTCAATTATTCGTCTCAGTGAACTGATGAGCAGAACCCATAAATGAACCAAGCCAACTCAAGGTCAAGGTCACAGTTGAAGGTCACAAGTTTGAAACTTGGAATTTCGTGTCAGTTCCATATCTCCTTTGTCCTTGGAATGATTTTCATTGAGCTTTGGTCAAGTATTCTTTTCTGTTGGCTGATGTGCAGAACCTTTAAATGAAACATGCTGACTCAAGGTCATGGTCACATCTGAAGGTCAAGAGTTTGAAACTTTTAATTTTGATGTTCGTTCCATATCTCCTTTATCCCTGCCAGGACTCTCATTAAACTTTGGTTAATTTTCACCCTCAGTGAGCTGGTGTGCGGAGCCCTTGAATGAACCATGTCGACTAGAAGGTCAGGGTAACATTTGAGGGTTGCGAGTTTAAAACTTAGAATTTTGTGTCCGTTCCATATCTCCTTTAGCGCTCAAAGGATTTTCATTGAGCTTTGGTCGGTTGTCCCCCTCGGTGAGCTCGTGTGCAGGGTTCATGGATGAATCGTGCTGACACCGGGTCAGGGTCGTATAGGGGGTTCACGGGTTTGGAACTTTGAATTTTGTGTCCATTCCATATCTCCTTTGCTCTTCAAAGGATTTTCATTGAGCTTTGGTCAAAAGTCCCCCTCAGTGAGCTGATGTGCGGAGCACGTGGGTGGGCCATGCCGACTCAGGGTCAGGGTCGCAGTTGAGGGGCGCGAGTTTGGGGACTTCGTATTTTGTGTCTTTTCACATCTCCTGTATCCCTGGTTCCTTGCGACAGGGTCCCCACTAATACAGTTTTTTTATTGACCTGTGACCTGTATCTCTGACCTACTTTAAATTGGGCATTACTTTCAAACCATCTCGGATTGAGCCTTCATATTTGGCATGTATGTTCCTTGTGACACGAGATTGCCACCCACACAAAACAGTTAGATCTGTTACCTACTTAACCTCTGACAAAACTTTTGAGTCTTTACATTTGGCGTGTAGGTTTCTTGGGACAAGAGCTTCTCACTTACACATAAGACCTTGACTTGACTTACTTTAACGAAATATATATATAGGTAGAAGGAATGACAAACTGCCAAGCTGTGATGGACTTGATAAGCCAGACTGGGGTCTCCAGGGTTTACTCGGACATGTTTCAACTTGTCCAAATTAAAACTCATTTTGGCAAAGACATTTTCACAATAGAAAAGATTTTTACTTTTACGATAAAAATACTAAAATTTCAGACACCTTTAGGTTGCCTACTTTAAATTATTACAATAGTTTACAATGAGGCTATTTTAATATTTGTATCCATTTTGTTTGTGTTAGTAGTTCTGTTGACATAAAGCAAAACTCCAAGATTTGGTTCGCATATACCTGAAAATGTTCTGTTGGATGTTGAGTTTTTGTACTGTTTTGTATCTTTCCTATTTTTGACCTGGCAACACTACTTAAGCAGTATTTTACAAAAACAGAGAATGGCTGCTAACTACTAACTTACAATGTACAAGGCATTGGGGGAATTGGTAAAAGAACTGATATGTTTGACTAATTAAGAAATATGAATTTTGATATTTACTGTATGCAAGAGACTCATGACAATGAATAAGAAAATCAAGGAAATTAAACAACAATACATGCTACCTGTTTATAATGTGGACGAAATTGAAAGTATACAAGATAGTGAAATCCAATTTGTAATCAATGATCAGCTTTTCCTTGATGTGCTAATGATGGAACTTAGAGGTGAATCAATATCTTTTGCATGCTATACAAATAAGACTAGAAATAACAGAGGAAATGAATTAATAAAAGATATCCAGGACATAGACGAACAGGCTACTGAATGCAATCTTGAAAGACCAGAGATACTTAATACAGAGCTATTTGAGATACGACAAGAGAAATTAAAAGGCCATATAATACGGTCAAGAGCACAGTATATAGACAAAGGAGAAAAACCTATAAAATATTTTTGTGGTCTTGAAAAACACAATTTTGTGTCAAAATCAATGCAAAAATTAGAACTGGGAGATGGAACAGTTTTGAACACACAGTCAGAAATTTTACTAGAAACAGAAAATTATTATAAAAGTTTATATACAAGCAGGGAAACAACTTTGGCTAGCATTGACTTAAATGAATATATTGAAAATCAAAGTATGAATAAATTACACCAAAACAGTCAAGTAGTTTAGAAGGAATACTTACACTACCTGAAATTTCAGCAACTTTAAAATCAATGAAAAATGAAAAAAAAAACCCTGGTCTAAGTGGTTTTTCTGCTGTGTTTTTTAAAGTTTTCTGGAGGCAATTGGGAAATTTTGTACTTAGGGCCTTGAATTATGGGTATTTGAAAGGAGAACTATCTACCACACAGAAACAAGGATTAATTACATGTATTCCAAAAGAAAATAAACCAGAGAATTTCCTAAAAAACTGGAGGCCTCTTACACTACTTGACACTGTTTATAAAATAGCATCAGGAACCATTGCAAACAGATTAAAAACAGTATTAGATTATATCATAAATAAAGATCAAACTGGTTTTATAAAAGGTCGTTCAATTGTTGAAAATGTGCGAATAATTTATGATGTTATGAAATTTACAGAAGAGCATAATATTCCTGGCCTCGTACTGCTAATTGATTTTGAAAAAGCATTCAACTCTCTTTCCTGGAATTTTTAACATAAATGCCTGAACTCAGAAATGACTTTTGGAGATTCAATGCAACACTGGATTAAGGTATTTTATAAAGACATCTCCAGTCCGGTTTGATTTCCAATTTTTTTCAGTGTGAATCGTGGCTGCCGTCAAGGAGATCCTCTTTCACCTTACTTGTTTATAATATGTGCAGAATTCCTTGCAACAAAAATTAGAAATACAAAAACAATCAAGGGCATAACAATTAATGATATAGAATTTCTAATCTCACAGTATGCAGATGATACTTCTATAATCTTAGATGGAACAGAACAGTCTCTTAATCAGACAAGCTTCGAACTTGAAAGGTTTCCAAGAATATCAGGTTTAAATATTAATTTTGAAAAGACTCAGTTAGTTTGTATGGGCTCAGAAAAATATAGGAGTCGGTCCATCAAAACAAAATGGAAACTTAGTTGGGGTAAAACTACCTTTAAATTACTAGGAATAAGCTTCAATACTGACTAGGAAAAAATGGTTAAAGAAAATTACGCAGAAAAAATTCAGCAAGCACAAAAGCAAATTAATTGGTGGGAAAAGAGAAGTCTATCACCAATTGGTAAAATAACAGTAATTAAAACATCGATTCTACCGCGTTTTAATCATCTCTTCATGTCTTTACCAAATCCAAGTAAGGCAGTATATGACTCAATTAATGAAATTTTCTTTAACTTTGTATGGAACAAAAAAAAAAACACATATAAAAAAATCAGTGGTTGTAAAACAATACTTTGAGGGAGGGCTTAAGATGGTAAATATACAAGCTTTTAGTTGTGCATTGAAAGCAACCTTGATAAGAAGACTCATTACCAGTAATTGTAAATGGCAAATGTTAATTTCAAACTCTATTAACTTGGAGAAATTGTTTTCATTAGACTCGCATTACATAGAAGAGCTAACAAAAAATTCAAGAATGATTTCTGGAAAGACGTGTATATTCATTAATAAAAATCATCGCAAAGACTGAAATAACGCAAGAAAATATTTGCAAAATTCCAATATTTTGTAACAATGACATTTGCATAGACAGAAAATGCATGCATATTCTGGAAAGATTGGTATAATAAGGGAATCAGATTTATAAATGATTTAGTGAAAGAAAAAGGAGAATTTTACAGCCAAGAAAAATTAACAGAAAAGTATAATATAACAAATTATTTGCATTACCAAGGCATAAAAAGAGCTTTGAAAATGTTTTTAAATAAATTGAAAATAAATGTGAACACAAGAATAGAAACACCATGAAACACCATTTATACCTATTTGCTTAAAACCTATTCTATATATATATATATATATATATATATATATATATATATATATATATATATATATATATATATATATATATATATATATATATATATATATATATATATATATATAAAACATTTTAAATAAGAATGATGACAATCCGACTGGAATGTTGTCTTGGAACAAAACGTATGCAATTAGTACAGAAAAATTGGAAGAGGATAATTCGTCTGCTTAGTGCAATAACGTTGTAAGTGCAAAATGGCAACTTTTCAGGAGAGACAAAAAACTGTTTTATTAAAGAATGGCATAGAAAACCATACTATAAGCTGGTTTCTTAACTTCATGGCGATTTCTTTCATTTGTGTGTGATGTTTAGTGTTTAATAAATGGCATTTGAAAAGAAATATTTAGCATTTAAGGGTTGATACACCATTTCTGCGCCTAGTGTTTTTGGTGCAAAAACGGTGTAAGTGCATTCAGCGCTAAAATGGTGTAAATGTACAAACCTTATTTCTTTGCCTTTTAAATGGTCAAGCAGTAAATTAAAGGCACTGGGTAGGTAATAGGTCACATTTTATACATTCTGCATGGTACTTACATGCTTATTCTGAAATATCAAGCAGCAGGATTCAGTATTTTTGAGGTATTAAAAACTTTGTTCAAAAATGAGGTAAGTGCACTTACACTGTTTTTGCGCCAACTTTTTTTCTAAAAGTCAGAGCAAATACGGTGTAACTGATAAAAAAATTTCCAAAATGATGTAATAAATCATGATTTAGGCAGAATCCAGCTGTAGTACTTATTTACCAAGTGTGTCAAGTCCTAAGGCACCCATTTATGCAAAAACAACTATTTTGGCCAAAATGTCAGTTACACGTTATTGCACTCAGCAGACGATATATGCTTTTCCTATTAAAATAACGAAATACCCTGCAATATAATGGTTTCAAACCTGTATCAACCACAACATTTTGGCAACAAACTTTATAGAGATAACCTTTGAAAATCTTCTTCTATGAAACAGCAAGGCCCAGGTCTTTGATATTTGGTGTGAAGCTTCATCTTGTGGACCTCTTTCAAGATTGTTCAAATTATAGCCTTTGTTGATATTTGATATGAAGCTTCACCTTTTTAGACCTCCCTCAACATTATGCACATTATAGCCCTGGGGCCAAAAATGGCCCTCCCCGGGGCGCACTTGTTACTCTATGGATCAGGTGAGCAATCCAGGGCCATCATGGCCCTCATGTTAATTGTGTTAACACTTCATTTACTTCAACCCTTTGAAGTATTCTCCCTTGACTGAAACACACATTTTAAATCCATTCTTTAAAGGCCGAGAAGTAGGCCTTTTTAGGTATAACCTGAAGACACTGGTAAATTGCGATATTAAATAGGCCTATTAAATATTATTTAATATACATATGGTAAAGAGTGCAACATATGAAGTCATGCTCAGATAGAAAGCCAAACAGGTGAAATTATGGCAAAATCTTTGGTGATCAATGACAATGGCAGAAATGATAATCGATTATCTTTTCAGCTCCGATTAGCCAGCCCTATCCATATCCCGAATTTACCCTATGTATTTGTACACCTCATCTCTTTATCATTTTGCCGATCTCGGTAGCTCATTTGGATGTGGGTCTGACTGGCGATCAGGTCACAGGTTCAATACCTAGTGCCAGGTCGGCAACATTCTTTCATGGAGATTGATCATAAAATCTTTACAACAGTCATTCCCTCCCTTCCACTGATTCAAGAAGGGTAGTTGTCAGTTTCTTGTGAAAGAATGTATGCTTTACTGGTTAAGCACTAGTGTATAGGCCTGCTCAGGAAGTGTGGTTAGGTAAACTGACAGGCTCAGTATGACCTAAATAGTGTTGGCTGAGCCATAAAACTCCAAACAAACAAAATCTCTTCAACATACTTGTTCTAAAATATGAACAGGTACAATTTACTACCCGATTTTGTGTCTAAAGTAGCTGGATGAGTGGCAAACTGTAGACCCTGATGAGAGGCCGCATTTGATTCTGACATGATATTTGTTTTGCAATGTATGTTATCACTGATGTTGTATTCAGTTTTGGAATGAAGATTTTGTATTAGTAAGTGATGGTTTCTCATCTGGGTCTACACTAGGGCTGACACGATTAATCGTATAACCGATTAATAGAGTAATCTCCACAAAATGATTATCATTTCTGATTTGCTTTTAATCGATTACTTGATAGGTACAATTTACTACCCAAAATTATGCATAAAATAGCTGGATGAGTTGCAAACAGTGCAGACCCTGATGAGACGCCGCATTATGCGGTGTCTCATCTGGGTCTTCACTGTTTGCTTAGGCCTGTCTGTTCAAATATACATATGGTTATGTACAAGATATGGTAATGTATGGTAAGAGTCATGCTCAGACAGAAAGCCAGACAAGTAAAATAATGACAAAAACCTTAGCAATTACTTATCTGTTATCGATCGCAATGACAGGACCGATAATCGATTATCTCTTCAGCTAGCCCTAGTCTACACTGTTAGCTCTGACCTGTTTGTCCAAATACAGTAGTTCAGAGCTAAGACTGTAATCAGACCGTATTGTTGGATAAACAGGTCTATCTAAGACCTCGATGTGTGAACAATTAACCCATTATGTACCGGAAACCCCTGAACGGGTACCCTGGCAAACAGTGCAGGCCCAGATCAAACGCCGCAGATCGCGGCGTCTGATCAGGGCCTCAACTATTTGCAAAAAGTTCAGCCATTTTCTGAACAGATTTTGAATAAACCACAACCTGAAACCACTAAATTTGGAAATGGACTCCTGCTATATATAAGGAGGAAGATTCAATTTGGTACAGCTTATTAATCCGCCCCCGCCCATCGGGGCTTGAAGAAATAATTATTATATTGGCTGAATGATGCTTCCACGCAGAGCTGAAACCGACCCACACACGAGTACCAGTGGTAAACAGCTTAGAGGATCTAAGCCTACCTAGCAGGCAAAGTGGTGCTAGTTGGACCGTCCATGCTTATAAGCCATACTGATTGCATTTCGCGACAGGGCTAGAGAGGCCATTTCATCTCAATGTCGGGTAAAAGTCCCACAAAACTGGAAGCAACATCTCCAGAATGACCTACACATCTCCAGAATGACCTACACAGTGTTGACAGGGACGTTAAACCTCAAATCAAACAAATCTATCGGAGACCTTGATGTGTGAACAATTTAGCTTTTTGCAGCTGATTTAACCCTTATCTTCCTGTTCACGACAACCCCTATCTTTGCAAACAGTGTAGATCCAGATCAGATGGCTTCTGAAGAACCCTTATCTTGCTGTTCACGACAACCCCTATCTTTGCAAACAGTGTAGATCCAGATCAGATGGCTTCTGAAGAAGCCATCTGATCAGAATCTACACTGTTTGGCATTCAGTTTTGTAGCAATAAATTACATCAAGTAATTTGATTGGTTGATGGGTAGAAATGGGTGTGGCTTAAATGAATATTCAGCAAGATAAGGGTTAATTATTTGTTTTGAACTTTTCCAGAAGTTGTAGGTTGTGACAATGTCTAGTATTGCTCTGTCCTACAAGACTGACACAGGGAGCAAGGTGCTTCCCGGGGACAAACATGGCCTGCCGTGGGAGATATGGAGAATAATATTTTCTAGCCTCTCTGCTCAAGATCTCTGCAGGTTTGTTGAGACAGTGCATTTGTTCCTTTTTTCCGTAAAATCTCTAATAGACGCCCGGGCGTTTATTAGAATCATTACCATTCCTGAAGAGTGGGGTGGGCGTTTATTAGAGGCCATAGAAAATTCATTTCGCATACAACTGTCCAAATCACTCACTCTCTTTCTTTTGGCTGTCATCTTGTTTCTCAGAAAATGACTGGTGATACAATAGCCTTGTCTTTGAATAGAATAGTAGTTACCACCCCTTTCTTCACTAAAGCGATTATTGGAGGCTGGTATTTTTCTAAGAATTGCCAAAATAAATCGCCATTTTTAACAGCCAAATCCATCACAAAAACACGCCTATATAATTTTGACCCCCATGAACCCCACTTTTATATAGTAAAACTGGGGTTTGCAGGGGTATACATTATTTTTCTTATTTCTGCTAAAAAACATAGATTCTGGGTACTCGTTAGAACCGCCTCGACGAGGCGGTTCTAACGAGTACCCACAAACCTTATTTTGAGCAGAAATAAGAAAAATATCACAATTTTTCATCTTAATATTTTCTTTTTTCGGCGGTAAAGTTTACAATGCTTTTATATAGGAGTGTTTTCGTAATGGGGTGTGTGCGTTTATTAGAGCATGGGCTTCTAATAGAGATTTAACGGTATTGACAAAAACATAGGCATTTGCTGAAATAATGTAATTAGTTAGTTTTTATGCCACAGTAACTAAACATATATATCTGTTTCCCATTCAGAAGTTTTAAGCGATTTTGTACTTGAAGTACATGTACTCATTACTGATGACCACATGGAAAATATTCAGTGTTACAGCTACGAACCACTGCTTTTGTAAGGTAATACTTGATACAGCATTTCTGACTGTGCCATCTGTTAACCTTCAAGGGGAATGAGAACAACTTCATGGGAGGAAACTGCAATTTTTTTTTGTCTCCCATGTCAATAGGTGTCAAATCTTAAAGGAAAGAAACTTCAGTGACTCAAACTCTGATGGCCAATTGATTACCATGGCTTGTTCAAACCTATTCTCCCGTTCCCAGGAAGAAATCCCTCCCATAGCTCCAGATAATATTAGGGGATAGTTTTGGGAGACTTTTATTCTTTTAGTCTTGTAAATATACATTGTTTATGCTCATTAGAATCACCTCAATTACCTGATGCTGTGGCTCTAACTACCTCTGTCTTAATCCTGAAGACGCTGAGAAAAAACTACATCTGAAAATGTTGCCTGCTTATGTCGTCTGCTAAATCTTCTTGGAAACGTTTTAAAAATATTTTTTCATATAGGCAAACAGTGTGGACCCAGATCAGACTGCTCGAACTGGGTCCATACTGTTTGCAAAAACTAATTTTAAAGTACTTGGCAGATGACAAAGCAGACGACTATTGTCGTGATTGGCATTTTATTTCTTTTGTCCCCATTGAAGTTGGCCTCTGTGACTGAGTTCGAGCATTAACCGGTCTGGCTGTAGTTGCTGGGAACCCGTCAACTATAGTCAGACCATCCTGAAAGGACAGCAGATCAATATATCCAGTAATTTTGTTTCGTAACTAGAACCAGTAATTTTGTTTCGTCTTTTTTTTTTACAAGGGAGTAAAGTTCAAAAAGTAGCTAGCAACTATAGTCAGACTGGTTAGCGCCAATTACCTCCCCTGAAGAGGTAATCTTTTATCTGGTTGGCAAAACATGACAGTTGCCGTACAGTATCAATGAGAATTTCGAATATTTATCGTGCAATTAAACTCATTTCTTCTCCACAAAATTAACTGATCATTGTCAGTTTGTGCTTTTGAAGTAATAAATGATATAGAACCAGTCTCTTCTGACATTTTATCGCACATTTTGTTGTTTAAAAAGCGTTATAAAACTACCCATCATCATGCCAAAACGTAATCAATGCACTTTATTTAACGAATGGAAATAAAATTAAAGCATTTATATTTTCTATCCAATTTTATACGAAAAATAATCAGTTTAATGTCAAAAATGGTTTGTGCCAAACATTTTTGATAGAAAGACGATTTAACAATAGTTATTACAGAAAATAATTTGTGCTACATCAACGGTAGAGTATGGAACAGGAAGTTTTTTGCCCGCCAGATAAAACCAGGCTAATGACCTTTGACCTTGTGTGACGTAGACTTTGGATGTGTCTATAGTCTGACCATCCTAAAAGGTAGCTTTGCACTAAATACGGGAGGTACTGGATTTTATCACGATGCACTTTATTTAACGAATGGAAATAAAATTAAAGCATTTATATTTTCTGTCCAATTTTATACGAAAAATAATCAGTTTAATGTCAAAAATGGTTTGTGGCAAACAGTTCTGATAGAAAGACGATTTAACAATAGTTATTACAGAAAATAATTTGTGCTACATCAACGGTAGAGTATGGAACAGGAAGTTTTTTGCCCGCCAGATAAAACCAGGCTAATGACCTTTGACCTTGTGTGACGTAGACTTTGGATGTGTCTATAGTCTGACCATCCTAAAAGGTAGCTTTGCACTAAATACGGGAGGTACTGGATTTTATCACTTTGGGACAGAGCTTTTAGTTGCAGTCTAAATACCAGGCAGGCTTCCATTGGATAAATATCCCATATTTCATTTCAATGTGAGAAAAGGATATTTATAAGGAAATAAAATGATGTGTGTTTTATAATTATATCTGCAAGCTCAAAGAAATTGTTGCTGATTTTATATTGTCACCTCTCCTTTAAAAAGCCGGCTTGTATTCACTGCGAATCTGCATGTAAACAAACATGGCGGACCATAACTTGAAAAGGAGACGGGCTACATGTGGATTTTTTCTCATCATCTTGTTGAGCTAGGATGGCTCTATAAATGAGTAAGGTTTGAAAAGTTTTGTATGTGTAGTTTTTGTGGGAGCATGTAAAAGGTTACTATTGTCGCCTATGGAAAATATTTAGTGGTAAGCTCCCTATACCAAAAGTTAAAAAATTAGCCCCACACTCCAGTTTTCAGTCATTACATCATATTTTCACACATTGGTAGGTTCTATCCAATTCTGTATCATACAATGGATATTCCTGGCTTGTGGTTTGCCACAGAAACTGTAAAAAGTGTAAGTAAGTAAGTAAGTAAGTAAGTAAAGTCTTTATTTAAAGAGGGTTACACATTTAGCAAGAAGCTAATCTTCCATGTGGCCCTCAAATCCATTTACACTATTTACAAAGCATATATACATAAAAAACACAGATAAAGTGCAAACAAACACATATCAGCAGAATACATGTAATGATAACAAACCAAAAAGAAATAAATTTAACCCATTTTGTACTGAAATGAATCTCTCAACTCACTCGAAGGAGTTTAGGGTACTGGGCTAAGTAGAATTTAGATGTTCATATAAGATGTGATGATCTTTCTGCAAACAGTTAAGACCCCGATCAGGTGTTGCATTTTGTGTTTTGCAGCATCTGATCTGGGCCTGCACCATGTGCAAGTGACCTGTTTTGGCGTTTCTCTGCAAAAATGGGTTAAATCAGTAAAACAAAGTCTAAACTGGAATGAAAATATTTACAAAAAAAAAAAAAGTGACAGAGCTCGTCTGGTGATACCAGTTTCTTTTAGACCGTTTTATTCACCATTCAACCATTTAACACATCTTTTATGGAAACAGTCTATCGACTGAGAGTTCTTGATGCTATCAGGTAAGGAGTTCCATATGAGGCATCCAGAGTATCTCATGGATATTTTGAACAAAACTTTATTTGGCTTAGGTGGGACAAAACAGCCTGAACTGGCTGATCTGAGAGCTGGTATGGTTTCATTAACTTGTCTAAGTTGAAAGTTATCTGCAATTGAGGGAGGGGCCGAGCCATTATAGATCTTGAACATTAATTTTGCTTTTCGAAAGAATATTCTATCAAAAATAGACATAATTCCCAAAGTATTCATGGCTTCATTAGTATTTTCTACATTATAGTCTAATATGACACGACAAGCACGTTTTTGTAGCCTAAAAATTTTATTTTTATTGTTTTCTGATGTATTACCCCAAATGATATTACAGAAATCAATGTGTGGCTGGATATAAGATCTGTAATACTGTACTCTGTGTGAAAGAGACAGAAAATGCTTAATTTTTGACAGAAGCCAAATGCTTGAATTTATTTTCTTAGAAAGGTATTTAACATGCTCTCCCCTAGATAAGTTATGATCAATAAAGACACCCAAGACTTTTTCATGACTCACATTACCTATAGATTCATTTTTGTAATGAAGGTTCAAGTCTTGATTTTCCATTCTTTGTCTTTTCTGAGATGTTGTAATCAGCATTAATTTAGTTTTTTCTGTATTTATTACCATTCCATTACATTTACACCAGCTGCTCAGTTTGTTTAAAGCTTCATTAAGATTCCGCTCAATATCGGCTGTACTGCCTTGAATGTCAAACAGGGTTGTGTCATCCGCATATAGCTCTGTATGTATATCGTCAGTATATAATGGCAGGTCATTAATGAACAGGAGGAATAAAAGTGGTCCTAAAATGAAACCTTGAGGGACACCACATGATGTTGGCCTTGTGTCTGACTTCACATTACCCATTGAGACAAGTAAGGTTAGTGGTAATTAAGTCTAACTGGGTGTATTTGATCAGGGTTTGCTTCTGATCTGTGCATTTGGGGGGTACTTTAAAGCCATGTTTATCAGTTGTTATTGGGTTTGTTTTGGAAAAAAGCTTACAGTAAGTGTACAACCGGATACACAAGAGAAAGAATTTGCTCCATCTGGAATTTAACAGTAATGTTACATGGTTTATGGCCTTGGTCTCTAGCCAAAGCAAAACTTCAAAAGTGTCTCTGCTGCAATATCACGATAAGTTTTCTCATCTATTATTGGTTCTAATTGATTAGATCATGTTAAAGGATCTGAACAGATATGTATCCACTGTTTCACATGGTATTAAGGCATTTATGATCATTTTTGTCAAAGTTTTATCATCAAAATATCCTCAAAATGCCATTTTTACATAAAATAGGGGGTATAGGTGTGAAATCAGCCATAAATACCAGTTGGTATGCTATTAAGGCATAATTTAGTGCATTTTAGAATTGAAGTGTTCCAAAGACATAGGAGAAGAACCACTGATGCAAGCCGGTGTCTGGGTTCCATTCCAGAAAGAGGTAAAATTTGCGCTTTTTCACAAAATAGATTTGTTCGGCTTTCATTGTAGAATCTGAAAGCGATAACTTTTTCCCAACTTTCAAAGATTCTTAAGTTTGCCACTGAACATTTATTATGCATGCTTAAATTATTAGATATGATCTAAATTTCTATTTGACAATGCTTTTGATGGATCATAAAGACAATAAGGGTTTGGTATAGGTAGCTTTGCACTAAATACGGGAGGTACTGGATTTTATCACTTTGGGACAGAGCTTTTAGTTGCAGTCTAAATACCAGGCAGGCTTCCATTGGATAAATATCCCATATTTCATTTCAATGTGAGAAAAGGATAGTTATAAGGCAATAAAATGATGTGTGTTTTATAATTATATCTGCAAGCTCAAAGAAATTGTTGCTGATTTTATATTGTCACCTCTCCTTTAAAAAGCCGGCTTGTATTCACTGCGAATCTGCATGTAAACAAACATGACGGACCATAACTTGAAAAGGAGACGGGCTACATGTGGATTTTTTCTCATCAACTTGTTGAGCTAGGATGGCTCTATAAATGAGTAAGGTTTGAACTGTTTTGTATGTGTAGTTTTTGTGGGAGCATGTAAAAGGTTACTATTGTTGCCTTTGGAAAATATTTAGTGGTAAGCTCCCAAAAGGATGGTCAGACTATGGTTGACTGGTTCCCAGTCTTTCCTTGAAGGACAGCAGATCACTAGAACCAGTAATTATACCCCCGCAAACGAAGTTTGAAGGGGGTATATAGGAGTCAGCTTGTCGTCTGTCGTCGTCGGTCCGTTACAAAAAACTTTAACATTGCTCATAACTTCCTTATTCTTTGACCGATTCCTTTAATATTCACACACCGCACACCTTGCCACTAGTACTTAAGATTGATATACACAAACCTGACCTTGACCTTTACGTTGACCTTCCTCAAGGTCAAATACTTGTAAAATTTTGTCAGACAACGCATGCGGGGGTATAATTGGCGCCCGTTAGGCGGCAGCTCTAGTTTTGTTTCGTAACTAGAACCTGTAATTTTGTTTCGTCTTTTTTTTTTTTACAAAGGAGTAAAGTCAAAAAATAGACAGCAACTATAGTCAGACTAGTTAGTGCTCTAACTCGTTCTATATTGCATTAACCAGTCTGACTATAGTTTCTGGGAACCAGTCAACTATAGTCTGACCATCCTAAAAGGATGGTCAGACTATGGTTGACTGGTTCCCAGTCTTTCCTTGAAGGACAGCAGATCACTAGAACCAGTAATTTTGTTTCGTAACTAGAACCAGTAATTTTGTTTCGTCTTTTTTTTTTTTACAAAGGAGTAAAGTAAAAAAATGTCTGACTATAGTTTCTGGGAACCAGTCAACTATAGTCTGACCATCCTAAAAGGATGGTCAGACTATGGTTGACTGTTTCCCAGTCTTTCCTTGAAGGACAGCAGATCACTAGAACCAGTAATTTTGTTTCGTAACTAGAACCAGTAATTTTGTTTCGTCTTTTTTTTTTTTTACAAAGGAGTAAAGTAAAAAAATGTCTGACTATAGTTTCTGGGAACCAGTCAACTATAGTCTGACCATCCTAAAAGGAAAGTCAGACTATGGTTGACTGGTTCCCAGTCTTTCCTTGAAGGACAGCAGATCACTAGAACCAGTAATTTTGTTTCGTAACTAGAACCAGTAATTTGGTTTTCATCTTTTCTTTTACAAAGGAGTAAAGTAAAAAAATAGACAGCAACTATAGTCAGACTAGTTGGCAATCAAACTCATTGTGTATTACCTAATGCATTTGATTTTTGTTGGTTTCTTCTTCCAGAGCCTCTATGGTATGTAAAACATGGAACGAGCTGGTAGCCAGTATGGATCACACACGCTGGAAGGATTTGTACCTCAAATGTACATCATGGCGACACCCATCCTGGCCCCTTAATTTACACAAGGAACCAACTTCGTGGCGCCAGGCTTATAAAGAACGGTATCTTGCCTCTTTCTTCTGGACTCAGAACTACAGGGAACCAGACAGTGTCACTTGTATGTCAGTCTTTAAACGTAACAAAAACCGTAAGACGATAACAGTTGGAATTGGTATGGAACATGAGTCGTTAAAAAGTGCTCTAAGTGTTGCCAATGACTACGATAGGATTCTAGTGTATCCTGGGATATATGATGAACAATTTGAGATGTCGTCAAAGATTCCGTTTGAACTGGTTGGCTGTGGTGAGCTTGGTAGTGTTATACTAGTTGTATGTATAGAACAGGTTGCCATTACAGGACGTGTCAGTAACTTGGTATTTAGGGCTCCCTGGTTTACTAATTTCATTCTCAAGGTGAGTTCACATAATTTTATGATCAAATGTTCTCAAAAGATCATGCTTTGGAAGCAAGGATAACAATGCAGAACCAAAAACTGTGGGCTGTGAAAATATTTCTTGCACACCAGATGAGGAAATCCGTGGTTTTAGCATGGGATAGAAATTCTGTTCTAACCCGGTGTTCTTACCCAAAACCGAATATTCTCATGTGTTTGATAAATGCACTGGTTGAATACGACCTCATAAGCTCCATCGTTAAAGTTGACGTTGCAGCATGTTACATGACGTCACTAAACATCATACCAGTGTCATCACCATATGGCGAATGACGGCAACTGAAGTGACTACATTATCAAATATCCGGAAATGAAAGGTATTCAAGAAAAAGAATCTTACGCAGTGTGAGGGGTGAATAGAAAATCTGTCCCTCGGGATCTCAGACTATGACATTCGGAACAAATGTTTCTATCCACCCCTCATACCCATGTAAGATTCTTATATTCTGGGCCAGACAAGCTATTTTCAGATTGTCAGACCTCATCAGTGACCCTCAAATATTTCAAACTTCTGCACTGAGTGGAATATTTACAAGAATCTTACAGAGGTGTGAGGGTTGGATTGAAAAATCCATCCCGAGGGTCACTGTCCGGCATCACGAAGCTTGCCAAGTGATGCTGGACAGTGAGCCCGAGGGACAGATTTCTCTGTCTACCCCTCACACCCATGTAGGATTCTTTTTCTTGCATACCTTCCATTTCTGAGTGTGGGTTTTTAATACTGGAGTCACTTCGATTGCCAATGTCCGCCAACTTGTGATGATGCTACAGTGATGTTTAGTGATGTCACATAGGGTGCTGTGACTTCAATCTTATTGACGGCTCATATAAAGTCATATTCAAGCAGTTTATTTATCAAACATGCAATAATATTCGATTTTGGGTAAGAATACCTGGTTTAGAACAGAATTTCTATCCCAAGCTAAAACTATGGTTTTCCTTATCTGGTGTGCAAGAAGTCCTGCATCCAGCCCTGTCAGTTGGCTGTGCATGTACATTTGAAGTACGTAAACAGCAAAAATCCTAAAAATTTGGACACTATGAGGATTTGCTGTAATTCTCCTTAAATTTCAAGAAGTTTGTTTCATGATCAAGCAAGCAGTTCAAAAAGTGTGTCAGAATGGCAAACAGTGTAGACCCTGATCAGACTGCTCCTTCAGGAGCAGTTTGATCTGGGTCTGCACTGTTTGCTTAGGCCTGTCTATCATAATACTTTGGATCATTACTGTACATTTGAAGTGCATGTATATATCAGAATACTAAGGCACCTTTTCTCACATGTGTCATTTACTTGTTTTTCAAAAAAATAAATCATTTATTTCAGGTACGTTGTGGCTATTTACAAGTTGATAATTGTATCTTGGAGGATGGTATGGTTTATGTTCAAAATCCTGGTAGTGTTAATATGAACTTCTGTACATTCAGACACGCCACTGTGATATTGCAACATGTGAACGCTAGTATAATTCAGAACTGTGAATTCTCACAGACAGATTCAGCTGCCATTACTGTAGTGGGATATCCTAAAGATGACAAGAACTGGACCTACGCAAACATGATATCCAAGATGATGTCAACATGTACGCTACATCATAAACCTGAGAGACAGACCAGCGGTGAAACTGTGCCAAAGTCTGCTCTATCCAGTACAGCCATATCTCTATCTACAGCAACCACTAAACAAAAATCAACCAAACTGTCATGTGATACACAGCTGACACCAAATGAGGCAGAATCAAAGTCACATGATCATAGAGCTAGGTCATGTGATAAATCATGTGATGCCAGTACAAATTCCAAAGATGCAAACCCAGCTCATGGCGCTGTTGGAGGAATTCCTAATAATTTAGTGCCAAAAATAGAAACATCCCAACATTCCTTTGGCTCCCAGAATTCCACAGTGAGTGGAATCATTGAAGACAATGCTGCAGGTCAGAGTGTCCATAGTTTAAGTACATGTAAGTCAAATGCACAGTGTGTAAACAAGAGTGATATTGAAATAAAATTTAACACACATCTGGTACCCGGTTACACTATGACTGCTATGGGGGATGGAGGAGATGGGTCTGATCACTTTCATCATAAAATTGCACGCATACACAACTTTGTTTCTGATTGTGCTAAATATAGTAACAGTGCATCATGTGGTGACAGCATAATTGAAGGTGAAGGGGATACATTGTCACAGTCTTTGTCACACTCAGAAAAATCAAAATCAGACAGACGCTTATCATATGAACTTGGGGAGGCCAGTGTTAACAATTGTGACGAGGCAGGTATGCTTGTGCCAAATCTTGACTTGCATTTACCAGAACTCAGGGAGGGCATTGGTGAAGGGGGTGATGATGATGGGAATGATGACAATGAAAATGAGGGAGAGGGAACTCTAAGGGAGAGAAGTGTGTCAAGTTCAGAGGTTTCACTACACAGTGCGAGTGGTAGTGATATTGATGAAGACGAAGAAGGCCAGAGAGGATTTATGTCAGGTATGATTTATGTTAACCTTTAACCCATGACAATTGACGTCTGCTTTTCCATCTGCCCACTACCTTAAAAGAATTTTTTTTTTGCAAAAAGTGTGGACCCAGATCAGACTGCTCCTGTAGGAGCAGTCTGACCTAGGCCCACAGTGTTTGCCTGTATGCGAAAATATTTTTAAAAAGTTTGTAAAAAAATTCAGCAGACAAGATAAGCAGACAGCATCTTCAGATGTAGTTTTTCTGGGTGTCTTAAGCTCCTGTAGGAGCAGTCTGATCTGGGGCCACACTCTTTGCCTGTATGCAAAAATATTTTTAAAATGTTTGCAAAAAAAAAAAAAATCAGCAGACAACATAGGCAGACAACATATTCAGATGTAGTTTTTCTGTGTGTCTTCAGGGTTAAAATATCAAGAAAAAATCCATCTGAAAATTTTGTTTGTCTTAATTGTCTTAACTCTCTTTGAGGCAATTCTAACAACATTAGTTGTGGGTTCTTGTTAGAATTGTCTCTTTGAGGCAATACTAACAACGTTGGTCGTGGGTACTTGTAAAACTTGTTTCTTTTATGTTCAAAGATACAATTCTAACAACAGTGGTTGTGGGTACTTGTAAAACTTGTCGCTTTAAGGCAGTTCTAACAACACTTGTTGTGGGTACTTGTTACACTTGTCTCTTTGAGACAATTCTAACAACATATGTTGCAGGTACTTGTAAAACTTGTCTTTTTGAGGCAATTCTTACAACATAATTATGTTGTGGATACTTATTAGAATTGTCTCTTTTAGGAAATTCTGACAACATTGGTTGTGGGTACTGGTAAAATTTGTCTCTTTGAGGCAGTTCTAACAACATATGTTGTGTGTTATTGTAAGACTTGTCTCTTTGAGACAATTGTAACAACATATGTTGTGGGTACTTGTAAAACCTGTCTCTTTGAAGCAATTCTAACAACATAATTATGTTGTGGATACTTGTTAGAATTGTCTCTTTGAGGCAATTCTAACAACATTGGTTGTGGGTACTTGTTAGACTCATCTCTTTTAGGCAATTCTAACAAAATACGTTGTGGATACTTGGTTGGAATTGTCTCTTTGATGCAATTCTACCAACATTGGTTGTGGGCACTTGTGAGAATTGTTATCCTCCATAGCTCAGTGGTTAGAGCATTCGTCTTATGATTGAGAGGTTATGGGTTTGAATCCGGCCATAGGAGCCGAGGTGTGTCCATGGGCAAGACACGTAATGATACTTCCCCACTCCACCCAGATCTAAATGGGTAGCAGTGGTGTAAATGTCACTACCTCTCTCCTGTATGTGTGATAACATCCGGAATGAGTGTTAGAGAGAGATTCAAATATGCTTGAAGCTTTCATCGCAAGCAAACTAAAATAAATTAGAATTGTATCTTTGAGGCAATTCTAACAACGTTGGTTGTGGATACTTGTTAGAATTATCTATTTGAGGCAATTCTAACAACATTGGTTGTGGATACTTGTTAGAATTTTTTCTTTGAGGCAATTCTAACAACATTGATTGTGGATACTTGTTAGAATTATCTATTTGAGGCAATTCTAACAAAATTGGTTGTGGATACTTGTTAGAATTATCTATTTGAGGCAATTCTAACAAAATTGGTTGTGGATACTTGTTAGAATTATCTATTTAAGGCAATATTAACAACATTGGTTGTGGGTACTTGTTAGATGTAATATCTCTTTGAGGCAATTCTAACAACATATGTTGTGTATGCTTGGTCAGAATTGTCTCTTTGAGGCAATTCTAACAGCATTGGTTGTGGGTTCTTGTTAGAATTGGCTCCTTGAGGCAATACTAACAACGTTGGTTGTGGGTACTTGTAAAACTTGTTTCTTTGATGCTCAAAGATACAATGCTAACAACAATGGTTGTGGGTACTTGTAAAACTTGTCTGTTTGAGGCAGTTCTAACAACACTTGTTGTGCGTACTTGTTAGACTTGTCTCTTTGAGACAATTCTAACAACATATATTGTGGGTACTTGTAAAACTTGTCATTTTGAGGCAATTCTTACAACATAATTTTGTTGTGGATACTTTTAGATTGTCTCCTTTAGGAAATTCTAACAACATTGGTTGTGGGTACTTGTAAAGTTTGTCTCTTTGAGGCAGTTCTAACAAAATATGTTGTGTGTAATTGTAAGACTTGTTTCTTTGAGACAATTCTAACAACTTATGTTGTGGGTACTTGTAAAACCTGTCTCTTTGAGGCAATTCTAATAACATAATAATGTTGTGGGTACTTGTTAGAATTGTCTCTTTGAGGCAATTCTAACAACATTGGTTGTGGGTACTTGTTAGACTTATATCTTTTAGGCAATTCTAACAACATGCATTGTGGATACTTGGTTGGAATTGTCTCTTTGATGCAATTCTAACAACATTGGTTGTTGGCACTTGTGAGAATTGTCAGCCTCCATAACTCAGTGGTTAGAGCATTCGTCTTATGATCGAGGGGTTGTGGGTTCGAATCCGGCCATAGGAGCCGAGGTGTGTCCATGGGCAAGACACGTAATGATACTTCCCCACTCCACCCAGATCTAAATGGATAGCAGTGGTGTAAATGTCACTACCTCTCTCCTGTATGTGTGATAACATCCGGAATGAGTGTTAGAGAGCGATTCAAATATGCTTGAAGCTTTCATCTCAATCAAACTAAAATAAATTAGTATAAACTAGAATTGTATCTTTGAGGCAATTCTAACAACATTGGTTGTGGATACTTGTTAGAATTATCTATTTGAGGCAATTCTAACAACATTGGTTGTGGATACTTGTTAGAATTATCTATTTGAGGCAATTCTAACAACATTGGTTGTGGATACTTGTTAGAATTATCTATTTGAGGCAATTCTAACAACATTGGTTGTGGATACTTGTTACAATTTTCTCTTTTAGGCAATTCTAACAAAATTGGTTGTGGATACTTGTTAGAATTATCTATTTAAGGCAATTCTAACAACATTGGTTGTAAGCCCCAACCCATAGGGGCTTGAAGAAATATATGGGCTGCATGATGCTTCCACACAGAGCTGAATCAGGCCCGCACACTAGAACTGGTAAACCGCTTAGAGGATCTTAGCCTGTCCAGGAACCGCGGTGCGAGGCGGACCGTCCATGCTAATAAACCCTATTGGTTTCACTGGGCGACAGGGCTTGAGATGTCATTTCATCTCAATGTCGGGTGAAAGTCCCACAAAATTGGAAGCAATGTCTCCAAAATGACCTTTACAGTGTTGACGGGGACGTTAAACCTAAAATCAAACAAACAAACAAAAACAACATTTGTCATGGGTACTTGTTAGAATTATCTATTTAAGGCAATTCTAACAACATTGGTTGTGGATACTTGTTAGAATTATCTATTTGAGGCAATTCTAACAAAATTGGTTGTGGATACTTGTTAGAATTATCTATTTAAGGCAATTCTAACAACATTGGTTGTGGGTACTCGTTAGAATTATCTATTTGAGGCAATTCTAACAACATTGGTTGTGGATACTTGTTAGAATTATCTATTTGAGGCAATTCTAACAACATTGGTTGTGGATACTTGTTAGAATTATCTATTTAAGGCAATTCTAACAACATTGGTTGTGGGTACTTGTTAGAATGATCTCTTTGAGGCAATTCTAACAACATTGGTTGTGGGTACTTGTTAGAATGATCTCTTTGAGGCAATTCTAACAACATTGGTTGTGGGTATTTGTTAGAATCACCTATTGAAGGTGATTCTAACAAGTACCCACAACATATGTTTCCAACAAGAAATAAGGAAAATTACCTCTTTAGTATCCTCATTACTCCTGTTTATCTGCAGTCTGCACTCTTTGCTTAGGCCTGTCTGTCCCAATAATTAGGATTATTACGGTATGTAGAAAAGAACTTGCTTTTTGAAACAGAGAAATTGATAAAAATATGAACTTTCATTCTCTCAATCCTTGTAAGTTTTGATCACTCCAAACCTACTGATACCAGGACTGTTCAAATATGAATGCAACAAAGCACATAAAAATGATTCTGTGATAGATTTCGATGAAAAATTTATTTTGTCCCCTCAAAGTATTCCCCTTTAACAGATGTACAAACTTTCAGTCTTCTGATCCAATCATTGAATGTAATTTGGTAGTCTTTTCGAGGTATACTATGAAGGCACTGGAATATTGCAGAACCGAGGTGTTTGCGCTGTACAAATTTTCGACCAGAAAGGTATTTTTTCATCCGCGGGAACAAAAAAAGTCACACGGGGCAAGGTCAGGGGAATACGGGGGGTCAGGGAGTTCAACAACCTTTTCCTGCTTCAGATAGTCATGCACAATGAACGCCTTGTGCGATGACACATTGTCATGTAGCAATCTGACATTGGCTAAACCAGTTGCGGGTCTTCGTTCTTTGAAATATTTCTTCAATTTTCGAAGAACTTTATTCTTGTAAAACTTCGCATTTACAGATTTGCCTTTAGGCACAGCAACCTTAATAGCAGGGCCCTGATTTGAAAAGAATATGGCATACATTACCTTCTTGACGCTCATGGTCCGCTTTGCAATGCATGGTCTTTTGCAATACTTTATTGCCCATATTTTGTTCTGAATCTTTCGTTTTGGCTAAAAAAAGTGAACCCATGTCTCGTGACGACATTAGCGAAAGACCGTGCATTGTAATTTGGAAACTTTTTAAGCAACTTCTTGGCGCACTGAACGCGTGTCTTTTTCTGCTCATCTGTCAACAGATGGGGAATCCATCTAGCACAGATCTTTCTCATTTTCAAATCCCGTTTCAGAATTATATGAGCTGCTCCTAATAAGATGCCGACCATACTAGCCATTTGCCTAGTGGTGTATCGTGTATTGGTAGCAACTATTTCTTTCACTCTAGCAACCATCTTGGCAGATGTTGCTCTTTTCGGCCGACGATCATGTAGTGCATCTTCTGTTGAGCCTAGCCCACAGCTGAATTTCTTACACCAACTAAAAACTGCCAGAAAAGACATTTCATTATGCCAATAAACCGAACATATTTCATCAAAAATGTCTTTGCACCGTATACCAAGAATACAATGATTCTTAATATAGGACCGTATTTCAACGGCGTACTCTGACCTTCTTCCAACCATGTTTTGTACTAGTATACAAGAGTAGACAGTGTTTATCGAACGATATACATGGCTAAAGTGCACGGATTTTAACAGGTTTGGTACCAATGTATAGGTGAAATGTTTTTCTATGCTATGATATTTATTTCCAGGTGATTTTCGCATTAGTGCATGAGAAAACGTTCTACTTGCATTCATATTTGAACAGTCCTCGTATTTCTTATAGCATAAACTTACTTCCATTTGTTTTTCTAAATAACCTTTACCACTGTCTAGGCTAATTCAGCAAACGACAAATTGTTGATATTTTTCTTCTCCCAGAAAACAGGACTTGACATCTCGTGCAAATTGTCTCCATAGGAGATAATTTGCATGAGATGTTAAATCCTGTTTTCAGGGAAAAATAGAAAAAATAATTTCAAAATGTTGTCTGCGAAAAAAATAAATACCCAGCATCCAGAGGGATAATCTACAAGGCTCATTTGTTCAAAGTATCATTAGTAACAAACTCATTAGTGGTCAAAATATTTTGTTAACCTTTAACCTGCTGAATATTCAATTAAGCCACACTCATTTCTGACTTTGAACCAATCAGATTACTTGATGCAGCTTATTTCTACATATTCATAAACTGAATGTCAAACTGTGTAGATCCTGATCAGATGGCTTCTTCAGAAGCCATCTGATCTGGATCTACACTGTTTGCAAAGATAGGGCTTGTCGCCTACAGCAGGGTAAAGGTTAAGCGTTCTAGCAAGTACAATATGTAACATAATGCTATTTGTGCTGAAAAAAGGGTAGTTTCTGCATTTGCAAGATCTATGTAAATTATCCCTTATATACGTATTACCGGTGTATACTAATTACCGGTGTATTCTGTTAAAACCCGAATCGCTATGGTGTGCGTTATTATCGTTCGGAATTTTCCCCTTTATTATTTACAAGACACTTTTCCCTCTGTCTAAAAGGGCAAAAAATATAACAGAAATTTCTTGTTTTCATGGTATATGATTTCTTTTATATGTAGTCATAAATCATGATGCATGTTCTGTCGTGTAGTTAATAAAATGGTATACTTCATAAAACATGCTGTAGTTACAGATAAAAAAGCTTTCAAACAGGCCCTTTTAGCTTTCATTTTGAAGGCCAATAACTATTTCATTACATAATCTCATCACATATAGACCCTTTTACCCAAATAATTTTCTACAGGATTTGTTTACACATACACCGGTAATAAGTAACACCGGACATTCGAGATGGTGACAGGGGTAGTCCAATATAAATGAAGTATTTAGCAGGTTGAAGTTTATTTTGAAAACAAAAATTGTTTATGTTCTTGGCGGAATGAAACCATAGTTTCACTAGACACAATTTATCAGAATCGGTAGAACAGTTTGTTTTATACACTGACTTGAACAGTTAATACACCGGTAATTAGTAACACCAGCATACATTTTGACACAAAACATTAGTGTATTTGCAGTATGAAAAGATAAAAAATTTCATGATATGTTAACAAATGACATCTGGACCCAGGGCTTTGGTTGGATGTAAAAAATTGTCAAGCTGGGATGACAATTCGAGTGTGTATGCAGGTAAAAATAACAAGGAATAAGTAACTGTGACTTCTAATGTTAAGAACATTGCTAAAGTTAAGAGAGCTGTCTCTTAAGGGGAATGGATACACCGTCAGGGGAGGCAACTCCTGCAAAAGTATTTTTGTCTCCCATGTTAATAGGGTTCAAGGAAAGAATGATTGACTGTACTCTGTTTTTTGCAGGCACATTTGCCATATAGAGGATCTTACATGAGTGGTCATTTCATATAAAATTTATGAAACGAGCCTTTGGCGAGTTTCATATGAAATGACCACGAGTGTAAGATCCATTTATCATATGACAACTTTAAATGTGATTTTTCACCTTTAAATTTGACAAAATTTCCACACACAATGCATGGTTGACATGGACGTCGTTATGACGTTACTTAAACCCGCCAAAGTGTTATTACACGTGTGGTCAAATGATTTTTATTACACGACGTTATCCACTGCTTATAATCGACGTCATATGATAAAATAAATTATCAAAGTTTTAATGACACATTATCTATTTGCATCAGTAGTTTTTAACAGCTACACCTTGAACTGTATTTGTCTGTAGGACTGAAATACCAGCTAGTTGCAGGTATTTTTGTGTTTATTCCAGATTCTACTAGTAGTTCAGATGATGACGGCCTGCCAATTAGTGACAGTGACAGTGCATTTTCATCAAGTGAGGAATCTGTGATCATGTTGACGTACCCAGACCGCCACCAACCCCGCTCACTGTCGGCTCAGAAGGAATACGCAGAAGTTGCTTCAATAAGCAGCCAGAACCAGTCAGAACACATTGATATTATCCAGGATAGCGAGATGAGAAAGATTCTTAATGAAGTTAGGGGCTGTTTTATTCATCGTTGTCGGATGACGCAGAGTAAAGGGGGTATAATGGTCAGTCTTCAGTCTCACGCTATCATCCTGGAGTGTGAGATAAACAGTGTGGGATATGGCATTAGATGCATACAGAATTCTAGAGTAAGTTGAATCTCAGATTTAGTATGACTGGTTGCAACACTATGTGTGCTGTTGCTCAAAGCATAACATTAGCTTATATTAAAATCAATAGTGGTCAGGATGTTTAGTGATTCAGCATTGCAAAAGCTACTCACATTTTTTTTCAGCCAAAATGTGATTTTTTTTTGTCATACTGAAGGATGGCAGTTTTAATGTTATGACTTTAACCAATAAAATGCCAGTCAGACAGTTGTCTTCTGCTTTGTCGTCTGCTGGTTACTTTAAAAGTCAATTTTGCATACAGTATTGCCCCAAATCAGACTGCTCTCTGATCTGGGTCCACACTGTTTGCCTGTACGCAAAAGTATTTTTACAAAGTTTGCAAACAAAAAAAGAAAAAAAAAAAATCAGCAGATGACACAAGCAGACAACATTTTCAGATGTAGTTTTTCTCAGCATCTTAAGGGTTAACAGGCTCAGATTTCTCTGATCATTGGAACTTATATGAGCCACGCCCTGTTTCATTGCATTTAAGAACAACAAAGATGTATATATAGATCAACATCACTCTGACCAGCATCTTTCTGTTCACTGTGTGGACAGTTTCGTTTTATAAAATTTCAAGACTGGTTGACATTGTTGTTATTAGCTCACCTGAGCAAAGCTCAAGGTGAGCTTTTGTGATCACCTTTTGTCCGTTGTACGTGCCTCATCAACATTTACCTTGTTAAGACTCTCAAGACCACAATTTTGCTTAAATCTTCATGAAACTTTACCAGAATGTTTGTCTTGATGATATCTGGGTCAAGTTCGAATATGGGTCATGTCAGATCAAAAAGTAGGTCAGTAGGTCAAATCATAGAAAAACCTTGTTAAGACTCTAGAGGCCACAGTTTTGGTCCAATCATCCTGAAACTTGCTCAGAATGATCATCCTGACAATATCTTGGTCAAGTTCAAATATTGGTCATGTCGGGTCAAAAAGTAGGTCAGAAGGTCAAATCATAGAAAACCCTGTTAAGATTCTAGAGGCCACAGTTTCGGTCCAATTATCCTTATACTTGCTCAGAATGATCATCCTGGCAATATTTCGTTCAGGTTTGAATATGGGTCATGTGGGATCAAAAAGTAGGTCAGTAGGTCAAATCATAGAAAAACCTTGTTAACACTCTAGAGGCCACAGTTTTGGTCCAATCAGCCTCAAAAATGCTCAGAATGATTATCTTGACAAAATCTCGGTCTAGTTGGAATAGGGGTCATGTTGGGTCAAAAAGTAGGTCAGTAGGTCAAATCATAGAAAAAAATGTTAAGACTCTAGAGGCCACAGTTTTGGTTCAATCATCCTCAAACTTGCTCAGAATGATCATCCTGACAATATCTTGGTCATGTACGAATATGGGTCATGTTGGATCAAAAAGTAGGTCAGTAGGTCAAATCATAGAAAAACCTTCTTAATTAACACTCTAGAGCCCACAATTTTGGTCCTGTCATCCTCAAACTTGCGCAGAAGGATCATCCTGACAATATCTCGGTGAAGTTCGAATATGGGTCATGTGGGATCAAAAAGTAGGTCAGTAGTTCAAACCATAGAAAAACTTTTTTAACACTCTAGAGGCTATAGTTTTGGCCCAATCATTCTCAAATTTGCTAAGAATGATCATCCTGACAATATCTCGGTCAAGTTCAAATACGGGTCATGTGGGATCAAAAAGTAGGTCAGTACCGTATTCGGATGTGTACTACCCGCATTTTTTTTCCCTCAGATTACAGGCCTAAGGTCAGGGTGGGGGTAATCCACCCAAATTATTTTTGGACCATTTTTTTTTTTACTTTTGTCAGTTGAAAATACGATATATCTCAATGTTATACTCTATCCCTTTACGATTCCCGGCATAAATAACGTTAATTGTTAGGGCCCCGCACTGAAAGTGTGGGTGCTCTATAGTAATCACTCTGTCCGTCCGTCTGTCTGTCTGTCTGTCTGTCTGTCCGTCTGTCCGTCCACAAATTTTCCTACTCCTCTGATAGCGCTGCCGGGGCCCTAGTCAGTTTCACTGACAGCT
Source organism: Lucinisca nassula (assembly GCA_963580285.1). Taxonomy (NCBI): domain Eukaryota; kingdom Metazoa; phylum Mollusca; class Bivalvia; order Lucinida; family Lucinidae; genus Lucinisca; species Lucinisca nassula. The sequence continues at coordinate 129,000,172 of OY757020.1, read as the reverse complement.
CTAGTTGTCTCAATTTTACTTACACATGAGTAATAAACACAATATCAATTACTAGCAAGCCCGATTTTGAGCTTATTATTACTGACACTCTGATTTTAAATGAAATAAACAAGCAAGTTCAATGCGAGCATAAAAAAATTGCCGCCCAAAAACTACCTCTGTACGCGATCGGTAAATGACGTCATCGGACCCCAGCAACCCCACACGTGTCTATCGTTTAATTTTAATGGGGCGTATCTCTTTCATAAAAAATGTTTGGAACCGGTAAAAAGATTCTTGATAGCTAAACGGTTGTGGATTGAGGTGTGTAGAAAACAGTGCTTTGCACAAATCCCTGAATATCCCGGGAAGCTCCGTGTCAATAACCAACAACAGCATACGGATGTGTTTACACAAATTAAAACGTTCGACTTTTCCCGCCAAGCTATTTGGCGCCAAAACATAACCATTCACGAGATAGTAGAATAGTCCGTTTTTATTATACATACATCAACTGTAAGATTTAGCAACTTGTCTTTGGAGCAATTAAATCGTTTTCACATTGATTGTGAATTAAAATATTGATTGGGGAATAAACGCAAATTAGAGATATAACTTGACCATATTTTCACACCTTATCGACACGCACCGCAGGGTGGCAATTATATGACAGGGATTAACAATAGTGTCATAATTGAACCGTTATAAATCATCAAACAGTGTAAATCCAAATCGGAAGTCTGCTGCATCTTCCTGCGGTGTCTGATCTGGGACAGCACTGTTTGCTGATGTCCACCATAAAGATCATATATTGGTTAATCAATTAAATAACAAGGGTGAACAGGTAAAGTTTTTTCAACATTTTAATGTAAAATACATGTTTTCTGATGATACTCACACGCACGTGCATTTTCCCGCCTTTTGAAGATGATCGCGCGTTTCGTTGTGTGTTACAAAAACTGGCCAAATTCTTACTTTTTCTCACTTAAGCACAAAATTTCAGCAAATGTTTCATGCGGGTAATACAACAGAATAACAGTTTTTCCCCTAATTTTGGCTAAAAAAGGGGGTGCGGGTAGTACGCAAATGCGGGTAATACACGCCTGTTAACCTGAAAACCTTGTTAACACTCTAGAGGCCACAGATTTGGTCCAATCATCATCAGACTTGCTCAGAATGATCATCTCTACAATATCTAGGTAAAGTTTTAATATGGGTCATGTGGGGTCAACAAGTAGGTCAAATCCTAAAAACCTTGTTTACACTCTAGAGACCGCAATTTTTAGCTCACCTGAGCAAAGCTCAATGTGAGCTTTTGTGATCACCTTTTGTCCGTCGTAAGTGCGTTGTGCATGGTCAACATTTACCTTGTTCATCCTCTAGAGACCACAATTTTGCTCCAATCTTCATGAAACATTACCAGAATGTTTGTCTTGATGATATCTGGGTCAAGTTCGAATATGGGTCATATCAGGTAAAAACTAGGTCCAGGTCTTTGATATTTGGTATGAAGCTTCATCTAGTGGACCCCTACCAAGATTGTTCAAATTATAGTGCTGGGGCCAATAATGCCTCCCCCCCCCCCCTCCCAGGGGCCCTTTGGTTTTACATAGGCTTATATAGGAAAAATCTTTAAAAATCTTCTTCTCTGAAACCGCAAGGCCCTGCTAGTTCTTTGATATTTGGTATGAAGCTTCATCTTGTGGACTTCTACCAAGATTGTTCAAATTATAGCCCTGGGGCCAAAACTGCCCCCACCCCTGGGCCCTTTGGTTTTACATAGACTTATGTAGGGACAATCTTGAAAAATCTTCTTCTCTGAAACCACAAGGCCCAGGTCTTTGCTATTTGGTATGAAGCTTTATCTAGTGGACTTCTACCAAGATTGTTCAAATTATAGCCCTGAGACTAAAAATGCCCCCGCCTCTAGGCCCTTTGGTTTTACATAGACTTATATTGGGAAAATCTTTAAACATCTTCTTCTGTGAAACCACAAGTCCTAGGTCTTGGATATTTCGTGTGAAAGTTCATCTTGTGAAATTTCATCTTGTGGACCTCTATCAAGATTGTTCAAATTATAGCCTTGGGGCCAAAAATGCGCCGCCTCTGGGCCCTTTGGTTTTACATAGACTTATATAAAGATTATCTTTGAAAATTTTCTTCTGAAACAGCAAGGCCCAGGTCTTTGATATTTGGTGTGAAGTGGACCACTATCAAGATTGTTTAAATTATAGCCCTGAGGCCAAAAATGCCCCCGCCCCTGGGCCATTTGGTTTTACATAGGCTTATGTAGGGAATGTCTTTTAAAAAAATTTCTTCTCTGAAACCTCAAGGCCCAGGTCTTTGATATTTGGTGTGTAGCTTCATCTAGTGGACCATTGCCAAGATTGTTCAAATTATAGCCTTTGTTGATATTTGGTATGAAGCTTCACCTTTTAAGACCTCCCTCAACATTATGGACATTTTGGCCCTGGGGTCAATAATGACCCACCCCGGGGCCCACTTGTTACTCTATGGATCAGGTGAGCGATCCAGGTCCATCATGGCCCTCTTGTTCATATTGTCATCAACCTGCATATTGTCACCAGTTGAATCAAATATAATAGTTGCCATGAAACTTTGCATAATTTTCCTTGACACACTGGCTCAGCATGCACATGTGTTAACCTGGTGTAATAAATTTTTATTCTGGGACAAGTAGTTCAAAGCATTGTTAGCTTATCGAGCTTGTTAGTAATCAAATTGTTAACTGTCCTATCAAGTTTTGATATGAGGTATAACATCCTGTCAACACTGTAAAGGTCATTTTGGAGACGTTGCATCCAATTTTTGTGGGACTTTTACCATACTTAAAAATTTTTGGGAATTTTTGCTGAAAAAAATGTGAGCTTCTCACATTTTTTCAGGAAAAATATTAGTATATTTGCCATATTAAATAATTGAAGTTTTATTGATTTGTTAACTGAGGACATTGATAGTTTTGAACAACTGGCCCATAGTCTCAATTTAGTTTGCTTAGGAGGTAACAAGGTCTTGTCTGCTGTAGATTTCTTGTTGTTTTACCTGAATATTATAGATTTCATTTTTCTTATCTGTTGCAGGTTGTTATATTAAAGAATGAAATCCACCATTGTAGAACTTCAGGTATTTTCATGAGACTGGCAGCTTCAGGACTTATAACAGGTACATGTAATATTGTGTCATCATACACATTGAAGCATGCTGTGTCATTCTGCATGCTTTTTATGCCCCGCCATTCAAAAAATGGCAGGGTATCATGTTATACCCTCCGAAGTTTTGAGTGTGCGTCTGTCTGTCCATCAGCGCCCCATAGTCCCTTGTCTGCTCCATAACTCTGATACCTTTTGATATATTTTCACAAAACTTCACAGATATGTAAAGCACTATCAGACGACATGCAGAACATAAAAACTGTAACTCTGATTTTCCTACTTTTAGAGTTGTTGCCCTTTGTACATTGAACATAGGCATTTCTATCATAGTTTTGTGTCTGCTCCATAACTTCGATACCATTTGAGATATTTCCATGAAACTTCACAGATGTGTAGAGCACCATGAGTCGACATGCAGAACATATGAACCGTAACTCTGATTTTCCTACTTTTGGAGTTATTGCCCTTTGAACTTTGAATATTGCTGTTGCTATCAGTTTTGTGTCCGCTCCATAACTGATACCATTTAAGATATTTTCACGAAACTTCACAGATATGTAGAGCACTATCAGACGATGTGCAAAACATATGAACCGTAACTCTGATTTTCCTACTTTTGGAAAGTAGAAGTAAAACAAAGATCAGGAATTGATACAATTAACTTACTCCATCCATAAAAGACACCAAAGGGAAAGAAATACAAACATTAAGCGACCAGACCATAATGGAAACCTAAACAAAGGAAGGCCATATGGACAGTTACTTTCCCACAAAATGGCCATATGGCCATCCAAAATTAAAAGACACAAGTGATACACACAGTAAGTAACAAACAACAACATAAATAAATCGCCACAGAAGAGTCGCCTTGGAACGGTCAGTGGAAGATTTCCACTGGGGGGCTTAAATCGATTTTACGTGGCCACAATCCTCGCCCTTACTTCCGTCGCGATTTAGACAAATATTTAGTTCAGTCCGCATGAAGGCCTCCTAACTCATCAGTGCAACATCTCCGTGAACACAGAAATCAAAGAACCACAGAGGTGAGACAACGGTGAGGACTCGACAGCAAGAAACCACTGAAATGCTGGAGCAAAAGAAAACCAACAGTTAGACTCCGATGAGCCCGACCAGAGACAGAGCATCAGGCACCAACCAACATTATCTCTTTAATTTTCAATAAGCCTTTACGTTGGAGCCGTCATAGAATCAGAGGCCTTACCCACCGGCGTGCAATTAAAGAGGGAAGCAAAGTTGCCAACCGTGATTGGGTTAACTACCATGCATGCAGTCTGTCGTATAATATCCATGTTGTACCCAATCTTTTTATATCGAAGAATGATTTTACGAAATTGGGTGCTGAAGTCATTGCGGTTATATATTTTTCTGAATTTATATACTAAGTCACCATAAAATTCGGGTTCCGATAGACCTTGTTGCAGAAGAGATTTAAGTCCAATATTGAATTTTGAAATTAAATCAGAATGGCGTCGATAAAATTTTGAAAAGGCTTTGCGTAGTTTATGGTACCGATAACCCTGATTAAGGAGTTTAGCCGTTAATAATTTATTACGAGTGTTGAAGTCAGTTACATGACTACACACTCTAGCAAATCGAATTAATTGCGAAATATAAACGCCATAGGATGGCGCACGAGGAACATCACCATCCAAAAAAGGAAAATTTACAATCTCAAAATCAAAGTCATCGCGTTTATCATAAATTTTGCACGAAACAAATCCATCTACAATAGATAGATGTAAATCCAAAAACGGGGCCTCGGTATCAGAAGAATTTGCTTTATTTAACTGAAGTTCTAGGGGGTAAATCTGACTGATCAAACCATCAAAATAGGTATTATCAATATTTAATAAATCATCTAAATATCTAGAAGTAGAGCTAAAAGCTTCAATAATTTCAGATTGATTATCAATGGAAAGCGACAAAATGAAGTCTCTTTCATAACAATACAAGAACAGATCAGCGACAAGAGGTGCGCAATTAGTACCCATCGGAATACCCACAATTTGTCTAAATAACTTAGTACCGAATCTAATATAAATATTGTCAAGTAGAAAGGTGAGGGCATCACACACTTTCTGACATGACCAAAGTGTATAATTCTTATGCTCTTTAGAAGTGAAAAATGCATTTCTGATATTACATGCAAGATAGAGAGAATCTTCTCTGTGAAAAGCCCATTCAATTAAATCACTAAGCTTTTCTTTTATAAGATTATGAGGAAGTGTAGTGTAAAGAGTGGAAAAATCGTAGGTAGACAGACTAGAAGCACGAAACTGTCTAGATTTCAATTTATTTAAAACCTCATTCGAATTTTTTATAGACCAAAACAGATTTCTTCCTGATCTTTCAAAGACTTTATCACAATATTTAATTACATGCGTTTTAATAGCAGTAAGACAGGAAGTTAATAATTTAGAAAGTTCAGTGGTAGTGCAAGAACTAGAATTTGCAATAAACCGTGCTTTGTAAGGTTTTTTATGAAGTTTTGGTAACCAGTATAGCGTAGGAAGCTTGTCTTGGCCTTCGTTAACACACACAGCAAACTTGGTGGCTGAAAGACAAACATGTTTATCTACTATAGCTCTCTCTTCAGCCAAAGGCTGAAGTTCATAGGCCTTAGTACCACCAAGCTCCTGCTTAAGCGTGTTAACATAGTGGAGCCGTCACACAACGACGACGTTGTTAGCGGCCTTGTCTGCAGGGGCCAAAACAAACATCTTATGAAATTCTTGAATACCTAGTTTAAGATGACGTAAAGACGTCTTGGGCTTAGGAGGTAATAAGTTAGTATTTTGAGAATAGAAAGAAGTGCGTTTATTCACTAGTCTTAAAATGCTAAGTTTCCAGTCCTTTAGGGCTTTACACTCAACATACTCTCGCTTACACCATCGATTACCGAATTCATTCAAGGAAGCAGCGATTTCATCTCTACATTTACTGAAATCAATTTTAGAAGGAAACCGATATTTCGGTCCTTTAGAAATTATATTCCTTATCCTAGAATCAGGAATAATTTTCAAATTGCCAGTAATTACAAGACCAGCAGCAGGATAGCAATACTTTGAGTTTTTACAATCACATGAATCAGGAGTATTAGTATCAATATCAAGATCTGAAACAAGTTTATTGAAATTAAAAATGATAGATCTAACAGGTTTGTTATATTTATAGCAAATTATAGGTGTTTCAGTATTTTGAAAATAAGCAGGAATGGAAGAAAGCACCGATCTCTCACGGAAGATACTGGGCAAATCTATAAAATCCATACCCTTATTAATGAAGGATATTTTGAAGAAATGACGTTTATGATTAATTTCAGAATCAATGTAAGGACGGAGAGTATGCTGAGTATAGCCTCTAGTTAAGAGAGCCGCATCATATAACTGATGAGAACTATCGTAGAATTTATTCGCCTCGGTGTCCAGAAGACGTAAAACAGAAACGGGTAATGAACTTAAAAATGAAAGCATAGAGTGGCGTCCATGATTTAATAATATAATTGACAGTCACTTCAGTCTAGTATTGTTTCGTTTAAACGCACGTGATTTACGTTTAAAGTTACCATTTTTTGGAGTTTGAAATAGCCATTTCTATCATATTTTCGTGTCCGCTCCATAACTTCGATACCATTTGAGATATTTCCGTAAAACTTCACAGATAGGTAGAGCACCATTGAGACGACATGCAGAACATATGAAGCATAACTCTAATTTTCTTACTTTTGGAGTTATTGCCCTTTGAACTTTGAATATCACAGTTGCTATCAGTTTCGAGTCCGCTCCATAACTCTGATACCATTTGAGGTATTTTCACAAAACTTCACAGATTTGTAGAGCAGCCTGAGACGACATGCAGAACATATGAACCATAACTCTGATTTTCTTACTTTTTGAGTTATCGCCCCTTGAACATTGAACATAGCCATTTCTGTCATGTAGTCGGTTTGAAGCACTATATCTCCTGAACTTAATGATTGATTCTGACCAAACTTGCATGGTTACATCACTAGGATGGGGGCAAACAGCCATTAGATTTTGTTTCACTGTGATATGGCACTTGCTTGATGTAATTGTAGCCACGGGGCATCATGCAGTGCTTGCAGTTTTATTTGTCTTCTGTGGATTCTTTTTTAAAATTAACATTTTCAAGAAAATCTTTAAGACTACTTTTGGACAGTCCTAAAGGTGGTGTGAACAGGAATTTTGCTGTATGTTGACCAGTACAGATTCTTTTGCAGTCAATGTAGTCCCAGATGAGAACACAACTCTTAGCATAGACCTAATTAGGGCTGGATAATCAGAGCTGAAAAGATAATTTATTATCAGTCTTGACATGATCGATAAGCGTTTAGTAATCACTGAAGATTTAGTCATACATTGTGTTTTACCTGTCTAGCTTTCTGTCTGAGCATGTTTCTTACCATATGTTGTACTTTACCATTAGTATATTTGAACAGACAGGCCTTAGCAAACAGTGTGGACCCTGCAGCGTCTCATCAGGTGCTGCACTGTTTGCCACTGACCCAGTTATTTTAGGCACAACTTTGGGTTGTAAATTGTACTTACAAGATAATTGATTACAAGCAAATCAGTACTGATAATCATTTTTGTCAGATTTATCGATCAATTAATTGATCATCCGATTAATCATGCCGGCCTTAGACCTAATAGACATGATTCATAGCATTGATAGGTATGGATAGCTCTTATTATACATACTACACACATGTAATTATACCCGCTTTTTCGAAGAAAAATCGGGTATATTGTTTTCGTACCACACTTCACTCCGGCGTCAGTCCGTCCGTCTGTCCGTCCGTCTGTCCGTCCGTCACGTTTCTTGTGATTGGATCTCCTCTGCAACCATTGAAGTTACACTTTTGAAACTTTGCATGTGGATAGTACATGGAATGTAGATGGCAGTGGGCAACTTTTTTGTGACCTTGACCTCAACATGACCCCAAGGTCAAAGGTCAAAAATTATGATTTGCCATATCTCCTAAAGTATTGGAGTTACACTTCTGAAACTTTGCTTATTGGATGGTCCTTGGAATATAGAATATGTCAGGTTACTTTTGGTGTGACCTTGACCCCAAGGTCAAAGGTCAAAAAGTATGATTTTGCCATATCTTCTAAACTATTAGAGTTACACTTCTGAAACTTTGGTTATTGGATGGCCCTTGGAATATAGAATAAATTTTGATACTTTTGGTGTGACCTTGACCTCAACATGACCCCAAGGTCAAAGGTCAAAAATTATGATTTGCCATATCTCCTAAACTATTACACTTCTGAAACTTTGCTTATTGGATGGCCCTTGGAATATATGATATGTTGGGCTACTTTTGGTGTGACCTCGGCCCCAAGGTCAAAGGTCAAAAAGTATGATTTTGCCATATCTTCTTAACTATTTGAGTTACACTTCTGAAACTTGGTTATTGGATGGCTGTTGAAATATGGAATAAATTGGGATACTTTAGGTGGACCTCAACATAACCCCAAGGTCAAAGGTAAAAAAGTATGACTTTGCCATATCTTCTAAACTATAAGAGTTACACTTCTGAAACTTTGCTTATCAGTTAGAATGTTCTTTGCAACTTTTTTTAACTTACTTGTAGTTTTGGCTAGCTATTACGTAGTCATTAGTGTTATTAATAGAAAAAGCGGGTATTTGCAATGGTTTACCATCAACTGCAGATCTAGTTAAAAATGCAATAAAGTGAAATCACTAAAATATAAGGCACTTTTTTTCTACATCATAAGTACTACCATAATGGAAAGAATTTGCCCACAATGGTTTTCTCTGGATTTCCTTGCTGTGAGTAATAATCTACTATGCCACTGCACAAACATCTGATAATCTTTTTCAGGTAATGACATACATTCTAACTGTGAAGCTGCTGTAGATATTAGGAAAAATGCTGACCCTATAGTCCAGGTAAGTGGAGTGATGTAAATTAACCTTAAAGCTCCAAGGAAATTTTTTTTAGAGATGATGACAGTCTAAATTTTTTTTATTTAAGAAACATATTAGCTCTCGGAGGGATTATGTTTAACCCTTTCCCACTCAGATATGTGTTTTTACGTGTCTGCACCCCCCCCCCACCATTTTAAGCCCCAGAAGCACCTAAAATCTGCATTTCCTATCCCTGGATGGTTATGTTTGCTTTATGATTTGCTGGCCTAAAAAGTGACCTGTTTTTTTCACGCGTCTCCCAACTAAAACTTTTCTGGGGGGATTGAAGAAGGGCATTGCACCCCCCTCACATCATTGTCCCCCCCCCCCTAACCCTCACATCCGAAAAAAAATGGGTGTATGGCCCAACTCGCCGCTAAAATTTATATCTGAGGGTGTCTGGGGTCAAAAATGCCTCAAAATTTATGCTCATAAAACATGCTGCAAACAGTGTAAAATGGCCAGTGCCAAACCCCTTAATTGTTGCCTTGACAGCTGTGTGAAGATTAAGATTTGGTAAAAAATTCATGTGAAATCACACTACTTAGAGATGCCCCCTGATTACCGTGACAACAATGATCAAGTCATGGAAGGTTGCATTTGAAAGGCTACTGCCCAATGAACATTCATATTGAGTTTGGTGTAAAACAGACCATCCATTATGAAACAATGGCTAGTTGAAGTTGCTGTCAGGTGCAACACTGTGAAAATCAGCGAAATTCACAAAATCCCTGAGTGGTAAAGGGTTAAGTAATAAATCACAGTTTGGGGGCCATCTGTAAAGTAGATCAAAACATGAGCGCATGGCAAGAGTGAACTGACCAACAAACCTTGATTTATTACTCAACAAATCACACAGTATAGCTGAACTACCGTAAAAATCCTAAAAATTCAGACACCATAATGACTTGTTGTAATTATCATAAAATTTTAACAGAATTGTTTCATGATCCAGCAAGGACTGCAAAAAGTGCAGACAGACTGGCCTACAGTGTAGACCCTGATCAGACTGCTCCTTCAGGAGCAGTCTGATATGGGTCTACACTGTTTGCTTAGGCCTGACTCTCCCAATACTTAGGATCATTAAGGTTTTTCAATTCTAACACACTAAAAATGACAATAATTTTGTTGGTTCCCTCACATTGTCCCAACCTTTCATCATTGTCAGAAGAAATACCACCAATGTTATTGGCTATGTCACACACATTTACATGTTTGTTCTTTTGTAATGTTTTTGACACAAGAATATAAAGTTTCACAATCAGACATCATGGAATTCTTGAATGACGTCATGAAGCCTTGGCTTTTCGCATGACTGTCTTCTTCCCCCTGATTTGTTGCAGAATAAATCACAGTCATTTTCATTTGCCTATATAGGCGGGCTGTGTGAGAATATTATTCAATTTTGTTTGAAAAATAATAAATAAATAATCCTCTTTATATCCTTGTTCATTAAGGGGAATGGATACCCCCCCCCCCCCACACACACACACACACACCCCCCACTCCAGACAAAATCACCCTTGCTCTAAATTGTTCTAGTTAATTATCCTTCCAGTACCCACAATCTATGTTTTTGAGCAGAAATATGAAAAATATTGGAATATGTCCATTTTCAATATATTTGAACAGGCGTTTTTCGTAATGGTAGAGGTTCTAACATAGAAGTGAAGGCAATGATCAGGAATCAATACAGATCAGGAATCTTAAGATCAGGAATCTAAGTGTGCCTGGAACTGGGTTAGGTTAACTGATCATGCCAGACATAATCCTAATCGGTTGAGAGGTCCATAAAACCCCAAAACACACATGTACAATTACAAAAAGTTAATACAGTTATGCCCTTTTTACTTTGATCTTACAAGCAACGTCTCCAAAATGACTTATACAGTGTTGACGGGCAATAATTTCTCCATGAGCACCAATATAGCTTTGATAGTACTGCACCAAATCTGATATCGAATCTACAGTTTTCAAAATGACAGACTGATTTTCAGGGAATTTGTCCTGGAATCGTCAATAGGGGTCAACTCTTAAAGGAAATAATTTTCTCCTTAGGAGTAGATTCCTTCAAGAGTAGACCCCTTTTTCAGTTGGACAGGGCTTATAGAAAAAAGGGAACAGGAAGTTTCGAAAGGTGTCTGCCTTTGAAAAATGGTGAAAAAATCTGCTAGGTGTTCCTTTTCCCCTTAAAACACAGTTTTGGATATGTTCCAGTTTTAAGATGGGTAAAAAAATATAGATTACATAGAAAAATAACCATAAATGGTCAAGTTTCTAAATGTCTATACATGTTTGGATATAATATTGTTGTTTAACTAACACAGTTTCTGCTTTGGACTCCAGCAATAGTGTTCTAAAGAGGTTCTAGTGTATATTTAAGAAATGAATTTAATTTAATTTATTTAATGTTCATTGAAGTATGAACAACATCTGGTCACGACCCAATGTTGTTCATAATTTGACAAACGTTAAATAAACTACCTTTAGTACTTATATTTACATTATTTCCCTTCTATCATTTTACGAAAAAATCATGTTTAACCCATTAAGTACCAGAAACCCCAGAACGGGTACCCAGGCAAACAGTGTAGGCCCAGATCAGATGCCGCAGAATGCGGGATCTGATCAGGGCCTCCACTGTTTGCTAAAAGTTCAGCCATTTTCCAAATAAATTTTGATGAAAACACAACCTGACACCCCTAAATTTTGGAATGGACTCCTGCTATATATAAAGAGGAAGATTCCATTTGGTACAAAAAGGGTTAAGGGCTAAAATGAAGGAAGAAAACAGTTGCACGCAGTTTTCCTACCGACAGGGAAACAGCTTCGTTGGCACCATAATGTTGCCATCATCCAATCATATTGAAGAGAACCATTGTTTATTTTGACGTTACTGATGTCGCAAATGTATTTGCGTGAGTTAAATATATTCATTGAAGTATGAACAACATTGCTTCCCAGTAGTTAACAAAAGGGGTTTTCTGTAAACGCACCGAGAATGTAAATATTGAAGTATGGACAACATTGCTTCCCAGTAGTTAACAAAAGGGGTTTTCTGTAAACGCACTGAGAATGTAAATATTGAAATATTAACAACATTGCTTCCCAGTAGTTAACTATAGGAGTTTTCTGTAAATGCACTGAGAATGTAAATATTGAAGTATGAACAACATTGCTTCCCAGTAGTTAACTAAAGTAGTTTTCTGTCAATGCACTGAGAATGTAAATATTGAAGTATGAACAACATTGCTTCCCAGTAGTTAACTATAGGAGTTTTCTGTAAATGCACTGATAATGTAAATATTGAAGTATGAACAACATTGCTTCCCAGTAGTTAACTATAGGAGTTTTCTGTAAATGCACTGAGAATGTAAATATTGAAGTATGAACAACATTGCTTCCCACTAGTTAACTATAGGAGTTTTGTGTAAATGGACTGAGAATGTAAATATTGAAGTATGAACAACATCGCTTCCTAGTAGTTAAATGTAGGGTTTTTCTGTAAACGCACTGAGAATGTAAATATTGAAGTATGAACAACATTGCTTCCCAGCAGTTAACTATAGAGGTTTTCTGTTTACACACTGAGAATAATATAGTAAAATGAATATTAGGGAATAATGATATGATAGTGTTATATTCAAAACTATGTTGTAATGAGAAGTGATGTCATGCGACTTCACTGTACATGTACTCGTAAAACTCACCGTGCTGAATATTTCAATATGTAACACTCCTCCCCTGGAATAAATTTTCAGCCATTTGTTTTGCATTTCAATTTTTACCGTGGATAGAGTTGCAGATTGGAAAACAGTATAGATCCTGATCAGCTGGCTTCTGAATCTCTACTGTTTTTCAAAAAAGGATATATCTGGGTTCAGTATGGTGATGGTTAACGCTTATCCAGCTGCATATATTAATTAAGCCATCATTTTTCTATTTAATCTATACATTTTTGGGATCCATCTGTAAACCCTGTTGTATCCAAAAACTGTTAAAACAAACAGTGTTGTAAGTAGATTTAGGTTTTGGGATCCATCTTTAAACTGTATTATGTCAAAAACTGTTATAATGAATAGTGTTATATAGAGGTTTATTTGTATTTTATGGATATAACACAGTCTCATTATAACACAGAATCTTGCACAGTTCCTAACAGTAGCATTATAAAGAGACAACTGACAGGGTGTACTGTTGGTTTCCATTCTATACGTAAACTATCAATTTGCTGCAAAGCTTTTACCACCATTGTAATATCCATACCTATCTACATGTATTATCAGTGTAACAGAATCCACCATGGGAAGAGATCGGGAGTTGTGGTTCTTGGTAGTGGGCGCGGCCAGATCAAATACAATGACATCTACCAGAACAAAGAGGCGGGAGTTTATATTCTCTACAGAGGGAATCCCACTGTGTCGTAAGTACCATAAAAAATTCTAAAAGTTTTGACTTACTGTAATTTTCCTAAAATTTTAACAAATTTGTTTCATAATCCAGCAAGAAGTCCAAAAGGTGCAGACAGACTGACAAACAGACTCAGATCAGACTGCTCTTTTGAGTGAATTGATTGGTTGAAATAAAAATGTTATACTTCGATATATTCCATGAACAAGAATCTCAGAACCTTATCACACAGCGACAGGTTGTAATATAACGTGATATCAAAGAGCAAACTTTGAACTTACTCATTAGATTGATTAAAAGTCAACATATATGTTAGAAGAGAAATAAATTGAATTTAAAGACTTGATTTTTTTTTCTTTTGGGATTTTTTCAAAGATGGCAGCTTCTAAGTGAACAATCATTCCGCAGTGGCCATTGTTAAGTTCATTCTTAGGCTTTCGAAATAATTCCATTTTTTGTGGCATTTTTAACATATCGAAGACATGCGGGAAACACTAAAGGGGTACCTTGGCAAACAGTGCAGGCCCAGATCAGACGTGGCATTATGCACTGTTTGCTAACAGAATTTTCCATCAAATATAGAATGAAAATGAAAAAAATAGTTCTAACACCCCTTATATGACAAATGGACTTGTCCAACATATAGCAATGGAAGTGTCCACTTGCATACAATGGATTACATTACGAAAACATGTCTATACAAATACATTGTAACGTATACAGCCGAAAAAAATGAACATTTTGAGATGATAAATTGTGAAATTTTTCTTATTTCTGCTCAAAATATAGATTGTGGGTTTTCGTTAGAACCGCCTCATTGAGGCGGTTCTAACGAGTACCCACAGTCTATATTTTAGAGCAGAAATAAGGTTTACCCCTGTAAACCCCAGTTTTACTATATAAAAGCGGGGTCCAAGGGGGTCAAAATTATATAGGCGCGTTTTCGTGATGGCCTTGGCTAATTTGAACCTCCTGTTTAGTCCCTATGGAATTTGTCCCATATCTCCTGGGGCCAGTTGTTCAAAGCTAAAATTGTTAACATATTGTTAAAACTTTGATCATTCAATACGGCAAAAAAACTGATATTTTTGTTGAAAAAATCTAGCTTTTGCGTATGCAAAAGCTACTCACATTTTTTTCAACAAAATTACCAAAAATTTAAATATTGTACGTGCTAGAACAGTTAACAATATGACCACTAACGAGCTCATTAAGCTAACGATGCCTTGAACAGCTGGGCCCAGATTTCAATATATTTAGGATTGTTGAGGGTATTTACACTGAAAAAAAAATCGAATTTTCTGTTTCTTATAACTGTAATTTCTTCGCCCATAGGGGCTTGAAGAAATATATGGGCTGCATGATGCTTCCATGCAGAGCTGAATCCGGCCCGCACACTAGTACTGGTTAACAGCTTAGGGGAGCTAAGCCTGTCCAGGAACCACGGTGCGAGGTGGACCGTCCATGCTAATAAACCCTATTGGTTTCATTGGGCGACAGGGCTTGAGATGTCATTTCATCTCAATGTCGGGTAAAAATCCCACAAAATTGG
Source organism: Lucinisca nassula (assembly GCA_963580285.1). Taxonomy (NCBI): domain Eukaryota; kingdom Metazoa; phylum Mollusca; class Bivalvia; order Lucinida; family Lucinidae; genus Lucinisca; species Lucinisca nassula. The sequence continues at coordinate 128,985,079 of OY757020.1, read as the reverse complement.
AAGCAACGTCTCCAAAATGACCTTTACAGTGTTGACGGGGACGTTAAACCTCAAATCAAACAAACAAATAATGCAATTTTTAAGTGTCAGCCGTCACCACAGACCAAACTCTTTCCATGGCAATTTTGCATTGATTTAGAGGTGTTCAGCGGGTTAACATGGTATAATATTGGCTAAACTGTAAGTTTAGCACCTGGCAGATAGCTTTATCAATGCTTCCCATGAAATTTACATTCAAATAATTTCCGCAGTTGTTATGCACGTTTGGAGTCGCATGCATTAACTACCTTACACAGGCACAAAAAGTGAAGTCATCAACGTCTTAATGACATGTGAACATGCATGACATAATTTCTGACATACATTAATTGCTTTTATCATATGACGTCACGTCTAGGAATGTAATAACACCATGTAATAAATTCATAATCCACTAGTGGATTAAATATGTAAATTAGATAGATAAGTCCAGTAACGTTACACCTACGACGTCCTTAACAACGTCGCGTTTGCTAATGGCCGAATATTGACATTTTTGTAAAACAATCGTGAATAAAATGCATTTTAATTGACATATGATAAATAGAATCTTGCATTCATGCTCATGTATTATTGAGCAAAGCCTCGCATTTTATCCCTTTTCCTCAACTCGTTTAATAAAGTCAATAATACATGAACACTCATGTAAGATCCTCTATATAGCTAATAGACTTTGAATAAACAGAGGATAACAGTGAAATAAAAAATTTGTATTTTCAGTGTTGAAACCGTGACAAAATGGATTTTGATTTCACTGAGAAATCTCTCTGTTTCATTGAAAAGCTTGTAAGAAATTATAAGCCTCAGTGGCTCAAAGTACCCTTGTCTGGAACAGATTTCCTTAAGGGGAATGGGAACACCTTCAGGGGAGGCAACTCCTGCAAAAGTATTTTTGTCTTCAATGACAATAGGGGTTAACTCTTAATGGAAAGAATTTGCTCCCTTTAAGAGTAGACCCCTTTTTCTGTGGGACAGAGCTTCTAAAAAAGCGAACAGGAAGTCTCGAAAGTTGTCTCCCTTTGAAAAATGGCAGAAAAAACTGACAGGTGTTCCCATTCTTCTTAATTCTGAGGGTGTTTGTGCCATTAAAGTTGAACTGTATAACTATAATTTGAGCCAGCACATGACAAAACCTACAATAAGTCATGTGCGCCCAAGGAAGACTCAGATCAGCCTGGGTATCCACGCAGTCTGATCAGAGTTTTCATTGTGCGCTCTAAGGGTAGTAAAGGGCCGAATGCTCCATCATGCAGCAAGAGAAGTCTCTGGTTAGACAGTATGGATGTGCATGCCGATCTCAGTCTTCGATGGGGGCACATGTCCTATTGTAGGTTTTGTCGTGCACTGGCTCATTTTTATAATTTGTTTTCAGGCATAACCAGATCTATAGTGGTCGTGCTGCTGGGATAGCTGTAAACGAAGGTGGTAGGGGATATATACATGGTAAGAAGATGTTGACCCATTGTATAGTAGTGGACTCTTCCATTGCTATATGTTGGACAAGTCTATTTGCCATATAAGGGGTGTCAGGCCAGTTTTTCATTTTTATTTTAATTTCGAAGGAAAATTCTGTTAGCAAATAGTGTAGGCTCTGATCAGACGCCGCGTTCTGTGGCGTCTGATTTGGGCCTGCACTGTTTGCCAAGGTACCTCTTTAGGGGTTTGCCACATGCAATGGGTTATGTTAAATAATGACATTGTGAGTTTTGAACAACTGGTCCAAGAAACAACAATGGGACCAGTTGCGCTTCTGTGGCCTTATGGTAAAGAACTCTGTCCTTCAAACATAAGGTTTCTCCATAGGTTTGAGCCTTGCTAGGGTCACATGTGACATGCCGAGTACTACTACAGAAGGTCATGTGGTTTTTGTATAGGTACTCTAGTTTTTGCCCACCTAGTCAATGATTACAGTAATAGTCTTAAAAATTGGAAAACCTTGAAAACTTGCTGTTATTCTCCAAGAAATTAACAAATTTGTTTCACGATCCAGCAAAGAGTCCAAGAAAGTGCAGATGGAATGGCAAACAGCATAGACCCTGATCAGATTTCTCCTGAAGGAGTAATCTGATCATGGTCTGCACTGTTTGCCTAGGCATGTCTGTCCAAATACCTAAGATCATTACGGTAGAGGTTTTGTACAATCCAAACAGCAGACACAAAGGTGCTGATAAAACTGCGTGGATGCACAGGCTGATCTGCAGCTGTGTTGTTCATTAAGGGCAAGATCATTGCTTTCACTTTTGTATGAGCCCGCCAAGCAAATTTGGGTCTTCGAGCATTCCGTCATGACAAATTTTAACTGCGCATGCCCAGCCATTCAGAGGGGCCAGAGATATGGCTTTCTGTCTGAAGGTTCCTCTTGATTCACTGCTTGTATGAGCGAGCAGCGAAGGTTCTGGTGAGACTGCGCTGATGCGCAGGCTGGTCTGAACCTTCGCTGCTCGTATAGGCGATAAGTACCAAAATCGCTTGACGGCGCCCATTTGTCATCACAAGGCTCACATTATTAGTGCCCTTGTGTACAAGTTATTTTGCAGACCTCAGATATGCCAGCCTCGGTGGCTCAGATACGCAGATTCGAATAACAACATTCTTTTGAGGAAATTGATCTTGCAATCTTTTCTACGTTCATCCTCTTCCTTTGACTGATTCAAGAAGGGCAGTTGTCAGTTTCTGGCAAAAGAATGTCAGTGTACTGGTAAACGGCTTGTCTTGATATGACATAAATATTGTTGACTGGGCTGTTACAGCTGAAACAAGCAGACAAAACAACTAAAGTGAGTCAATATTGAGACCATGCAGATAGGTGAAAAATTTCTGTGATCTGTGTATTTATAGAAAAAATTAATAATTAAGAGCAAGACACCCTCCCCTGCCCCGCACATAGAGACAGCAGTGAATTTTTTTATCATGTTAACAAGTAACCCCCCCACTCCGCACACACACACACACACACACACACACACACACACACACACACACACACACACACACACACACACACACACACACACACACACACACACACACACACACACACACACACACACACACACACCGAGAGCCCCCCCCCCCCCCCCCCCCAACACACACATACTTACACAGTTAACAGTCACATCAACAAGTCTGTGTAATGGACATTCCTGTAAACCCCTCATTATACACCACGACCTCTTTATAACACTATTAATGGGGTCCAAAGCAGAAACTGTGTTAGATAAGCAACCATGCTATATCCAAACAAACATATATAGATTAAATGGAAAAATGACCATTTATGGTCATTTTTCTATAAAACCTATTCATTTTTGGGATCCATCCTGAAACTCTGTTATATCCAAAACCATGTTATAACAAACAATGTTATATTGTGGTTGTGGTGTACAGAGAAAAATGGGATTTACAGAGGTATTTATCATTTTTGTCATATTTTCACTCCAAAACTTAAATTGTTGGTACTCATTAGAACCACAACTGTGTTACATCCAAACAAAAATGTATAGATTATGTAGAAAAATTACCATGGATGGTAATTATTTTTTCTTTATAATCTATACATTTGAGGGAACATTTTTAAACCTCTTATATTCAAACCATGTTATGTAACATGTTGCTGAGGCATTTCTAATGAGCACCCACAATCTATATTTTGACTAGAAACAAGACAAATATTAAATGTGTTCATCTGAAAAATGATGAATGTCATAAAGTGCACCGTCCTTCGGATCGGTACGTTAACTGGAGGCCCCTTGTGCAGGGAGAACCATCCCCTGTGCAGGTTAAAGATCCCTACCGTAATTACATGATTACTGTGTAGGCTGTCATCCTGCAAAACCTGGAGTGTTTGTAATGTACACCTGCGGTAATGGTCAAATATGACTGATGCAGTATCAGTAGACAGACAGACAGACAGAAAAAAAGCTAGTTCTACAGATTTGAAAGATGCCATTTCAGTACAGGGATGTGTTATCGCAATGTTCTTAAATGCAGTCGAACTTCGATTGGCTCGAATCCCTCTGGGACCATGAAAATTTATTCGACACAGAGGTAGTTCGAGCCACTGAGGGTTACTGCCAAGAGGTATAACGAGATACTTTTGAACATCTTTTCGATGTTCTGAAATGAATATGTATGCTGTGTGTACTCATTAGAATCGCCTCACCGAGGCGATTCTAATGAGTACACACAACATACATTTGCAGGATAGAAGACTAAAATCTTCTTAATTATCCCCCACTATTGCTTATGAAGAGAATTTCCCTAGGGGCTCAAGAACGAGTTCTACACAACCATGGTAAACGAGCCATCGGTGTTCGAGCCATCGAAGTTTTACTGTACCACATCTTCTTTACAGAGAACATAATAACTGGAAACCAGTGGGGAGGTATAGACATCCGTCATGGTGGTGACCCAGTTATACAGAGGAACACCGTTTGTAATGGGGTGTCAGATGGAATTGTGATTGGAGAGGAAGGGAAGGGAACTCTTGAAAATAACGTCATCACAGGTGAGGACCCAAGATTGTAAAACTTTTTTCATACTCAACTCAATTGAGCTTGAAAGTTTTATTCCTCCTAAGTGTTTTAATGATTTTAAAAATTAACCATTAAGACATCACTTGAAGTCATTTTTTCAAATAGTGTGGACCCACTTTGTTTGCCTGTGTGCAAAAATATTTATAACATGTTTGCAAGACGATGTAGCCGACAACAGTTTACCAATATTGCTAAAATTGTTCCACTGGACTGACAGAGCTAAAAATAGAAAACCCTTTAAAGGCATTTATTCTTGATTATTGAGGACTATCATTTCATTACATAATATTATGTAGCCCTCATTGCTGACTAAAGAGAAGTCCTCTGTCTTCAACAGGTAAGGGTCCTCCTTGGGGAAAAATCAATAGTTTGCTAACTGTTGACTTGAGTGTACCTTATTGATTTTCCCCTTAAGTGCCTCAGTAAGGGGATTTAACAAGACATCTCCTCCTAGGCAAATAGCCCAATTGAAAAAACAAAACAAAACAAAACAGAAACTCTCTACCAAAATTGCTGAAATTAGTCCAATCAGCTGAAACAAAATGGCTGCCAGAGCTAAAATCAGAAAATTCTTGTAAGTCTTCTCCTCCAAGGCAAATGGCCAGATTTCAAAGTTATTTCACAGGAATGTTCCTTGGGTGACCCTCTACCAAATTTGCTAGGATAGTTCCACTCCACTGAGTAAAATGGCTGCTAGAGCTAATGATAGGAAAACCTTCAAAGGACATCTCCTAGGCAAATCACCCGATTTCAAAATAATTTCACAGGAATACGCCTCCTTTAATAGACCCTTTACTGAAATTGCTGAACTCATTCCGTTTCACTGAATGAAATTGCCACCAGAGCTAAAAATTAAAAAGCTTTAAATGACATCTGGGCAATTTAAAGATCTGATTTCAACATAAATTCACAGACATGTTCCAGTTATGCATCTTTGCTAGAATTGCTAAAATTGTTCTGCCAGAGTGGAAACAGCAGAATCTTTAAACGCTCAAAATTTCAAAATAATTTCACAGATTTGTTCCTCTAATGTTACTAAAAGGGTTCCATTCAAATCATTACGAAAACACGCCTATTCAAATACATTGCAAACTCTACCAGCCAAAAATGAAAAATATTCAGAAGAAAAAATACAATATTTGTCTTATTTCTGCTCTAAATATAGATTGTGGGTACTCGTTAGAACCACCTCATTGAGCAGGTTCTGACGGGTACCCACAATCTATATTATAGAGCAGAAATAAGAAAAATAAGGTTTACACCTGTAAACCCCAGTTTTACTGTATAACAGTGGGGTTCAAGGGGGTCAAAATAATATAGGCGTGTTTTCGTGATGGAAAAAAGATGACCTCCAATGCTAAAACTGGAAACAAATCTTTGGTCCATATCTCCTTAATGAGACAATTCTAGCAAGTATCCAAAACATGTTTCTCATTACTATAACACACCCGTGCGACACAGAGCATTTTATCACATCTCCAAAATGGCTACTTTTCTGATGAAAGTCCGTGATATTTTTCTTATTTATACTGCAAACATAGATTGTGTGTGCTCGTTAGAACCGCCTCATTGAGGCGGTTCTAACGAGTGCCCACAACCTATGTCTTGTTGTGTGTGCTCGTTAGAACTGCCTCATTGAGGCAGTTCTAACAAGTACCCACAACCTATGTCTTGGAGCAGAAAGAAGAAAAATAATGTTTACCCCTGTAAACCCCAGTTTTACTGTACAAAAGTGGGGTTCAAGGGGGTCAAAATAATATAGGCATGTTTTCGTGATGGAAAAAGATGACCTCCAAAGCTAAAACTGGAAAAAAAACTTTGGTCCATATCTCCTTAATGAGACAATTCTAGCAAGTATCCAAAACATGTTTCTCATGAAAAAAAAGAGCAAAATTATCACTGAATTATCATTGTTATGCCTCCTCATTATGAAAGCACGCCTATACAAATGCATTGTAAACTTGACCAACGAAGAAACAAAAATTTAAGGTGAAAAATTGTGATATTTTTCATATTTCTGCTCAAAATATAGATTGTGGATACTCGTTAGAACCAGTACACACAACCTATGTCTTGGAGCAGAAATAAGAAAAATAATGTACACCCCCTTAAACCCCAGTTTTCTCTATATAAAGTGGGGTTTAGGGGGTTTCATTTCACGGTATTGTTCACTAGATGTGGACTGTTATTTTGATAAAACTTTGATCACAGTTAGGATCTTAATGCATTACATCAGGTTATCAAATATGTTTAATGAACAGCCCACTTTATGTAGAGAAATGTTGGGTTTATTTACTTTTTCAATGAGAGGGTTCTAATACGCTCCCACAACCTATGTTTGGCATTTAAGTATGCAAATTTCAAAAATTTTCTTCAGAAAAAATGACGGTTTTGGTGGTATGAAAGAATGCACAATGTCACACAGATGTTTTTATCATGCAAACACGCCCATATAGTTTCAACCCCCTTAGACCCCACTTTTATATAGTAAAACTGGGGTTTACCAGGGTATACTTTATTTTTCTTATTTCTGCTCAAAAACAGAGATTGTGGGTACTGGTTAGAACTGCCTTGCCGAGGCGGTTCTAACCAGTATCCACAATCTATGTTTGGAGCAAAAGTATAAAAAATATCAGGACTTTTATCTGAAAAAAAAATCATTTTTGGTGATAGAATTTTATCAGTATATATGTATGTCCACTTTCTTCATTTCACAGGGAGGAATCATTCTACCAACCTAATTTGAACAGGGGGGGGGGGGGGGGGAAATGTCCAGGTGGGGGGGGGGAAATGTCCTAGATTCATTTGAATAAGTTTGTTTTTGTAATGTGTCACATTGTTTCAGAAAGTCTGAAAATCAGACTTTATCATATGACGTCGCGTCTGAGAGTGTAATAACGCCATGTAATATTTTGATAATCCACTTGTGGATTAAATATGCAAATTAGCTAGATACGTCCAGTAACGTTACATGTACGACGTCCTTAATGACGTCGCGTTTACTAATGGCGGAATATTGACATTTTTGAAAACAATCCTGAATAAAATGCGTTTTAAATGTCATATGATAAATAGAATCCTGCATTCTTGCTCATGTATTATTGAATTTATTAAACTCGTTGAGGAAAAGGGATAAAATGCTCGGCAAAGCCTCGCATTCTCGCATTTTATCCCTTTTCCTCAACTCGTTTAATAAATTAAGTCGGCAAAGCCTTGCATTTTATCCCTTTTCCTCAAATCATTTAATAAATTCAATAATACATGAACACTCATGTAAGATCCTCTATTTATGGCATGTTTTACAGCATAGACTATTTTGGATGAAGTTGTTTGGATTAAGCTGTCTTAGTTTGTAATACTATTTTGTTTCTCAGGTAATGCAGGTTGTGGTATCTGGATAATGGCCGCCAATCAGCCACTGATCCATGGCAATGAGATACACAGCAACAGAGACTCAGGAATTAGTCTTGTTAATAGAATGGTGAGTTTACAACACAGATATTTGTAGTTTGTTTCCAAATTAAAGAAGAAAAAAAGTATGAGAAAAAAAAAGACCAACTGGAAGTGTTGTAGTACAATTAAATTTGTTTGTCCTATTTAATTAACCCATGTATGACAATGGAATCTTCCACCTTTTAAGTTTGGAGTGGTCCACTTCCAATTATATGGGTTTCAGGTTTTTTTTTTTTTCTGTGGCAAATTTTACCAAAATAAATGTTCTTTAAGCAAACAGTGTAGACCCAGATCAAGGGTTTTGGTCTGCACTGTTTGCCAACGTCTCAGAAAAGGGCCGCTGGACATATAGTGGTTAATTTAAGTTCAGTTGAGCTTTGATACCCTGAATATCTATGGGACAATAAAAAATTATCAGAAATAGGGGCAGATTGAACTTTGATCAACCCGCTCCTGGATCCATCTTCCAACCTCTTTTTAACCCCTGTTCTGCTGAGCCCGGATATGCCTTTTCTTTGAAACAATGTAGATCCAGATCAGATGGCTTCTGAAGAAGCCATCTGATCAGGATCTACATTGTTTGTCATTCAGATTGTGAATTTGTTGTAATAATTTGCTACAGGTAATCTGATTGGTTGATAATCATTAGTGGGTGTGGCATATATGAATATTCAGCAGGACAAGGGTTAATATCCAAAATTGTGTTATTATTCAGTTAATGTTTTATTATGCCAAAATCTACCAGTGCAGGCAACTGCCCATGCATTTGTACTTTTGAGAGTTAAATCAAACAAACAAACAAAAACAGGGGGACATGGTCTTTTGTCGTCCTGCACATGGCACACTCTCAACCGATCAGAATTCTTGAATAGATCCTGAATTTTAATGGGGTATAATAAAACAAATTGTGTTTAAACAAGAATGTGAGCTAGTTGATCTCAAGATTCTGAGCTACAGCACATTTTCTCTCATCACGCAAACATGCCTATATAATTTTGACCCCTTGAACACCACTTTTATATAGCAAAACAGGGGTTTACAGGGTAAACCATATTTTTCTTATTTCTGCTCTAAAATATAGATTGTGGGTACTCGTTAGAAGAGATGAGGCGGTTCTAACGTGTACCCGCTATCTATATTTTGAGCAGAAATAAGAAAAATATCACGTTTTTCACCTTAAAATTTTCGTTTTTCAGTCGAAAAAAATTACAATGTACAGTCAAACCTGTCTCAGTGGCCACCTCTATTAAGCAAGCAACCTGTCTTAAGCAAGCAGGCATCTAAGTCCCCAAAAAGGCAAATGCATTAAAATTCACCTGTATGAAGCAAGCACCTGTCTTAAGCAAGCACATTTTCATTATCCCTGAGGTGCTTGCTAAACACAGGTTGGACTGTATTTGTATAGGCGTGATTCCGTAATGTGTTGTTTTTTTGGCAGGACACAAGTCATACCAATGAAACTATGACAGTGACCAAATCTGATGTACAGAGTGAGAAAAGCCTTGACCTCATGACCTTCATCAACCGAGATCAGCCGACAGCCAAACAGAGGCAGGTTACCATAGCAACAGTGGAATATAACAAAGTTTATCAAAACAGTGGTATGTATTTTGGGTGCCTCAATAGCTAATTAGTGCATATCACAAATTAAACACATTTTTTATTGGCTAGAAACGCATCATATGCAAGTCGCTAATCTGCTGTAGATCCACAGTGGGCACTATAACATTTGAATCGGACCGGTCCAAGTCCAGTCTTATAGTGCCCAAAGATAACCAGAAAATTTTTACAAACACAATTAATTTACTGGTTTGTATTTCTGGTTGTCGCTCTGTTGAATTGCAGGAAACCAGCCTAACAACAGCAAGTCCTTCACCTTTCAATTGTCGTATGTTTGTGGTGTATTGGTTTGCAGTAGTTGTTCATACACTAAAAGCAACAGAACCCTACAGGCACTATCAGGGTTTATGCACTGCCCTGGGCTCAGGACCTCAGGCAGTCCATAAACCTTGATCCTAAATTATGGTGAAGGTATCGCCCCTTGGAACGTCATTCGTGTGACAAAACCCTTTTTACATAAATCGTTCGCTCGTAGTGTTTGGTGGGAATTGGCCTAACACTGTATGCGACTTTGCCTGCTAAGACAGACAATTCGCAGATGCTTAGGGTTACCTCCTTGCCTTGTAAAGGCATGTAGAAATGCATAAAACTTCCAACTTACATGTAATGGCACCTCAAGGATGTTTAGAATTACGTAATACAGTAGCACACTTTCGGAGGAATATCTTCACCACTCACGCTAAAAGTGTTCTTCTACGATCATGTACAAGTATCTCTCTCTCTCTCTGTCTCTGTCTCTGTCTCTCTCTCTCTCTCTCTTTGAGCTCACAGAACAGTTTGGTTTTATATTGATGTCACTATTTAACCATTATTCGAATACACTGTATACAATACTTGAACCTAGGAAATGACTTCCATATAAGCACTATGCTTACCGTCAGATTCTATGTCATTTGGGTGTATGTATCTATGTATGTCTTTGTAATTTATTTGCAAATAAATATTGTTTAAACCAAACCTTGATAGTGCCTGTTGCTCAGGTTACTAATGCTTAAACGTTGATACTCCCATTACACAGAAAGTTCTAAGACTTCCTTAGCCTGTCCTCAAACAGCATGGTCCGGAACAGGGCTCGAGAAAATGTCGGTTTTCCGGTTCTGAACCGATTTTGGGTTTACTGAACCGATTTTCACTTAATAGAAGTTTAAAAAATCGGTCCATAATTCAATAAAATCTTAAAAAAATCGGTTCGAAAATTTTCGCTAAATCGTTGTAAAAACAAGCTGACCGTTTGCCACTGATAATCCAAGCATGTATACAAAAATCGCCTGCAGCACAAGGTGTTAGACCGGTTCATTATCTAACTAGGTGAAAATTGGACAAGTCCACGTCGGGTTCTTTGATCTTATCGCAGCGAAATTTGACCTGTGTGTTAAAAGTATTCAACCGTGAACAATGGCCTCAGGCGTTATCGGCATCCTAGCAGGGTGAGAAAATTAGGTCAATCAATGCAGGACATACGCTAGTTTGTTTACACAAGTCATTAATTTATGGCTTACTTTAGAACCGGTATTTAAATAATTATATAATTGTTTTTTTGTTTTTTTTTGTTGCTTTTTTTTCCACAGGCGCAATTTTCAATATACACCTGTCATGTCTGTTAAGCCTTGCAGAGAAAATGCCTTTTTTTCACCCATTCTAAACGATATTTCTATTTAAGAAATACGCTCCATTGAAACCAATAACATAAACCACGTGTGTATTACGCCCTTGAATGAATTAAAATGAAACCGCATGACGTCATATTCGATCACGTGGCATCAATATAGGTCGCCGTTTGTAGACAAAGCGATTTCTTTCAGGCTTGTGTAATCGTGAAATATGTATTTATATTCTTTAGAACTCGGTTCAGCCACGTAAGATTTTCAATGACTCTCGTTCGGCTATGTTTTGGTTTGAGAGTAAAGAAATGTTTTTCGATTTTTTAACCCGTTCAAAACGATTTTTTTTAGAAGCCCGCTCTATTAAAATCAATGACATAGAATAGGTGTGTGTGTGTGTGTTACGTCCGTGACTGTATTAATGTGTATTGTGTAAACGGAAACGGTATGACGTCATTTTCCGACCACGTGGCTGTAATATCAGTCGCCTTTTGTAAACAAAGCAATTTGGGCAAAATAAAGATGCGTGAAATAAGAGAAATATTTTAAAGGTTTTAAAAAGGGGCAAAAAATATAGTGACCATCGAGCTGATCTTTGACTGCATCACGCCAGCGGTCTTCAGGTGCTGAGTGACCCGGATATTTGGAAAATGAAAGTAGATGAAATCTGGCGTAGAAAATGAAAGTAGATGAAATCTGAACTATGTGAGCAATAATTGCTGTTTATAATCGAGATACTGGTGCTTATATTCGTTGACAAGTGTAAGAGCAATATTGGTATGTCATTCGTTACGCTAATAACACATTTTGAAATTGCAAATCACCAAGGACGTTTACGGAAATTACCGAAACCGATCGACAATTTCCGTATTTTTTGGGCGAAATCGGGCTGGACCGATTTGGATTCTTCAGTTTCTCGAGCCCTGGTCCGGAAGTTCTACGCATCATCAGCTTAACAAGCTCATTAGTGGTCAAAATGCTAACTGTTCTAATGAGTACAGTATCTAATACAGTGGCATTTTCGCTGAGAAATTGTGAGCAGCTTTTGCAGATGCAAAAGCTGCTCACATTTTATCAGCAAAAATATTTGCATATATCTGCAATATTAAATGATATAAGTTTTAACCATGTGTTAACTAACGAGGTCAATAATTTTTGACAATTGACACCAGGGGCCAGTTGTTCAAAGCATCGTTAGCTTAATGAGCTCGTTAGTGGTCATATTGTTAACTCTTCTAGCAAGTACAATATCATAAATTTTGGTATTTTTGCTGAAAAAATGTGAGCAGCTTTTGCAGATGCAAAAGCTGCTCACATTTTATCAGCACAAATATTTGCATATCTGCAATATTAAATGATGAGAGTTTTAACCATATGTTAACTATTGGGGTCATTAGTTTTGCACAACCGGCCCCAGATTATCAAGTCCATGTAATGAACATCCATTAAAACCTGCTTTGTATACAGAAATATGGGGTTAACAGGGGTATACCGTTTGCTTATTTTTTTTCTTATGGGTACTCGTTACAGCTGCCTCACTGAGACAGTTCTAATGACCACTTACTCTTAAACAGTGCAGACCCAGATCAGACTGCTCCTTCAGAAGCAGTCTGATCAGGGTCTACACAGTTTGCTATTCTGTCTGCACCTTTTGAACTCCTTGTTGGGTCATGAAACAAATTTTTTAAAATTTCAGGAGAGTTACAGCAAGTCCTCAAGCTGTCCGAGTTTTTACTGTCTGCCATTCCATCTGCACCTTTTTGCAGGATTGCAAAATAAATTTGTTAAAATTTTAGAATTACAGCAAGTTCTCAAGGTGTCAAAACTTTTAAGATTTTTACCGCATGAGTCAAAACAAGCAAAACAAAAAGATGTCTTTTTGTTGGTACTCTTTAGAATTGCCTCACTGAAGCAGTTCTAACAAGCATCTAAAATCTATATTTGTACTAGAAATACCGTAAAAATTCTAACAATTGAGGACTTGCTGTAATTCTCCTAAAATTTTAACAAATTTGTTTCACGATCCATCAAGGAGTCCAAAAAGTGCTGACAGAATTACAAACAGTGCAGACCCTGATCAGACTGCTCCTTCAGGAGCAGCCTGATCTGGGTCTGCACTGTTTGCTTAGGCCTATCTGTCCCAATACTTAGGATCATTCGGTCATTCTCTCCCCTCTAATGATTCAAGAAGGACAGTTGTCAGATTATGGCAAAAGAATGTGCACTGTACTGTTTAACAGCTTACAAATAAGCCTGCCCAAGAAAAGTGTGGATAGGTAAACTGACCGGCTCAAAAATGTACAAAAATAGTGTTGACTGGGCTGTTAAACCCCAATACAAAGGAACAAACATAACAGGATCATTACGATAAGAAAAAAAAAATCATCTGAAAATGCTACTCCAGTATGAAAGACATCATTTTGGCACACAGTTGGCCCCCGCCCATCGGGCTTGAAGAAATATATGGGCTGCATAATGCTTCCATGCAGAGCTGAAACCGACCGCACACGAGTACTGGTAAACCGCTAGAGGATCTAAGCCTGCCAGGCAAAGAGTTATGAGTCGGACTGTCCATGCTTATAAACCCTATTGATTTCATTGGCGTCAGGGCTTGAGATGTCATTTCATCTCAATGTGGGGTAAAAGTTCCACAAAATTGGAAGCAGCATCTCCAAAATGACCTGTACAGTGTTGAAGGGGACGTTAAACCTCAAATCAATCAATCAATCAATCAAATTTAGCGCACAGATGTGTTAATAAATAATGAGACATGTATATTGGTGTACCTTGGTCATTCATGGTAGAGGAAACCTGAGTTTTCAGAGGAAAATGACGACCTTGGATTGATGAGCACCAGCCTGACAGATGTCCATGTGGGGAATTGAACAACAGCTGCAGTGGTGGCAAGCAAGGGACATATCCCTGTGCTAGCCAGGCCCAAGGGTGATGGGGTTGTTGTATTATGAAGATATGCTATTCTTTGGCTATAGCATCAATTAATAAATTTCAAAACCCAGAATGGGTAAAGTGGCAAATCGTGCAGGTCCAGATCAGTGGCCCCTGCCCATCAGGGCTTGAAGAAATAGATTGAGCTGCATGGTGCTTCCATGAAGAGCTGAAAATGACCGCACATGAGTACTGGTAAACCGCATAGAGGTCTAAGCCTACCCAGGCAAAGTGGTGTGAGTCGGACCGTCCATGCATATAAACTCTATTGGTTTCATTCGGAGGCAGGGCTTGAGATGTCATTCATCTCGGTGTTGGGTAAAAGTCCTGCAAAATTGGAAGCAATGTCTCCAAAATGGCCTAAATAGTTTTGGCGGGGACGTTAACCTCAATACAAGCAAGATCCAGATCAAATGCCAAAAAACACGGCATTGTTTGCAATATTTAACAGTTTAAAATAAATTTCCGAAAATAAAGGAATCTGACATACAGTCGAACTTCGATGGCTCGAACTCGCCGGGACCGCCGAAAAAAGTTCGAACCATCGGTAGTTCGAGCCATTGGAGTCCAACTCGGCCAGATCCATCTTTGTGTACTAAGATTTTTTATCATAGCTGAGGCGATTTTGGTGACTTCCGGTACATTTATCGGTCATAATTTTAGCCACGTAGTATACCTTTCGCACTTTAGGGAGATAAGAAAATTCAACAATAATAAATTTTTTAGCCCTGGGTTATTATAGGTGTTTACAATAAACTTAATTTGACACCTTCTCAACATTAATCTCTTGACCTGTTGATCAAAGCGATTGCGCCAACTACACCTGTGTTATGTAAACAGCTGTTTCGGCAAGACGCTTTGTCAATATCAAAGCAACTTATGATACTGATCACGCGCCTGCATGACTTGATCGATAAAATTGAAATTTTTAAAAAGGTAATTAGTGCGAGCCATCGGTGGGATTTTACATAGAAAATGCACTCTAGGGACCAGGCTTAGAGTTCGAGGGCTCGAGCCATCGTGGTTCGAGCCAAGGGTGGCATGTTTAGTTAAAATTAATAGGGATTTTGTCGGGACGGAAAAGTCAGTTCGATCCAAATGTGGTGTTCGAGCCTACCGAGTTCGACCAATCGAAGTTCGACTGTATCTAAATTTCAACATGGACTGCTGTATCCATGTGTTAAGAAAAGGAGAGTACTATGCAGTCTAATCTGCATACAGTAAAAATACTAAAAATTCTGACACCTTGAGGACGTGCTGTAATTCTCCTAAAATTTTAATAAATTTGTTTCATGATACAACAAGGAGTTCGAAAGTTGCAGATGGAACAGCTAACAGTGTAGACCATGATCAGACTGCTCCTCCTTCAGGATCAGTCTGATCTGGGTCTGCACTGTTCGCATAGACATATATATCCCAATACTTAAAATCATTACGGTATGAATATAATTTTGGCTGAGTGCACATTAGGTATTGGGCACAGGATCCACATTTAGCTGAACCAGGTCAAACTGCATTCACTCTAATGCGAAGTTGTGAACAGAGGTGGACTATCTGGATCAACATGGTTCCCGGTGTGATTTGATTATTTTTTTATTTTGGTTGTACAGCCCTTTAAAGATTTGAGCCGATCATTAATCAGAGTTGGGCAAAAACAGGAGTACCTGGAGAAAAATCACTTGACCTTCCATTGCATAACTTGGCATCTCACATGTGGTACAACCGAGGATGGATCCACAGTGGTGAGAGACCTAATGATTTAAGAGTCAGTGCTCTTACCCACTAGGCCACAGAGCCCCCGGTTCCTGGTGTGAAAGCAAATTGATCAAGATCAGGACCTGGTTGTTTAGAGCATCATTATATTAAGGAGCTTGTTGATGGTCAAACTGTTAACTATTCTAGTAGATACAATATTTAATACAGTAGTATTTTAGCCAATACAGTGATATTTTGGTTAAAAAGTTGTGAGTACGTAACTGTTGCATTTGCATTTCCAAAAATATAAAATGATATATGTTGAATGATCAGAGTTTTAACATCATATTAAATAACTGATACTAACAGCATTGTTAGTTTAGAACCACTGAGCTTAGCTTGATTTAAGGGGACTGGATACACCTTCAGGGGAGGCAAATCATGCAAAAGTATTTTAGTCTCCCAGATCAATAGGTGTCAACTCTTAAAGGAAAGAATTTGCTCCTGAGGAGCAAATTTTCCTTTAAGAGTATACCCCTTTTTCAGTGGGACAGGGCTTATAGAAAGGCGAACAGGAAGTCCCGAAAGTTGTCTCTCCTTGAAAAATGGCGGAAAAATCTGCTAGGTGTTCCCGTTCCCCTTAATCAGCCACATATGGAATGTGAACATTTTATTGGACACTGAAACATGGGCCTCCATGTCCTAGTGGTTGATTTTTTTCTAAACAGTTGACCTCTCATTGTTGTGGGTTTTAGTCAAGCAAATGTGAGACACCAAGTACATTGGATGGTCAGGTGGTATTTTCTCCAGATACTCCGGTTTTCACCAACCTCAGATTAACAGTTGGCTCAATACAAGTAGAATAATCTTGAAAGAGTGGTTAAACTAAAATGAAAAAACTTTAAAAGTCTCTGAAACAAGTCTTTTTTTAACAAAAATGATAGACTTTTCTTCCAGTGATATTTCTAATTGCATTTCAGGTAAGGGGATATCTGTACAGTTTGGTGACGGTGTTGTGGTACAGTTTAATTGTATCCATGGCAACAAAGGAGATGGTATTTCTGTTGACCAGCCTCACCCTGTCATTGTAAAAGATAACAGTATCACTTGTAATGCTGGCTCAGGACTGGTTGTCAGTAAACAAGGAAAGGTAATAATGAAAGATAACAGTATCACTTGTAATGCTGGCTTAGGAGTGTTTGTCAGTAAACAAGGAAAGTAATAGTGAAAGATAACAGTATCACTTGTAATGCGGGCTCAGGACTGGTTTTCAGTAAACAAGGAAAGGTAATAATGAAAGATAACAGTATCACTTGTAATGCTGGCTAAGGAGGGGTTGTCAGTTAACAAGGAAAGATAATAACGAAAGATGACAATCTCACTTGTAATGTTTCTTCATGTTGTAAAGAAATCAAGGAGAGGTTATAATGAAAGATAATAGAATCACTTGTAATGCTGGTTCAAGAGTCGTTATCAGTAAACAAGAAAATGTAATAATGAAAGATAACAGTCTCACTTGTAATGCTGACTGAGGAGTGGTTGTCAGTAAACATAATGAAGGTATAATGAAAGATAACAGTCTCACTTGTAATGCTGGCTGAGGAGCGGTTGTCGGTAAACATAAGGAAGGTATAATGAAAAATAACAGTCTCACTTGTAATGCTGGTCTGTAGTCGTGAGTAAAGAAGGAAAAGAAATAATGAAAGGTAACAGTATCTCATGTAATGCTGGTTCTGGAGTCGTGAGTAAACAAGGAAAGGAAATAATGAACGTCAACAGTATCTCTTGTAATACTGGCTCGGGACAGGTTGCCAGTAAACAAGAGAAGGTAATATGAGAGATATCTGTGTCTCTTGTAATTGTGATGCAGGAATCGTTAGTAAAAAGGCAAGGTAACAATGAAAAATAACAGTATCACTTGCAATTCTGAAGCAGGAAGTGTTGTAAAAGGAAAAGTTACAGCAAAAGCTACTCACATTTTTTGTCCGTAAAAATATTTGTATATCAAATTGTGAATATCTTGGTCATTTAAAAGTTTGACCAGTAACAAGTTTGTTAGGCTGACAATGCTTTGAACAACTGGACCCAGATATTTTGTACAGAGGACTGTCCTTGTAAGACAGTATTTGTTCCCTATTATTGTGCTGTTATAAAGAATCCCAGTTAGGAGTAGGATAGGTAAGAAATGGCCTTTTCCCCATTATTGCTCCAAAAAACAAATGTTAATGATATTTGTTAGAATCGCCTCACCGAGGCGATTCTAGCAAATATCTATAACATTTGTTTCTTGGAGTATTAGAGTACAAGACCCTTTCATGATTAAGGACTCGATCTTGTGCATTTCCAACCCAAGGGCCCACACCACTCTGAACTAAGACTAAGCCTTTAGCTAATTAGTCATTCCATTCAAATTGCCATTATAACGAGTTTTGCCTTTCAAAGAATGTCATTATAAAGAGGGTTGACCGTATAATATTTTTCATCTTGATCATGATGCTATATGGACTATTCCACTATCTGTTGTTATAAGATAGACAGCAGTGTTTATTGTTAAATAAAGAGTTGCAGCTCTTAGACAAGGGATTAGAACTTGGAGTTGTGGTTCTTAGATAACTAGAACTTGTAGAATGCACAACACTTCCTGTCCTGTGACAGATTTTAGATTTGTCCATATTGGGCTTGTGTATTTCAGATATATAATCATTCCAACTTGGTATGCTTACACCAGTAAAGTGCTCTGATGATAGATTAACCCATTCTATGTGGGTGTCTGATCAGGGCCATCACTATTTGCTGAAAGAGTTTTCTGTCAAATATAGAATAAAAATAAAAAAAGTCCTGACACCCCTTATATGACAAATTGACTTGTCTAACATATAGCAGTGGAAGAGTCCACTATCAGACAATGGGTTAAGAGCACATTTCAAACAAGTTATGCACAGAAGCTGCATCATTATAACACTGTTTAAAGATAGATCTGAAGATGTTCACATTATATAGAAAAATTACCATAAATAGTAATTTTCTGTATATTTTATATAAAATGGTTTATGCTTCAGACCCCAACAGCAGTTTTAAAAGGCTGTTGTATGTCATCAGGAAAACATGCTTAAATAATTCTTTCCCCCTCGAACCCCACTTTTATTAGCTCACCTGAGCCGAAGGCTCATGTGAGGTATTAGTATACCACGAGCCGGCGTCCGTCGTCCACACTTTCAACGAAGTATATCTCTGGAACCAGTGGGCCGGCCTGGATCAAATTTCATATGAACCATCATCAGGTAGGGGGAAAGGCTGTATTAGGTTTTCGTGCAGATCGGATGAGAACTCTGGTTGCCACAGCAACAAAGAGCTCCCATAGGCTTAACATAGATAAAAGCTTGTCATCACTCTAGCTCCGTCAATTTTTTCTGATCGACTTCATTCTTGCAGATAACGAGGACAGGCATGAAATCTCGATCAAGTTCGATTTTGGGCTGAATCGGATTATTCACTCAGGAGTTACGTGCCATTGAGCGTTGAAAAAATTGCCTATTGACTTAACATGGGGAGAATGTTGTCATCACCGTAGCTGCTTCAATTATTTTCAGATTGGCTTTATTCTTGCAGATAACCAGCACAGCCATGAAATCTCGGTCAAGTTCGATAACTGGCAGAATCGGATCATTCACTTAGGAGTTACCTGCCCTTGTGTGTTTTTGCATTAGGGTTAATGGGAATTTCAAAAATGTATATCTTAAAGACTACTTGGCCAACTTTGATCAAATTTCATGTGTCACATTATTGGGCAAGTGGAAAGGCTTCATTTGGTTTTCAGGCAGATCTGAGTGGAACTCTGGTTGCCATGGCAACATCTAGCTCCCATAGACTTCACATAGGAAAAAGCTTGTCATCACTCTAGCTCCGTCAATTTTTTTCTGATCAACTTCATTCTTGCAGATAACCAGTACAGGCATAAAATCTCGGTCAAGTTCGATTTTGGGCCGAATCAGATAATTCACTCAAGAGTTACGTCCCCTTGAGCGCCTGAAAAATTGCCTATCGACTTAACATGGGGAAAATGTTGTCATCACTGTAGCTGCTTCAATTTTGTTCGGATTGGCTTCATTCTTACAGATAACCAGCACAGCCATGAAATCTTGGTCAAGTTCGATAATTGGCAGAATCGGATCATACACTTAGGAGTTACCTGCCCTTGTGCATTTTTGCATAAGGGTTAATGTGAATTTCAAAAATGTATATCTTGAAGACTACTTGGCCAACTTTGATCAAATTTCATGTGTAACATTATTGGGCAAGTGGAAAGACTGCATAAGGTTTTCATGCAGATCTGAGTGGAACTCTGGTTACCATGGCAACATATAGCTCCCATAGACTTAACATAGGAAAAAGCTTGTCATCACTCTAGCTCCGTCAATTTTTTTCTGATCGACTTCATTCTTGCAGATAATAAGGACAGGCATAAAATCTCGGTTGAGTTCAATTTTGGGCAGAATCGGAATATTGACCTCAGAGTTACGTGACCTTGAGCGACAAAAAATTTGCCCATAGACTTAACATAGGGAAAATGTTGTGACTACGATAGCGACTTGGATTTTTTTCAGATCAGCTTCAAACTTGCAGGTAACGAGGACAGATATAAAATCACGGTTAAGTTCGATTTTGGGCCAAATCGGATTATTTGCCTTGGAGTTACCTGCCCTTGAGCATGAAAAAATACGTTGTGACCACGATAGCAACTTTATTTTTATTCAGATCAGCTTCAAACTTGCAGGTAACAAGACAGGCATAAAATCCCGGTTAAGTTCAATTTTGGGCCGAATCGGAATATTGACCTCGGAGTTACGTGACATTGAGCGACAAAAAATTTGCCCATAGACTTAACATAGGGAAAATGTTGTGACTACGATAGCGACTTGAATTTTTTTCAGATCAGCTTCAAACTTGCAGGTAACGAGGACAGACATAAAATCTCGGTTAAGTTAGAGTTTGGGCCGAATCGGATTATTTGCCTTGGAGTTACCTGCCCTTGAGCATAAAAAATACGTTGTGACCACGATAGCAACTTTATTTTTATTCATATCAGCTTCAAACTTGCAGGTAACGAGGACAGGCATAAAATCTCGGTTAAGTTCAATTTTGGGCCGAATCGGAATATTGACCTCGGAGTAACGTGACCTTGAGCGACAAAAAATTTGCCCATAGACTTAATTAGGGAAAATGTTGCAACTACGATAGCGACTTGAATTTTTTTCAGATCAGCTTCAAACTTGCAGGTAACGAGGACAGACATAAAATCTCAGTTAAGTTCGATTTTGGGCCGAATCGGAATATTTGCCTTGGAGTTACCTGCCCTTGAGCATAAAAAAATACGTTGTGACCACGATAGCAACTTTATTTTTATTCATATCAGCTTCAAACTTGCAGGTAACGAGGACAGGCATAAAATCTCGGTTAAGTTTGATTTTTGGCCGAATCGGAATATTGACCTCGGAGTTACGTGACCTTGAGAGACAAAAAAATTTGCCCATAGACTTAACGTAGGGAAAATGTTGTGACAGAAATAGCGACTTGAATTTTTAGCTCACCTGAGCCAAAGGCTCCAGTGAGCTGATAGTATACCAAGGCTTCGTAGTCCGTCGTCTGTCGTCCATCCATCCGTCGTCAAAACTTTCAATGAAGCATATCTCAGAAGGCAGTTGACCAATCTTGTTTAAATTTTATGTGTAGCACCATTGGGCAAGGGGAAAGGCTGCATTAGGTTTTGGAGCTAGTATGGTTCATTTGTTCCTTCATTCTTCTTTCTCTCCATATAGAGATAATAGACCAATGTTAAATTTTTAATCAAAGATTTCTCAGGAACTATAAAAGCTAGAAGCATCAAATTTGGTATTCAATAGAATAATGATGACTTATTTTGTGTAAGAGACATTGGGCTTTCTCAGCTTATTTGTTCATCTGTTCTTTCATTCTTCTTTCTCTCCATTTTGACCAATGTTAAATTTTCGTCAAAGATTTCTCAGGAACTATAGAAGCTAGAAGTCTCAAACTTGGAATGCAATGCAATAATGATGACTTATATCCTGTAAGGGTCAATGGGCTGGATTCTATTAGCAGATTTAGTAGTCAAGTCTGTGAATTGTTAAAACTTAAGTTCCTCAGGTGAGCGGTTTAGGCTCATTGAGCCTCTTGTTTTAGTAAAACTGGGGTTTGCAGGGGTAAACTTATTTTTCTTATTTCTGCTCTAAAATATAAATTGTGGGTACTTGATAGAACCACCTCGATGAGGTGGTTCTATCGAGTGCCCACAATCTATATAAATTGTGGGTACTTGATAGAACCACCTCGATGAGGCCGTTCTATCAAGTGCCCACAATCTATATTTCGAGCAGAAATAAGAAAAATATCACAATTTTTCATCCTAAAACTTTCAATATTCGGCGAAAAAGTTTACAATGTATTTGTATAGGTGTGTTTTCGTAATGTAGAGTACTTGATAAGCCCACTGTGCTGGAGTCTTGGAGCTATTTCAATAGAAGGTATAAGTCTTGTAAGAGTTGGGATTGTTTGAAATGACTTCGATTCTAGATGTTTTTTTTTTTTTTTATAAATCCCAGAGAATCAAACAGAGACTGTTCGTTGATATATAAAGATTGGGTTCAACATATATTTTATAAAACAGACTGCATGCATGGTGGTTAACCCAATCACGGTTGGCAACTTTGCTTCCCCCTTTGATTGCACACCGGTGGGTCGGGCCTAAGATTATATGACGGTTCCAGCGAAAAAACATAAATGGAATTTTATTTTAGTATTCTTTATGTTGAATGGCACCTGATGCTCCGTCTTTGGTCGGGCCCCTCGGAGTCTAACTGTTGGTTTTCTTTTGCTCCAGCAATTCTGTTGTTGTATGCTGTCGAGTCCTCAACCTTGTTTCATCTCTGTAGTTTTTTGATTTGTATGTTCTCGGAGATGTAACACTGATGAGTTAGGAAGCCTTCATGCGGACTAAACAAAATTAGTGTATACCGCGATAGAGGTAAGGGCGAGGATTATGGCCATGTAAAATCGATTTAACCCCCCCCCCCAGTGGAATTCTTTCCACTGACCATTCCAAGGCGGTTCTTCTGTAGCAGTTTATTTTTGTTGTTGTTTGTTACTTACTGTGTGTATCACTTGTGTCTTTTTATTTTGGATGGCCATTTGGCCATTTTGTGGGAAAGTAACTGTCCTTATGGCCTTCCTTTGTTTAGGTTTCCATTATGGTCTGGTCGCTTTGTGTTTTTGTTCCTTCCCTTTGGTGTCTTTGATGGGTGGAGTAAATTAATTGTATCGATTCCTGATCTTTGTTTTACTTCTACTTTATTCTGTTTTTTGTTTGACGTCACATTTAGATATTAATAAAATCCAAAAAAAATGAAAATCATTCCAATAATGTTTAGCTTCTTTTATCATTGCAGATTGAAGTTAGAGGAAACGGAATCTATGACAACAAGGATTATGGGATATTATGTGAAAATGAGGCTGTGATATTTGAAAATGATATTTTAGGAAACAGTGAGGGTGGAGTACAGCTGACATCTAACAAATCAGTGCAGGTGAGAACAATAGTACCCTGCAAGGGGTTTACTGTAGTGGTATATACCCTTTTCCTCATTAGGTCGCATTTTGTATTGTATGTATATCATTAACTCTTATCATGCTGTTCACGACAACCCCTATCTTTGGAAACAGTGTAGATCCAGATCAGATGGCTTCTAAAGAAGCCATCTGATCAGGATCTATACTGTTTGGCATTCAGTTTATGAATTTGTAGCAATAAATTACATCAAGTAATTTAATTGGCTGATAGACAGAAATGGGTGTGGCTTAAATGAATATTCAGCAAGATAAGGGTTAAGAATACCGTAAAATCCCCAAAGTTTGAACACCTTGAGAACTCGCTGTAATTCTAAAAAAAATATAACAAATTTGTTTCATGATTCAGCAAGGAGTCGAAAAGGTGGGACAGAATAACAAACAGTGTAGACCCTGATCAGACTGCTCCTTCAGGAGCAGTCTGATCTGGGTCTACACTGTTTGCTTAGGCATATATGTCCAAATACTTAGACTTAGGATCATTATGGTAGGACAACCCTAGGTAAGGAGGAATAGCAAGGATAAAAGAGCATTGTGGTATATTGTGAGCGCCTCCATCTGTCCATCCATCTGTATGCCTGTCCATCTATCATGCTACCTCCTGCTCAGCCACTGGCCAGAATGCAACCAATTTTGGTACATTGCTTCCTTACATGATGAGAGTATGCGAGAGCAGCATTGTATTCGGGTGTGCTGGGGCCTTGCCCCACCCTTCCACTTCAGAAAAGATCCAGTATCTCAGAAACCTTTCAGATCCCCACCCCTAAACCATATATATTCTTGTTCCTTATAATAATATGCATTTAGAAATGCCAACAGGGTATCCCCCAGGTTTGGCCGGGGCCATAGCCCAGCCCTCCACTTCATAAAACAACATATATTTCAGAAACCATTCGGATCCTTACCACTAAACCTTATAATACATTCTTGTTTCTTATGATAAGACACTTTCAGTGACACCTACATGGAGGTCCCCTTGGGTGCGCCGGGTTCATGCCCACCCCTCCACTTCATTAAAGGCCTAAAATATCAGAAACCTTTCAGATTCCCACCCTTATCCATATCTATTCTTGTTCCTTATGATAAGATGCATTTTAGTGACATGAGCCTTGGGGTCCCCTGGTGTGCCAGGGCCATGACCCCACCCCTCCAATTCATAGAAGGCCTAATATCTGAGAGACTGTTCAGGTCCCCACCCCAAAACCATATATATTCTTGTTCCTTATGATAAGACATACAGTGACAACAACCTTGGGGTCCCCCCTGAGACTGTTCTTACCCCCATGTCTAAACCATATATATTCAGTATCCCCATGCTTTTAAAAAACATTTGGGGATATTGTGAATGATGGCATCCATCCATCCATCTACTCCTTAACCACTGGCCGGAATGCTACCAAATTTGGTACACTGCAACCTCGTTATAGCGCTGATTGTTTAAGCGCGGAAATCAGTATAACGCGGGTGTTCCATGGCTCCCGTTTTGTTTTCATAATTTAAGGCAAAAAAACACTTTTTGCCCCATGAATTATGGTAAAAACTATTGTGTATGGTTTCAAACCTGTGAAAAAAAAAGCGGTAATAATTTCAGTCAATCAAGTGGATTAACGGTCCACTGCACTAAATCTACCTGTTTAGCGTCTGCAAGTGACAATTACAAAGGGATTAATTGAGACAAACTGGTACAAATACCTTGATTACCTAGTTTTCACACCTTACCACACAGTTAATTGCCGTCTTATCAATAAGCCATAGGCGAGTATTCACAGTTTAATAGTATTGACAACTTGAGTAAATAAGCGAGAATACAGGCATTGTCTTGGCTGATGGTATTTTGACTGCCGAGTTCGGCGGAAAAATGGGGGAAAAAAATGACCATTTTCAAAACTGGCGGACAAAAGCAAAAAAATGGAGCGACAGACCATATAATGATTTCCCCCCAACAAACGGCCCCACGGATTTACCACATGCAGATGCACAGATGAAAACAGCGTCTGCATTGCTCTGTTATGGCGCGAAAGATGATAAAAAAAAAAAAATTGCCCAGCGGTCACCTTACCTGTGTTTTTTGTGACCTGTCATTGCTTAACCTTGAAAGTAAGTCGGTGCACTAAACGTCACGGCCAAATCTCCAATACACAATAGTGCAGATAAAGAAAACCAATAATACACATTAGCAGTGTCATTCATAGGGGATTATGATTCATATGTCTGACAAGGATAATAAATGGGATTAAAAAGATAAACAACCAGTAATATTAGAACATTTTTATTGATCTTTCTTTTTTCAACAACTAATACACTGAAATTAACATTTTGAAATTTCATACTGTTGATGGGTGAGGTACACATTGCTCGACGACGATATGACGTTTGTCGGTGTCCCCAAATTTATAACGCGGTGATCACCACTAACGCGGTTGGGGTTCTTGGACCCCACCACCCGCATTATAACGAGGTTGCAGTGTACATGGCTTCCTGTAAGATTAGGAAATGCGAGAGCAGCATCATATTTGGCACTGCCAGAAGTGTGGGGATTGGCTATGGCATTCCATCGACTGCACACTCTAGTCTTTATTTCTTGTTGGAAACATGTTGTGGGTATTTGTTAGAACCTCCTCATTGAGGCAATTCTAACAAGTACCCACAATGTATGGATTAAATGGAGAAATGAGAAACTTTATCCCCGAAATATGCTCATGACAGCTATTTAGTTAGGTATCCGGAGCTTTAAAGTAGTCGCACAGATCCACAAACTGGAGAAAGCTACAATTTAAATGATTACCCTCTGTATAGAGAATGGAGAGGATAAACTCGTCCCTAAATTGTAATTGTCACGCTGCACTGCCCAAAACAAGTCCTTTTCATAGTTTCTCTGGTGAAATCGTCATCATCATGTCTTGGACCTGTACCTCATGCTTCTGTTGAGATTGCAAAAGCTTTGTCTGCAGTTTCAGATAAAATAGTTACTGGGAATTATACGACAATTATCATATGACGTCGCGTCTGAGAGTGTAATAACGCCATGTAATATTTTCGATAATCCACTAGTGGATTAAATATGCAAATTAGGTAGATACATCCCGTAACCGTACATGTACGACGTCCTTAACGACGTTGTGTTTACTAATGGCGGAATGTTGACATTTTTGTAAACAACCGTGAATAAAATGCGTTTTAAAATGTCATATGATAAATAGAATCTTGCATTCGTGCTCATATATTATTGAATTTATTAAACTCGTTGAGGAAAAGGGATAAAATGCTCGGCAAAGCCTCGCATTTTATCCCTTTACCTCAACTCGTTTAATAAATTCAATAATACATGAGCACTCATGTAAGATCCTCTATATATACCACAACCTCTTCATGCCTCTGTTCATTATAGCTTGGTTCTGGATATGACAGGATTTAAAAATGGATCCCCAAAAATATATAGATTATGTAGAAAAATGACCAGAAATGGTCATGTTTCTCATTACAATAGTGCATTTTTCATATCTCCAAAACGGCTATTTTCTTATGAAATCCGTGATATTTTTTCTTATTTATACTGCAAACATAGGTGTGGGTGCTGGTGAGGTGGTTCTAACGAGTACCAACAACCTTTGTCTTGTAACAGAAGTAACAAAAATAGTGTCTGCCCCCTTAAACCCCAGTTTTCTCTATATAAAGTGGGATGTAGAGGGGTGTTCATTACATGGACTTGTTAACATAATCTATACAATCTATTGATTTTTGATCCCCAAAATATATACCGTAGATTATGTAGAAAAATGACCAGAAATAGTCACCTGGATGAAATCAAGGAAGAGCTTTTGCACTACCCAGGCGTTAGCACCCAAGTTTGCATTGGGCTCCGCGTCATTGTCCACATTTTACATTACAGGTTTTTAAGAGCTCATTTTTCCAAATCATATGATGCATTTTGTTCATACTTGGTATGATGACAGATATTTTTTATTCCAAAGATTTACTCAGCAATACCCCCACCCATGCCCATGATCTCAAGGTCAAAGTCATGGACTTAATGTGTTTTTTAGGAATTTTTATGTAAAAGTTTTTAACTGCCCTTATTTTCCAAACCATGATAAATTTGGTTCATATTTGGTATGATGATAGATATAGGTCCACAGATTTACTCAGCAATACTCATGCCCATTACCATGGAAATGGTATGAAATGTTCTGTCAATAATAGTTCCAGTTTTTTAATCAGCACCCTTCTCTTTCATTTTTTAGCTCGGCTGTTTTTGAAGAAAACGACAAGGTATTGTTATAGGTCTGGCATCATCCTCGTGCAAAAACTTAGACATTTTTGTCTTTGTCATCGTCGTGCAAAAACTTGGACATTTTGTAATATCTCTGTCATTACTGAACATATACTACTCAAAGTTTGATAGGGATCACTTTTTTAATGCAAAATAATTTTTGGATGAATTAATCAGCTGAATCCAAATTTGATACATAATGATAGAAAACGTATCCTTCACAAAACCTAGTGATTAATTTTGTCAACTGGTACTGCATTCAAGCGTGACAACAGCAAACGTCTTGGCACCCCCAAAATTTGCCGTAACACGAAGGGATTTTTCACAAATTTCCAAATTTGTTTAGACAAACGTGCTTAATAACGTGTATGGCGTACAAGGGCATCAATTACAGTACGACATCGCTTGCGCATGCTCGTAATCCGAGTCTGTATCCGGTTTTGTGAAATCAGCTTTCATTCAGCAACCAATGCATCTTTGAGCTCCTGTAAAGTCCTCGGATGCACAGGTCGGGCTGAAACAGCACGCTGTAGCATGTCCCGCGCATGCTCAATCAGATTTAAGTGCGGTGACCGAGCAGACCTTTACAGTGTTGACGGGGACGTTAAACCTCAAATCAAACAAACAAACGAACGATTGTCTCACGTTCCAGGTAGGAATCAGTGACGTTGGCCGGGTTGGGACGGGCATTATCATCCATCAGAATAAAGTCCGGGCCGATAGCATCTGCATATGGTCTCACAAACTCATCAAGAATCTCATTACAGTACCTCACTGCTATTAACGTTCCGTTTTAAACGATGTACAAGTCAGGTTTACCGTTCACGCTTATCCCAGCCCAAACCATGACTGACCCCTTTCCATAGCGATCATGCTCTGCCACATTCAAGTCATCGAATCGCTGTTTAGACATTTGCCACACTAATTGACGTTTATAAGTGAAGTCTAGACAGAATTTGGACCCTCAGTAAACAGTACTGGAGTCAAGTCACGAACCGTCCACCTGACGTGAGTTCTGACAAAGTCTAACCGGTCTAGCACGTGCTGTCTCGTCAATGGGACACGTACAGCAGGCCTCATGGCATTAAGTCCGAACTCGTGGAGTCCGTTTCTGACAGTTTGTGTAGAAATTCGTACTCCAGTTACGTTCATAAGCTCGTTATGCAAACGCGTAGCGTTCAGGAACCGTTGACGTCGAGACTGAATCAACAAGAAATGGCCCTGACGTTGAGTTGTAGCCCTTTCTCTACCCCGCCGCGGCTGTGTGAAGGATTTCCGTGGGTAAGATGCCGACTCCACATTCGTGAAACCACGCTCTGAGACACATTCAGAATCCCAGCAACACGACGTTGAGACACGCAAGATTCCAACATTCCGACGCAACGATTCATTTCTTCGGGGCTCAGACAGTTTCTTAATTGTCCCCCTAGGCATTTTAGTGTTTCACAAATCAAATGAAGTCCTTTTTACGCTTGGTAAAGGAACACTGACAAGTTTGATTGGTCTGTTGGAAAGCAGTGCTACGCAAGATTTTGGGGGTGCATGAATTCATTTGCGAATTGTGAGAAGTGTACACTTTTATGAGTACTGAACTGCACACGAGTTTCTGCTTAAGATATTTATCAATATACCGAGTACAAATTCTGTTAAGAACTTATAAATTTTCTGTGCAAAATTTGGTACATAAAAAGTGATCCCTATCAAACTTTGAGTAGTATATTTACTTGAAACTCGGACTAGTTGTTCATTAAGAAAAGGGGCTGCAGCCGAGCTTTGGCACCTGCATGCGGTGCTCTTGTTTAATTGATAAATTCATGGAAGTCCAAGCCAATGGTTCTCTCAAATCTGGAAATTTTATCTATGATGGTTGAATTTACAGGGTGATTAATCAAAACAAGAAACAGACCATTGGTAATCATTGGTGAATTGTTTGCACAAAACTAGTTCCAATTGGTCAATTTTCTTGGACAAACTGTGATTATGAGGCAAAAAGTTTCCCAGCTGTCCAGCTTTTTTGCTAAATCGTTTTGCAATGCATAATATTCTTATACATATAAGCTTTTTCCATGGGGCTATTTTAGTTGTTACAGTTCATAGACAGCCACAGATAAGGGGGGTGGGGAGGGAACTACAAATTATTTTTCTTATTTCTGCACAAAACGTGCTGTGGGTACTCATTAGAAGCGCCTCACTGAGGCGCTTCTAATGAGTACCCACAACGTATTTTGGTGCAAAAATAAGAAAAATATCAGTACTTTTCAGATGCAAAAAGCGCCTTATCTGTAGCTATGGTTATTGTTTCATTGTTTATTTTTTTTTCATTGTTTTTCAAAGCCCCCGCCCATAGGGGCTTGAAGAAATATATGGGCTGCATGATGCTTCCACGCAGAGCTGAATCCGGCCCGCACACTAGTACTGGTAAACCGCTTAGAGGAACTAAGCCTGTCCAGGAACCGCGGTGCAAGGCGGACCGTCCATGCTAATAAACCCTATTGGTTTCATTGGGCGACAGGGCTTGAGATGTCATTTCATCCCAATGTCGGGTAAAAGTCCCACAAAATTGGAAGCAACGTCTCCAAAATGACCTTTACAGTGTTGACGGGGACGTTAAACCTCAAATCAAACAAACAAAACATTGTTTTTCAGGTGAAATCAAACAGAATCCATGTAAGTAAGGAGCCAGCTGTGAGCCTATCTAGAGTTGGGGAAGGTGTTCTGGATGACAACACACTATACACTGCCAGTTCTAACTCAATCAGTGCGGATAAGAACACATCTTGTATGGTGCTGAATAACCACATGGCTTCAGTGCCACAAGTTAAAAAGTCTGAGTAAGTATATTTAGAGACATTACTTCAGGTGGGAAGGAGTAATGAGGATAATTAAGGGGAATGGGAACACCTTCAGGGGAGGTAACTCCTGCAAAAGTATTTTTGTCTCCCATGTCAATAGGGGTCAACTCTTAAAGGAAAGAATTTGCTCCTAAGGAGCAAATTCTTTCCTTTAAGAGTTGACCCCTTTTTCCACGGGACAGAACTTATAGAAAAGCGTACAGGAAGTCCCGAAAGTTGTCTCCCTTAGAAAAATGGCGGAAAAATCTGCCAGGTGTTCCCATTCCCCTTAAGGGATAATTTGAGCCCCGCCAAGGGAATTTGTGTCTTTGAGCATTCCGTCATGACAAATTTTAACTGGGCATGCCCAGCCATTCAGAGGGGCCAGGGATATGGCTTTCTGTCTGAAGGTTCCTCTTGATTCACTGCTTGTATGAACGAGCAGCAAAGGTTCTGGCGAGACTGCGCGGATGCGCAGGCTCGCCTGAACCTTCGCTGCTCGCATAGGCGATAAGTACCAAAATCGCTTGACGGGGCCTATTTTACTTTTATCTTTTTAGAAACATATGTTGTGGGTAATTGTTAGAAATTGCCTCATGGAGGCTGTTCTAACGTACCCAAAATATGTATAATGAGGCTATTCTAACAAGAACCCAAAATACATATGATGAGGTTATTCTAACAAACCCAACATACAATGTACATATAATGAGGCTATTGTAACAAGAACCCAAAATACATATGATGAGGTTATTCTAACAAACCCAACATACAATGTACATATAATGAGGCTATTCTAACAAGAACCCAAAATACATAACAATGAGGCTATTCTAACAAGAACCCAAAATACATACAATGAGGCTATTCTAACAAGAACCCAAAATACATACAATGAGGCTATTCTAACAAGAACCCAAAATACATACAATGAGGCTATTCTAACAAGAACCCAAAATGCATACAATGAGGCTATTCTAGCAAGAACCCAAAATACATTCAATGAGGCTATTCTAACAAGAACCGAAAATACATACAATGAGGCTATTCTAGCAAGAACCCAATATACATACAATGAGGCTATTCTAACAAGAACCGAAAATACATACAATGAGGCTATTATAACAAGAACCTAAAATACACTAAAATTCCTGCATTAATACCACCTTTGGGCCTGTTCTAAAGTGGTATTTAAGAACAGTCCCAAAGGTGATCCCTGACCAGAGGACATTGTGTGCAGGAAATTCAAAGAACTTGTAAGTAAGCTTTTTAAAGCGGAATTAGTCTTAATTTCCGTTGGTCTTAATAGCAGAATTTTACTCTACATATAATGAGGCTATTCTAACAAGAAAACAACATACATATAATGAGGCTATTCTATAACAAGAACCCAAAACTTTCCACTTGAAATGTACTTATAATGAAGCTATTCTAACAAGAACCAAAATAATGTTATGAGGCTATTCTAACAAGAACCCAACATATAATAGGGATATTCTAACAAGAACCAAAAATACATATGAGTCTATCTAACCTACCATTATTCTAACATGTACCAAAAATACATGTAATGAGGCTATTCAATCATGAAACTAAAATACATGTGATGAGGCTATTCAAACATGAATCCAAAATACATGTTATGAGGCTATTCTAACAAGAACCCAAAATGTGACAAAGTGGTGCAAGTTGGACCAACCCTACATATCAATCCTTTTTGTTTGTTTGGGTGGTAGGGCTTGAGATGATCCAAATCAAAAGCATCCGACACTGTTTGAGGGAATAAATGACATCAGGTATTCTGATTCGTTAAAAGTCAAAAATGGATTTGGCTATATTAATTATTCAGCAGGATAAGGGCTAAAGGGAAGGGATATACCTTCATGGGATTCTGATTCTAATGGGAGGCAGCCCTTCCAAACACCTTTGTTTGTCTTCTATCAAAAGGATCTGCCCTTAATGCAAAATCCTTTTCTTTGAGAGTAGACCAATTTTTGTTTTTGTTGAGAGGCTTAGCTTAAGGAAAAGCAAAAACTGTGCCAAAAGTTGTCTCCTTTGTAAGTTAGGCTGAAAATGTTTCAGGTTATCCATTCTCTTTAATGCTCTGCATGTGGGATATGTTTTTTCCAGAAGATGACATTTTGAAATACATGAATTTTTCTTATTTTCCCAGAAAACAGGATTTGAAATTGCATGCAAATTTGCATGAGATGTCTTGTCCTCTTTTTTGGGGGGAAAAATAAGAAAAATATCAACAATACGTCATCTGCTAATTTAGCCCAGAGGGTGGTAAAGATTAGAACACTGAAGAACAATTGTAAAACTAAACAATTAGAAAAGAGGTCATATATTTTTGGCTAATAACCCATTTAGTACCAGAAACTCTAAAACAGGTACCAGTGTAAACAGTGCAGACCCAGATCAGACGCAACAGAATGCCGCGTCTGATCAGGGCATCCACTGTTGTTTTAAAAATTTAGCCATTTTCCAAATAAACTTTGATGAAAACACAACCTGACACCCCTAAATTTTGAAATGGACTCCTGCTATATATAAGGAGGAAGATTCCATTTGGTACAAAAAGGGTTACCATCATCATGGCCCTCTTGTTATAGTGTATTTTTCTTATTTTTCAGTGAAAATTAGGCCTGACATTAAATTTGAATTGTCTGCCAAGCAGATGATTAAAATTTAATGTCAAGCTTTATTTACTGGAAAATCTATTTTCACGGGCGCACGAATCTATTTTCACGGGCGCACGAATGCGCCTACAGCATGCTAAAGGTTAACAAAAGATTCCTCCAACATATTGTCGTCTGCTCCAAGCATTTATGTAGCACTGAATGGTCCAGTTTGTTTATCCCCCCGCTGCGAAGTGGAGCGGGGATTATAGGAATGGCCTTCGTTTGTCCGTCTGTCCATCCGTCTGTCTGTCCAGACGTCCGTCTGTCCGTCCATCTGTCTGTCTGTCTGTCTGCAACACTTTCTTGTCCACTCCATATCTCCTGAACCCTTTGATAGATTTTCATTACACTTTGGTCAATTATTCGTCTCTGTGAGCTGGTGTGCAGAACCCATAAATGAGTCATGCCGACTCAAGGTCAAGGTCATGGTTGAAGGTCACGAGTTTGAAACTTGGAATTTTTTGTCTGTTCCATATCTCCTTCACCCTTTGAAGGATTTTCATTAAACTTTGGTCAAGCATTCTTCACAGTGAGCTGATGTGCACAACCCATGTCTGTTTGTCTGTCTGTCAGTTTGTCCGTCTGTCCATAACTTTTTCTTGTCCGCTCCGTATCTCTTGAACCCTTTAATAGATTCTCATTAAACTTTGATCAATTATACCTCTCAGTGAGCTGGTGTGCAGAACCTATAAATGAACCATGCCGACTCAAGGTCAAGGTCATGGTTGAAGGTCACGAGTTTGAAACTTGATATTTTTGGTCTGTTCCATATCTCCTTTACCCTTGTAAAGATTTTCATTAAACTTTGGTCAAATAGTCTTCACAGTGAGCTGATATGCAGAACTCATGTCTGTCCATCCATCTGTCTGTCTGTCAGTCAGTCCATCCATCCGTCTGTCCATAACTTTTTCTTGTTCGTTCTATATCTCCTGAATCCTTTAATAGATTTTCATTAAACTTTGGTCAAATATCCCCCTAAGTGAGCTGATGTGCAGAACCTATAAATGAACCATGCCGACTCAAGGTCAAGGTCACATTTGAAGGTTGCAAGTTTAAAATTTTGAATTTTTTGTCCCTTCCATATCTCCTTTAGCACTTAAAAGATTTACATTAAACTTTGGGTCAAGATCCCCCTCAGTGAGCTAACCATGCCAACTTAAGGTCAAGGTCACAGGCAAAGGTCACAAGGTTGAGCCTTGATACAAAATGGGGCGGGGGATTTGGCTGTCCTCCAGACTGCTTTCTTGTTTTATTTGTGTTAGGTGGAAATCCTATAAGGTTTTCCAGATGTAATGTAAATCAGTGTTTTTCTTATTTCAGTCAAACTGGCAAGAACGCTGTAACTACCCTGGACAGGCCTCGCTGGTTGTTGACCGACCCTTCACCTAGACCACACGTCTCAGCACCGCCACAATTGCCGTATGCCCCAGCACATCATGTGACCACTATCACTAAGGTTACTGTACCAGCAGACAACTGTGAACATGGCAGCAGATTCTGTGTAATTGTGTGAAATGCAGAGGAATTTGTTGGCAAAGATTCTTTGATTTGTTTGTTTGATTTGAGGTTTAACGTCCTCCCCGTCAACACTAAAAAGGTCATTTTGGAGACACTGCTTCCAGATTGTGGGACTTTTACCCGACATTGAGATGAAATGACATCTCAAGCCCTGCTGCCCAAAGAAACCAATAGAGCTTATAAGCATGGACAGGCAGACTCGCACCGCTTTGCCTGGGCAGACTTAGATCCTCTAAGCTATTTACCAGTACTTGTGTGCTGCGCGGAAGCATCATGCAGCCTATCTATTTCTTTAAGCCCCTGGCAAAGATTCTGATGGTTCATTTGCTGTTTCTTGCTTTCGTAAGTCCGTAGAGGCTGTTTCATATACATTAAAAGTCCTAAAAATTCAGACACCTTGAGGACTTGCTGTAATTCTCCTAAAAGCTTTACAAATTTGTTTCACGATCCAGCAATGAGTCCAAAAGGTGTAGACTGAATGGCAAACAGTGTAGACCCTGATCAGACTGCTCCTTCAGTTTGCTTAGGCCTATTTGTCCAAATACTTATGGTCATTACGGTACAGTAAAGCTTCAGTGGCTTGAACACTGATGGATTGTTTACCAAGACTGATTTGAACCTGTTCTTAGGTCCATATGAAATCCATCCTGTATCTATAAATAACAAGTACATGTATAGCTTTTGCAAACAGCTAGGTCTACACTTAGCATGTATTAAATGTGCATGTCTGGAGTTATATTCCAGAAATGTGTTTTATACAATTAACTGTTCTTGGAAATATTCTAATTGCCATCCTGCTAACTGAAGTATAAAGTCTAAAATGTCAAAGTTGCAAATGCTGTGTAATTTTGTCAAAAAGGTGCAACTTCAGTATGCTTGTGACATCTTATCAAATAGACTGCTTGAAAACTATTGGAGAAATTAAGTAGTTCTTTCATGGTATAGGAAATTCGCATTGGTTTCTGCCCACGCTTGGATTTTGATGAAATTATGCACAATAATTGCCTTGGGTATAACCATTATAATTACGATGAATTCACTTTTAAATTTTATTTCCGTAGTAAATTTATTAAATATTTTATGAAGTCTCTATCACAACAGAGAGTACTCTCATATAAACTTGTCTACAGTATTCAGAGTTTCATATATCTAATGCTGCTATGTTTTATGAATTAAAGCCATAATTGGTGAGTTAGTTGATACTATGAATGACCTCATATGTCTAGTAATAGTGGCTGGGCATTCAGTTTTCTTTGATGGTGTCCCCATATTTCAGCTCCTATTTTTTTATTCATTAAAATTTTATATGCATTTTTACCATGTTCCAATTTTTGTCAAGACACCATTTTAGCATAAAAACTACCCACATAACTTAGGAACATGTTGATGAATTTCGATGGAAATTGAGGACCGGTAACATTGTGTTTTAACAGACTGAATACTGATAGTCCTGATTCAGCAATATGTGAAAATATATGATTATCATGTTTTGGTCATGCTGTTTAATAATACTTTACTATTGCTTTCAATTTGGATGGCTATAGTATGGTATGGTTTGTGTAAGTAGTTCATTACATAATTATAAGTACTATTTTAAAACATCCATTTCGGTAAATTTGACCCCTATGGAACAAACTATTTAGTCTACAGAACTATACCGCAAACGTCATCAAACACACCCATGTAATCATGTGCATGTTACGAGATGGAATAGGAAACCTCTCTGGTGCTTATGCACATCTAAATTATTTTAGTAGATATATGGTAGGGCGGTGCGAGTGAAATATTTTAGGTGAAATATGGTACGCAAACTGTGCTGCTCCATGAACAAGTTATGCACATCTCATACGATGTATGCATGAGTGGTTTATAGAGATCTCTTTTTACAATACAGGGGGCCGCTATAAGGCTGAGTTCTATAAAATTTGCCTAAAAATCGCCAACCGCCAAATTGTGGCATATATGATTTTCATTCCCGTCACGTGTTGTGTGGGTGTTCGTTTTGACAGGAGTCATGGCATTGATTTATAGGGTCGTTTCATCAATTTTTCCTATGGGAAATATACTATTTGAACGCAAATCCATTATCTACTCGATTTTTGCTATCTAGTTTCATTTGTGGCCGATATCTCCACCTCGCCACGATTTAAGCAAGGTAATATGAGTAGGCATGATTTTCTGGTAGTATTCATAGATATATAAACCCTGAGAAAAACGAACACTTGAGCAGCAGGTCAAGTTGTAACGTGTACCTACAACATTGTGTCGGGAAATAGAAAGTTTATTGAAAGGCACAACAATGTGTGGTGACCTGCTGCTCCCTGCGATATAGCAGCAGGTACTGGTACGACGCTGGGGGTTAGGGTCCAGCACGGGCGGACAGACCACCATAATCTGCGTATACCAATGTCCATTGTAAACGAATGTGAGACCATGGAAGAGCTCAAATAAATAACCTGCAGGTGATTCGGACGATCGCTAAACCTGTGATCGGCAAACCTGTGATCGCTAAACCTGTGATCGGCAAACCTGTGATCGCTAAACCTGTGATCGGCAACTATGTCGATAGACTAGTTTGCACTAGTTCGCGAGAGGAAAATTCACGCGAGAGGGGAATTCGCCCTAAGTTATAAACTGGCCAGTCGCGCCTTGTGTTGTTTCTTTTTTTTTTTTTGTTTTTGTTGTTTTTGTTGTTTGCTTCTGTAGGTATTCACGTCACCCATTCCGAGCACAGAACATTGTTTTGCCTTCGGAGCGGACGTCGTGAGTTGGCTACAGAAGCAACAAATTGTGATGTTTTGTGTTAGTAAGTGTTAAATGTAGATAATGTAAATAATTCATGTCATTCATTTAATATCTTTCTTGTGCCTTACCCCACAGCTGCCCGTACACCTGTCAGAGATCACGCTCGGTTGTCTTGTCAGCATGGGGGTTTGCGGGACGCGGTAAACCCACATGTAACATTTGGTGTCAGTGAAGTGAGGATTTGATCTCTGGCTGGTGTTCCCGGCTGTGGAACAGCACATTGATACTCTGAATCATCAATTTAAAAAAAAAAAATGTATTGACAGCCACATTTAAAAATTAACTTGAATCTTCCTTCCTGCGTTGATGAAGTGCGAAACCCATGTATTCAACTAAATGAATACTGACAAGTCGATAATTTCTGAGCAGGAAGGCAAGGCAAACCCCACTTTTTCTTGGTAACGAAAAATTTAAGTAGACCCCACTTAATTGTGTTACCTGACATTCTACTAAGTTAAACTGGAGTTACTAATTGATCTTACCCACACATGGTTCTGACGTAGTGACGTTAACAATTTACTGACGTTGACATAACGGTAGCGTTAATATTTACGCAGTGGCTTGAGGTTAGGTATGACGTAATAGAAACATTAATGTTGACTTGTTATGATCGGAGTTTTGTAATGTGATGAAACTTCGGATTGTAGCATTTTACTGTAAACGTCGTCAGTTTATGACGTCATATTAGACTACCAGCACGCAACGTCATATTTTGCTGAAAGCATTTGACATTTCAAATCGCGTGTGCTTTAATAACTAACGTTTTAGTTAGATTAACGCGTATAACACATATCTTAACGTTTTAGTTAAGCCCATTCAATCATCACTGATCATAACTGATCAGTTTATAGTGGTTTTGATAGTAACGTGAGATTTACGTTATCAATAATGGAGCGTTTAATGCAAATGGGAAAGGACTTAGGTTATGAGGGGAAGGAGTTACAAGGTTTTGTTAAAGAACAGCAATATATTGAGCGGGCAGACAGGCAAGAGCAAAGGGATTTAGAAAGGTTAAGGTCTGAAGAAAAGGAAAAGGAAAGGGCAGAAAAAGAAAAGGAAAGGGCAGAAAAAGAAAAGGAAAGGGAAGAAAAGGAAAAGGAAAGGGCACATGAACTAGCTAAGTTAGAAGAAAAGGAAAGGGAAAAGGAAAAGGAAAGGGCACATGAACTAGCTATGTTGAATGTTAATAAGGAACTTGAAATGGCACGCATTAAGAGTTAAAGGGAGGCAAAAGAGATTAGTGAGGCCCATTTAGAACAAATAAAACATGGGTTTGAGCTACAGCACCAAGAATTAAGGAACCAATTAGAAATGCAGAGAGCGAAGCTCGAGCTAGAATTTGAAAAGCAAAAAGCTGAGAAGGTGGCTCATGCCCGGGATCCTAAGTTACCTTATTTTGAAGAGGGTAAAGATAAAATGGATAGTTATTTATCTAGGTTTGAGAAATATGCTACGGCTAATAAATGGGATAAGAGTGTTTGGGCCGCGTATTTAAGTGCATTGCTCAAATGGCGCGCACTTGATGTATATGACCGGTTGTCAAATGAGGATGCGGCGGATTATGAAAAGTTAAAGGACGCTTTATTAAAGAACTTTGACATGACAGAGCGCGGATTCAGGAAGCAGTTTCGTTATAGTAGGCCCGAGAAATCAGAAACGTTCATACAGTTCAGTAGTAGACTGAGAAGTTATTTAGAAAAATGGCTTAATATGGCAAAGATAGAAAAATCTTTTCCGGCTGTCTGTGATTTCATGGCAAGGGATCAGTTCCTGGAGTCATGTAATAGAGAACTGTATGTACATCTGAAGCCAAAACAGTTTGGTAATTTAGATGAAATGGCTAGGGAGGCAGATTTGTTTGCAGAAGCGCGCGGGGGCGTATATAGTTGCATTAATAAGGGGCAACGCGATAATAGAGGCGCAGCGCAGGGTAAACAGGACAAAGTTGACTCGAACAAACCGAGTGGTAGACCGTATATCAAGTGTAGCATATGCGGTAAGGGGCATTTAACAATTAAATGTTTTAAGAACCCCGACAGGAAACAATTGTATAGCGCAGAGGTAGGAGCAACTGGAGTTGGGGATAGCGGTGTTAAGGAAAATTTTAACACGCGCGTAGAGACTCAAGGTTCTCAGGTTAAGAATGAGAATACGCAGAATGTAGGTCGTGGTTATACACGTGGTCGTGGTAATTTTAGAGGGTCTTTTCGCGGACGCGGTAAAAATAATAGCACACCACGTGGCGCAGCACACCAAGTTAGTTTTTGTCAAATGGAAGTAACTAGGAAAGGTGATGAGATTGGAAGTATTTTTGAAAATAAGGTTGGTGATCCTTTGATTTCGGATAGGGAGGAGTGTAGTAAGGAAACTAGGGAAGGTGTCTGTTACTTCTTAAAGGCAAGGTTACCGACGGCACAAGGATTGGTTAATAATAAAAAGGTGGTTGTATTAAGAGATACTGGGTGTACAGGCTGTGTCGTTCGGAGAAGTTTGGTTTCGGATAGTCAGTTAATAGGGAAGGAATCAAATGTTACGTTGATTGATGAATCCACACAAAGGTATCCTTTGGCAATGATTGACATTGATTGTCCTTTTTTCACTGGGAAAACTGAAGCTTTGTGTATGGATGATACGTTGTACGATTTGGTTATCGGTAACATTGATGGATCAAAACTTCCTGATATGTCTCATTTCTCAGCTGCGGCTGTAACTAGGTCTCAAACTAGGCAGGATGAGAAGCCTTACAGAAAACTTAAGGTTCCCGATCAGATCATTAACGATCACAAGGAGGCTTTCAAGCAAGCTCAGGTTGATGATCCAACTTTGGAAAACATCAGGAAAAGGGTTGTATCTGGGAACAAGACTGTGAGTCGTGGTTTAAACCGAGGTGAAACTAGGTTTATTGAGAAAAAGGGTTTGGTATATAGGGAGTTCACAAAGGGTAACAAAGTCTCTTTCCAACTTGTGGTCCCTCAAAGTTTCCGAGGAGAGGTGTTGAAACTGGCTCATGAAACGCTTATGTCTGGACATATGGGTATTAGGAAGACATTGGATAGAGTTGTAACTGAGTTTTACTGGCCCGGTATTTGCGGTGATGTCGCTAGATTTTGTAAATCTTGTGATATTTGTCAGAGAACTATTCAGAAAGGTCGGGTCACTAAAGTACCTCTAGGAAAAATGCCATTGATTGATACGCCATTTAAGAGGGTGGCAGTGGACATAGTTGGTCCAATTGAGCCTCGATCTGATAGGAAATCTCGGTATATTTTAACCATGATAGATTATGCGACAAGGTATCCAGAGGCGATAGCTTTACCGACAATTGAGACGGAATGTGTCGCAGAAGCGCTTATTGAAATGTTTAGTAGGGTTGGCATTCCTGATGAAATGTTGACTGATTGTGGATCACAGTTTACTGCTGAGGTAATGAAAGAAGTCAGCAGACTTCTTTCTCTTCAACAGTTAACGTGTAGTCCGAGACACCCAATTTGCAACGGCTTGATAGAGCGTTTCCACGCTACGTTAAAGCAGATGTTACGTCGCATGTGTGCTGAACGTCCAAAAGATTGGGATAAATATCTTCCAGCTTTATTATTTGCGGTAAGGGAAGTCCCACAAGAGTCTTTAGGATACTCCCCTTTTGAGTTGTTATATGGACGTAACGTCAGAGGTCCAATGGCAATATTAAGAGAATTATGGGCTGAAGAGGTATGCGATGAGCAAGTTCTTTCGACGTATCAATACGTTATTGAGCTTAGGGAACGGTTAGAGCAGACATGCAAATTAGCGCGTGATAATTATACCCCCGGCATACGAAGTATGCCATGGGGGTATATAGTTTTTGTCTTTTCCGTCTGTCCGTAAACAATTATTTTGTGTCAAAGATATCTCAGGAACTGCTTTACATAGAAACTTGAAATTTTGCACACATGATCAGTATGACTACTTGTATTGTGGGAAAGAAAATAAGGGCCAAGGGGTCAGGCCTTTTAGAGTTATTTCCCTTTGTAGTTCTTGCTGTTTAATAGTGTATATTTTTATTTTGTGTCAAAGATTTCTCAATAACTACTGTACATAGAAACTTGAAATTTTGCAAACATGATCAGTATGACTAGTTGTATTGTGGGAAAGAAAATAAGGGCCAAGGGGTCAGGCCTTTTAGAGTTATTTCCCTTTGTAGTTCTTGTAAACAATTATTTTGTGTCAAAGATATCTCAGGAACTGCTTCACATAGAAACTTGAAATTTTGCACACATGATCAGTATGACTACTTGTATTGTGGGAAAGAAAATAAGGTCCAAGGGGTCAGGCCTTTTAGAGTTATTTCCCTTTGTAGTTCTTGCTGTTTAATAGTGTATATTTTTATTTTGTGTCAAAGATTTCTCAATAACTACTGTACATAGAAACTTGAAATTTTGCAAACATGATCAGTATGACTAGTTGTATTGTGGGAAAGAAAATAAGGGCCAAGGGGTCCGGCCTTTTAGAGTTATTTCCCTTTGTAGTTCTTGTAAACAATTATTTTGTGTCAAAGATATCTCAGGAACTGCTTCACATAGAAACTTGAAATTTTGCACACATGATCAGTATGACTACTTGTATTGTGGGAAAGAAAATAAGGTCCAAGGGGTCAGGCCTTTGAGAGTTATTTCCCTTTGTAGTTCTTGCTGTTTAATAGTGTATATTTTTATTTTGTGTCAAAGATTTCTCAATAACTGCTGTACATAGAAACTTGAAATTTTGCAAACATGATCAGTATGACTAGTTGTATTGTGGGAAAGAAAATAAGGGCCAAGGGGTCAGGCCTTTTAGAGTTATTTCCCTTTGTAGTTCTTGCTGTTTAATAGTGTATATTTTTATTATTTTGTGTCAAAGATTTCTCAATAACTACTGTACATAGAGACTTAAAATTTGGTAGCAACAACCAGTATGACTACTTGTATGGAATGTGGCCTGTATATGCAAAGAACCTTTTGCTATTGCCATTTTCAACTCAGGCGATGGCACTGGCCGGGGGTATACGTGCCCCACTGGGCACTTTGTCTAGTTTAAAGAAGGTTCAGATTAAGCAGAAAGCTTATTATGATAAAGGCGCGAGGTCGCGTAAATTTGACGTCGGCGATAAAGTGCTGTTGTTACTACCGACAGACAGTAATAAATTATTGCTTCAATGGAAAGGTCCTTA
Organism: Lucinisca nassula; assembly: GCA_963580285.1. Classification (NCBI taxonomy): domain Eukaryota; kingdom Metazoa; phylum Mollusca; class Bivalvia; order Lucinida; family Lucinidae; genus Lucinisca; species Lucinisca nassula. The sequence goes on along the minus strand of OY757020.1, from coordinate 128,942,259 downwards.
TGAAGTGGTTGAGGTAGTGAACAGAATGGATTATAAGATTGACGTCAATGGAAATGTTAACACATATCACGCTAATATACTGAAACAGTATGTTGAGCGTCAGACTGTGACGTCTCATTGTCTGATCTCTAAACCTATGATGTCGACAGACAGTCATGATGGAAATGACGTCGACGAGTCTTCATTTGAAGACAGCAGTTGTGAAACTGCAGAGCAACCGGAAAGTGACGGCGACGTTAGCGTCCCACACACACTAACGTCAGAGGAGAGTGAGGAGACAGAAGGGCTGAGAGAACAGCGCCTTGCAGGACTGACATGTCAGACAGACCAAATTATATGTACCACATTTATGTCAGAACCTGTGAAAACAATCAAATCAGTTAAGCCAGAAAGGCCACCGCCAGTAAGATTAATACGATATCCGTTTTCTAACAAACAACAGAGTGTCAGGGGAGCAGGAAAATTCTGGGGCAAACCACCATAGCTTAATAGCAAATTTTACTGAAGAAAATTTTGGGGCAGACTACCTTAGTAGGTAATTCTTCGCACGGTTGTTGTGTAAATAGCTGTCTTGTTTAGATAGGTTCATCCTATTCCATCTCTGTACACAAAGAAAAACATTTCTGATTTTTTTTTTACCAAAAGGGGAAACCTTGGAAATGTTACATGTGGGTTTACGGCGTCCCGCAAACCCCCATGCTGACAAGACAACCGAGCATGATCTCTGACAGGTGTACGGGCAGCTGTGGGGTAAGGCACAAGAAAGATATTAAATGAATGACATGAATTATTTACAGTATCTACATTTAACACTTACTAACACAAAACATCACAATTTGTTGCTTCTGTAGCCAACTCACGACGTCCGCTCCGAAGGCAAAACAATGTTCTGTGCTCGGAACGGGTGACGTGAATACCTACAGAAGCAAACAATAAAAACAACAAAAACAAAAAAAAGAAACAACACAAGACGCGACTGGCCAGTTTATAACTTAGGGCGAATTCCCCTCTCGCGTGAATTTTCCTCTCTCGAACTAGTGCAAACTAGTCTATCGACATAGTTGCCGATCACAGGTTTATCGATCACAGGTTTGCCGATCACAGGTTTAGCGATCACAGGTTTGCCGATCACAGGTTTAGCGATCGTCCGAATCACCTGCAGGTTATTTATTTGAGCTCTTCCATGGTCTCACATTTGTTTACAATGGACATTGGTATACGCAGATTATGGTGGTCTGTCCGCCCGTGCTGGACCCTAACCCCCAGCGTCGTACCAGTACCTGCTGCTATATCGCAGGGAGCAGCAGGTCACCACACATTGTTGTGCCTTTCAATATACTTTCTATTTCCCGACACAATGTTTTAGGTACACGTTACAACTTGACCTGCTGCTCAAGTGTTCGTTTTTCTCAGGGTTTATATATCTATGAATACTACCAGAAAATCATGCCTACTCATATTACCTTGCTTAAATCGTGGCGAGGTGGAGATACCGGCCACAAATGAAGCTAGATAGCAAAAATCGAGTAGATAATGGATTTGCGTTCAAATAGTATATTTCCCATAGGAAAAATTAATGAAACGACCCTATAAATCAATGCCATGACTCCTGTCAAAACGAACACCCACACAACACGTGACGGGAATGAAAATCATATATGGCACAATTTGGCGGTTGGCGATTTTTAGGCAAATTTTATAGAACTCAGCCTTATAGCGGCCCCCTGTATTGTAAAAAGAGATCTCTATAAACCACTCATGCATACATCGTATGATATGTGCATGACTTGTTCATGGAGCAGCACAGTTTGCGTACCATATTTCACCTAAAATATTTCACTCGCACCGCCCTACCATATATCTACTAAAATAATTTAGATGTGCATAAGCACCAGAGAGGTTTCCTATTCCATCCCGTAACAGTGCACAGTTTTCTTTCTGTCTTTCTTGTCTAATTTGGTAATGGTGCTAAGGTGATGTTTAGATTTAACATTCAAATCAACAACATACCAGTCACTTTAGATGTTGCTTCAGATTTTGTGAGATTTGTTATCCGACTCGAGATAAATGACTCTCAAGTCAAACTGTTGTTTGTTTATTTAACCTTAACTGTCCATTTAAAAAGAAAGGTTTACTCTAGGGAAAATCAATAACACTTGAGATTACTTTTCCTGGGCATTAAGTTTTCAGAATTTGTATCTGCATAGGCACTAGCCAATCTATCTTTTTTGTATAGCCCCTATGAACAAAATCAAACTGCTTCCTGAAGCTGTATTCCAAAGCCATATGAATTTGCTTTTAGAATTCACATGGTCGTACATTTGTCAGTGTTCCAAAACATACGTGATCATGATTGTGTTGTCTATATATATGTATAGGTCTTTCACTTCATTTACCTATCTCAGCAGTTGTTGCAGTAATTACAAAGCACATTATGTAAGATATCAAGAAGCATTTAAACTGTTGATAATAATTATTCAATCTGTGAGTAGTTATCGCATTACTCATAGGATTTTAAATTATTTTCAGTAAATACATTGTGATGCTTTTTTCTGTCCAAACACTGCAATGCTCTTTCTAAGCTGAGAGATACATTGCACAGGAATGTACTGGTAATTATTAATGAACAAAAAGCAGGCACGAACAGTGCTTAAAAACAGTGAACTTGCATTCAGCAGAAACATTCAAGAAGTGGTTGAAAGTTTTACAAGCAGAAAAAATACTAAAAGCTCGCTTCCGATAAATTAACCACTATATTGACAAAGTAAATAGAAAAAATAAGACACTAAAGAAACGTCAACAATTACAATACCAATGCAGAAAAGAGACAAATTTATGCATGTGTTCTATAAGGGAGGAAACTGTTTCTCTCCCTGTCTAATAGCAAAATTTCTCTAGGTCATTGAACAGCTATGTTTACACCAAATATTCTGCGCCTCATCCATCAATGATATCTTTTGCGACAGAAACTCAATATAGTGACATTTCGATTTTTGGAAATACTAACCAATAATTACTGTAACTTTTTTTGTTAAGATAATAATCCAGCGTTCATAAAGACAAGAGTATATCTAAGGCTTAATCTGGCCATGGATTTATCAACAGAACTATTTTTACTAGTAACAACAAACCACTGACCATTGGAAATGAAAATAATGGATCTCCTTGCCTTACACCTATTTGAGTAGCATGACTTATGCAAAGTCATTCAATAAAGTTGCACATGTTCACAATAATTTTGCTGCTAAAAAAAAGCAATATTTGTTGTTAAGCCTAATTTGTTGATAAGAATACCTTTTGATTTAGTGTTTTACTATCTACTATTTTGGATAGCTCATAGTGTATAAATGAAAGGAAAATATCAGAAATTCATGATATTTTAATAGTTGAGTGAGTGAGTGAGTGTTTCAGTTTTACGTCCCACCAACAGCTAAGGTCATACGGAGACGGGGCCTCGGTTTAAAGACTCATCCGAAAGTCTGGAGAAGCCCGGGATCGAACCTGCAACCCCTGGTTTACAAGGCGAGTAGCGTAACCACTCGACCACGGAGGCTTCTATTTTAATAGTTTCTAAGCTAGATCAGCTCAATATGTATTCGTTTTGATTTGTATAATCTCATTTTTATTACGTAAGTGTTAAGAATTGCCTTTTTGTAAGGTTCTTGGATGATTTCATTAAAATAGTAAATTTTGCAGAAACGACTTACATCCATTAAAGGTGTAAAACTACAGTGTTACCGGTTTTGGATTTTCATGAAATTTGGCAAAGCTAAAGAAGATACATAAGGCAAGTTTTCCTAGCAAAATGAAATCTTGACAAAGACTAGAACATATTTATTATAGGGGTTGAATTTTGATAATTATTTAAAATTTTAATTAAAAAATGAGATTTTTAGCTCGTCTGTTTTTTGAAAAAAAACTTTCGAGCTATTGTCATCACTCCGGCGTCTGCGTTGTCGTTGTTGTCGTCTGGCGTCGTCGTTCCAAAAAAACTTAACCTTGGCTATAACTTAAAAAGTATTAGACCTAGCCTCATGAAACTTCATACACACACTCATCATCACAAGAGCTACATTTTGACCAAGGACCATAACAACATTGTTGATTTTGGCTGAATTATCTCCCAATTTTTTTCTGAAACACATTTTTTGCTCTCATTTTAATACTATTTACAACAGAGCCTTCAAACTTCACATGAATGTTCCTTGGGACAAGACCTTTTCATTGATACCACACTTTTTGATCTGTGACTTTGAACTTTGACCTATTTTTCGAAAATTTAACCGAAAACCTTAACCTTGACCATATTTCCAAAAGTATTTGGCCTACCTTCATGAAACTTCATACACATACTCACCATCACAAGCGCTACATTCCCTACAAGTTTTATAACTCCATCTTGCAATTTGATTGAATTATCTCCCCTTTTCTGACATGGAAAAACAGACGAGCATGGCACCTCTTGCGGGGCTCTTGTTGATAATTATTTTATCAGAAAATGTAAACCTTAATTAATTCAAAAGGTTTTTTAGTATCAAAGGAATGCCTATGGAGTTCTGCATTCAATCCAGTTCACAGATCTTGAAACTAAATAAAACATAAGATTTAAGACGCACTTATTTAGAGACAGACACCAGCTCATGGAGGGAGTCAGTTAGAGTGGCCTCCTGAGTCCTACTTTGATCAATATAAGTTATTAAATACATTTTTATAGGTTGTATATGCTGAGTTATTAATATACAAAGTTTAAAGAAAAAAGATGCATGGGCACAGATGGAAGACCCCCTTTCCTCCACTTTTTTGAAGACTAATTGAAGATTAAACCCAAAAAGTTTGCTAACGGTGAGGCAAATTTTTTTAGCTAACCAGAGCCGAAGGATAGGCAGTGGTCCATATCATGGTCGAGAGTTTGTGGATCTATATCTTGTATTAGCCTGTGCAAATAAGACAGAAAATATAGGCTTGTACAAATATAATAGCAATTCTGTGCCAGAGCTCTGCCAATGGGCCTCTTTTTGTGTGAAAGCTTATAATTGTTATGGGCCACTTATTTCCATCCTGTGAAAGCTTATACTTGTTGTTGCATAAAAATGGGAATGTCAAACCTGCATTGTGGATAACTAATGGTTGTTTGTTTGATTTGAGGTTTAACTTCCCCGTCAACACTGTAAAGGTCATTTTGGAGACGTTGCTTCCAATTTTGTGGGACTTTTACCCGACATTGAGATGAAATGACATCTCAAGCCCTGTCACCCAATGAAACAAATAAGGTTTATTAGCATGGACGGTCCGCCTCGCACCGCGGTTCCTGGACAGGCTTAGCTCCTCTAAGCAGTTTACCAGTACTAGTCAGTAGTGTGCGGGCCGGATTCAGCTCTGCATGGAAGCTTCATGCAGCCCATATATTTCATCAAGCCCCTATGGGCGGGGGCCGCAAACTAATGGCTGTACTTCCAATATTTAGTAATATGTTAGAGAAAGAAATTTTATTTATCATAGCCTGCCCTGCTTTGAAAAAGTGGGGGCTATATTGGATTTGCTTTGTCTTTCTGTGATTTCGTAATTCATTAATTCTGTACTTCTGTAATTCCATTATTCATGATGACTCAAAAACCGTTTGAGGTATTTTCATGTAACTTCACATAAATACCAAGCACTATGAGATGATGTGCAGAGCGCATGAACCTTGCCTACTTTTGGAGTTATTGCCCTTTGAACATTGAAAAATGGCATTTTTAACCTTGTCCACTCCATTAAAAACCATTTGAGGTATTTTCATGAAACTTCACACAAATGTAAAGCACTTCAAGATGATGTGCAGAGCGCATAAACCATAACTCTGGATTGCCTACTTTTGGAGTTATTGCCCTTTGAACATTGCAAAAAGGAACTTGGAATAAACTCAGTGCAGTGATAATTTGTGTTCGTTCCATAACTCTTTTCTGATAACGCTAAAGTGGGGCTATAGTTAGATCCTCTGACAGTTCTAGTTTTATCTTGAAAGGTATACCGTAATGACCCTAACTATTAGACTGCAAGTCTGATCAGGGGTGGGGGTGGGGTGGTCATCATTTCACAGACTTGTTAACATGATGCTATGTCTACATTACGATAACACATTCATATATCACAGTGCATTCTTTCATACCTCCAAAATGTTTAGTTTTCTGATGAAAAATTGTGATATTGATCTTATTTACACTTAAGTCAGAGGTTTATGTGCTTGTTAGAACGGCCTCATTGAGGCTGTTCTAACAAGCACATACACCTATGTATGTGTTTGTTAGAACAGTCTTATTGACATCATAGTGTAGTTTATATTTTCTTGTCCTTTGGGATCATTGATTCCATTGTTGAATTTTGAAAATATTTGAGGGTCACTGATGAGGCCTAATTGGCCGAAACTAGCTAGTCTGGCCCAGAAAACATATACACTCCATATTTTCCAGTTCTGTGGTGTATTCCTTGCTTCCAAAGGATAACCCTTTCTACAACATATTTAAGGTCACTACAGCTGGTGTCTGGGAATGTGTGGCGGCCGTAAAAATTCTCCCTGCCCTACATCATGGGGTAGTTTATATTTTCTTGACCTTTGGGATCATTGATTCCATTGTTGAATTTTGAAAATATTTGAGGGTCACTGGTGAGGCCTAATTGACCAAAACTAGCTAGTCTGGCCCAGAAAACATATACACTCAATATTTTCCAGTTCTGCAGTATATTCCTTGCTTCCAAAGGATAACCCTTTCTACAACATATTTATTGAGGCCTTTTTAAAGAGTACCCACAAGTTATGCCTTGGAACAAAGAATAAGAAAAAAGTAATGAATACCCCTGTAAACCAAAGTTTTCTCTACATAATATGAGGTTTACAGGGGTGTTCATTTCGCAGACCTGTTAACGTGATGAGATCAAATATCCAAACATCAGAAGGTGTACTAGCCATTGAAGTTTGACTACTCATAGAATCCTCTTAATAACAACAGTATTGATTCTGTAACATTTGAGCCAGCGCACGACAAAACCTACAATAAGACATGTGCGCCCACCAAAGACTCAGATCAGCCTGCGCATCCATATAGTCTAACCAGAGACTTCTCTTGCTGCATGACGGAGCAAGGGGCCCTTAGCTATCCTCAGAGCGCACAACGAAGTCTCTGATCAGACTGTGTGGATGTGCAGGCTGATCTGAGTCTTTGTTGGGTGCACATGTCTTATTGTAGGTTTTGTCATGCGCTGGCTTATTTTGCTGTTATAAAGAATTTCAATAACTACACCACAACCTCTTTATAACACAATTACTGTAATTGGGTCCAAAATAGAAACTTTGTCACTTAACCGTGTTATATCCAAACAAAAATGTATAGATTATATAAAAAAATGGCCATTTTTATGCCCCCGCATCGGATGATGCCCGGGGCATAGAGTTTTTCGGTTTTCCGTACGTGGGTATGTGCGTACTGGTGTCTGAATGTACGTCCTTCTGTACGAAAGTGTGTACATACTTACACGTGGTACAAATACCTTAACCAAAGTCTTAAACACTTTCCTGGGCAGGCTTATACGTAAACGGTTAACTAGTACAGTGCATATTCTTTCACCAGAAACTGACAACTGCCCTTCTTGAATCAGCGGAAGGGAGAGAATGACTGTAGAAAAGATTTCATGATCAATCTCCACGAAAGAATGTTGCCGGCCCCGGCGGGAGTCGAACCCACGTCCTCCTGATCACCAGTCAGATGCACATCCGACTGAGCCACCGAGGCCAGCTGTGTTATAATGAGCCTGTGGTGTAGTAGTATATAAGGTAATAAAGGACCCTTTTTTCCCTTCCTTTCAGGGGAATGGGAACACCTGGCAGATTTGTCCACCATTTTCAAAGGGAGACAACTTTTGGGACTTCCTGTTCGCTTTTCTATAAGCTCTGCCCCACTGAAAAAGGGGCATACTCTTAAAGGAAAGAATTTGCTCTTCAGAAGCAAATTCTTTCCTTTAATAGTTGATCCCTTTTGACATGGGAGACAAAAATACTTTAGCAGGAGTTGCCTTCCCTGAAAGTGTATCCATTCCCTTTAAGTACTCCAAGGAACAAATGTTGTGAACACCTGCTAGAATTGCCTCGTCAAGGCAATTCTGACAAATATCATCAAAATTTGTTTCTTGTAACAAACTGTTAGTATTGCTTTGCTGAGGTGATTCTGACAAATATTCATAACATATGTTTCTTGGTTTATTAAATCGACCTCACCTTGAGCTTGGGAATAGCTCCATTGACATTTTTTTGTTGTCCTATGAATAGTTCAGAGGCTATAGAAGGCTCATACAAATGGCGAAGACGCTGACCAGACTGCATGGATGTGCTGGCTGATCTGAGTATCAGCAGGTCACCCAGGTCTTAATGTAGATTTTGTTGTGCACTGGCTCATTTGATAAATCCCTGTTATTTTTTTTGTGTGTTTTTACGGCCCTTTCAAGATTATTTTACTTATTTAGAGCCAATGTTTAATAAGAGGTGGGCAAAATCTGGAGTACTTGGAGGAAAACCACCTACCTGCAATTACAGAACTTGTCTCACATGTGGCATGACCAAGGCTCGAACCGCAGCGGTGAGAGAAGCAGGGATTAGAGTCAGCACTCTTACCCATTAGGCCACGAAGACCTATGATAACTCCTGTGATAAAAGTCCAATATATGTGATATATGTCTGTCTCATTTACATTAATTTATAATACGTATATGACAAGGTGTAAAACACATGACACATATATATAAAATGCCTTATTTCTGTCATATATATATTATATATATGAAATAAATTATCACATAATTGATTAATATCTTAGTATTTTGTTTGTTTGTATTGCCAGTGCCCCCAGTAACTGCCTCTTCTCTGTTAACACTACATGTACTTCAGGGGCCAGTTGAAAACTAATGACATTGTTAGCTAATGTATCGTTAATACTTTGATCATTCAATATGGTGAAAATACTAATAATTTAACTGAAAAAATGTGAGCAGCTGCTAACATATTTTCAGCAAAAATCTAATATTTTTTTCTGAAAAAATGTGACCTCATTCACCTCAGCAAAGCAATACTAACAGTTTGTTACAAGAAACAAATTTTGATGATATTTTCAGCAAAAATAATTTTGTACTTGCTAAAACAGTTAACAATATGACCACTTACGAGGGTCCAGTTGTTCAAAGCATCGTTAGCTTAACGAGCTCATTAGTGGTCATATTGTTAAGTGTTCTAGCAAGTACAATATCTAAAATTTTGGTATTTTTGCAGAAAAATTGTGAGCAGCTTCTGCTCACATTTTTTTCAGCAAAATTTTTGTATATTTGCCATATTTAATGAACCAAGTTTTAACGATTCATTAACTAACGACTTCGTTAGCTTTGAACAACTGGCCCCAGGTTAACAAGTGTGTGCTATGAATACACCTGTAAACTGTGTATAGTGAAAATTAGGGTTTACAGGGGTATATGTTAACGTCATTTTTATCCCCCGACCGAATAGGTTCGGGGGATATAGCGATCAGCATGGCGTCCGTCTGTCTGTCTGTACATGCCCCAGATACATAATGGGGTTTATGTTCTGTACTTTTCATACTAAATGAAGTTTATTCCGTAAATTGTCAACCCCACAACACCAAACATGCCTGTTTGTTGGGTAAGTGGCTGTACAATGCTACGTTTTGGGGTTAAAGTCTCCATAGAGTTAACATTGTGAACCCCAGAATGTACGTCTCACAAGAACGTCCGTCCATTTGTAGACGCAACCTTGTGATGGCCATAATTCCTATACCCTTTGAGATTCATTGATGGTTCTTGGCACAATTGTTTACAAGGCTGAGATGGCGTATCATGCACAAGAACCAGAACTCTGGATGCCATACTTTTTGAGTTATCCCCCCTTTTAATAAAATAGAATGACTACTTTGTGATGGCAATAACTCCAATACCCTTTGAGATATATTAATTGTACCTGGCACAGTTGTTCACAAGGCTGTGACAGCATGTCATGCACAAGAACCACAACTCTGGTTGCCATGTTTTTAGCTCACCTGGGCCGAAGGCTCCAGGGGAGCTTATAGTATAGTGGGTCCTCCGTCGTCCGTCGTCCGTCCGTCGTCCGTCCGTCCACACTTTTGAGCAGCTATATCTCTGTATCCTGCAGGCTGATCTCAATCATTTCTCACCTGTAGCATGCCTCTGGTGGGGCATTGATGACATAAACTTTTTTTTGAAATCGCTCTAAAACTTTGGTTCCTATGGCAACCACAAGGTCCCATAGCCTTACTATGGGAAAATGCTTGTCATCACCGTAGCGCCTTCAGTTTTGATCGGATCTTTCTAAACTTATATGTAAGGTGACTGGGGATAAAGTCTCGGATGAGTTCGAAAACCGGCCAAGTTGGCCCATTTATCATAGAGTTACGTCCCTTTGATTGCTGAAAATGCCCATTTTCGACCTTGTCATCACCGTAGCCCCTTCAGTTTTGATCGGATCTTTCTGAAACTTATATGTAATGTGGCTGGGGATAAAACCTCGGATGAGTTCGAAAACGGGCCAAGTCCGCCGATTTATCATAGAGTTACGTCCCTTTGATTGCTGAAAATTCCGATTTTTGACCTTGTCATCACCGTAGCCCCTTCAGTTTTGATCGGATCTTTCTGAAACTTATATGTAAGGTGGCTGTGGATAATATCTCGGATGAGTTCGAAAACCGACCAAGTCGGCCCTTTTATCCTAGAATAACATCCCTTTGATTTCTGAAAATGCTGATTTTTGACCTTGTCATCACTGTAGCCCTTTCAGTTTTGATCGAATCTTTCTGAAAGTTATATGTAAAGTGGCTGTGGATAAAATCTCGGATGAGTTTGAAAACCAGCCAAGTTGGTCCATTTATCACAGAGTAAGGTCCCTTTGATTGCTGAAAATGCCCATTTTTGACCTTGTCATCACTGTAGCCCTTTCAGTTTTGATCTGATCTTTCTAAAACTTATATGTAAGGTGGCTGTGGATAAAATCTCGGATGAGTTCAAAAACCGACCAAGTCGGCCCTTTTATCGTAGAGTAACGTCCCTTTGATTGCTGAAAATGCTGATTTTTGACCTTGTCATCACTGTAGCCCTTTCAGTTTTGATCGAATCTTTCTGAAACTTATATGTAAAGTGGCTGGGGATAAAATCTCGGATGAGTTCGAAAACCAGCCAAGTTGGTCCATTTATCACAGAGTAACGTCCCTTTGATTGCTGAAAATGCCGATTTTTGACCTTGTCATCACCGTAGCCATTTCAGTTTTGATCGGATCTTTCTGAAACTTATATGCAAGGTGGCTGGGGATAAAGCCTCGGATGAGTTCGCATACCGGCAAAGGTGGCCGATTTATCATAGAGTTACGTCCCTTTGATTGCTGAAAAAGCCGATTTTTGACCTTGTCATCACTGTAGCCCCTTCAGTTTTGATCGGATCTTTCTGAAACTTATATGTAAGGTGGCTGTGGATAAAATCTCGGAGGAGTTCGAAAACCGACCAAGTCGGCCCTTTTATCGTAGAGTAACGTCCCTTTGATTGCTGAAAATGCTGATTTTTGACCTTGTCATCACTGTAGCCCTTTCAGTTTTGATCGAATCTTTCTGAAACTTATATGTAAAGTGGCTTGGGATAAAATCTCGGATGAGTTCGAAAACCAGCCAAGTTGGTCCATATATCACAGAGTAACGTCCCTTTGATTGCTGAAAATGCCGATTTTTGACCTTGTCATCACCGTAGCCCTTTCAGTTTTGATCGGATCTTTCTGAAACGTATATGCAAGGTGGCTGGGGATAAAGCCTCGGATGAGTTTGCATACCGGCAAAGGTGGCCTATTTATCATAGAGTTAGGTCCCTTTGATTGCTGAAAATGTTGATTTTTGACCTTGTCAACACTGAAGCCCCTTCAGTTTTGATTGGATCTTTCTGAAACTTATATGTAAGGTGGCTGGGGATATAACCTCGGATGAGTTTGAAAACCGGCCAAGTTGCCCCATTAACTATATAGTTATGTCCCTTTGATGGCTGAAAATGTTGATTTTTTACCTTGTCATCACCGTAGTCCCGTCAGTTTTGATCGAATCTTTCTGAAACCTATATGTAAGGTGACTGGAGATAAAACCTAGGATGAGTTTGAATACCGGCCAAGTTGGCCCATTTATCATTGATTTACGTCCCTTTGATTGCTGAAAATGCCGATTTTTGACCTTGTCATCACCATAGCCCCTTCAGTTTTGATAGGATCTTTCTGAAACTTATATGTAAGGTGGCTGGGGATAAAATCATGGATGAGTTCGAAAACAGGCCAAGTCAGCCCATTTATCGTAGAGTTCTGTCCCTTTGATGGCTGAAAATGTTGATTTTTGACCTTGTAATTACTGTAGCCCCTTCAGTTTTGATCGGATTTTTCTGAAACTTATATGTAAGGTGGCTGGGGATGAAACCTCGGATGAGTTCGAAAACTGGCCAAGTCGGCTCATTTATTTTAGAGTAACATCCCTTTGATTGCTAAAAATGCCAAATTTTGACCTTGTCATCACCGTAGCCCCATCAGTTTTGATCGGATCTTTCTGAAACTTATATGTGAGGTGGCTGGGAATAAAATCTTGGATGAGTTTGAATACTGGCCAAGTCTGATCGAATCTTTCTGAAACTTACATGTAAGGTGGCTGGGAATAAAACCTCAGGTGAGTTCGAATACCGGCCAAGTCAGCACATTTATCATAGAGTGACGTGCCTTTGATTGCTGAAAATGCCTATTTTCGACATTGTTATCACTGCTGCCCCTTTAGTTTTGAACGGATCTTCATGAAACTTACAAACAAGGAAGTCAGGCAGAAAGCTTGGAGGAGTTTGAAAACTCTTGTTTTTGAACTTGTCATCACCATAGCCACTTCAGTTTAGATAGGATCTACTTAGCAAGTCAGGAATAAAAGCTTGAATGAGTTTGAAAACCAGTGAGGTCAGCCTGTTTATCATAGAGTTAAATTCTACTTGATTTTCAGAAAATGCATACCCTGTCATCACCATGTCCTCCCATAAAGCCTTCAGTAAAGGTTGGCACTTCCTTAAACTTTGAATCTGTTAGCTCAGGTGAGCGATACAGGACCAAGCTAGCTTGGTCCTCTTGTTTTAGTTATCTCCCCTTCCAATAAAGTAGAGTGACTACCTTGTGATGACCATAACTCAAATATCCTTTAAGATATATTGATGATACCTTGCACAGTTGTTCACAAGGCCGAGACAAGAACAGAAGAACCACAACTCTGGGTGCCAGGGTTTTTGAGTTATCTCCCTTTTGAATAATATAGAATCACTGGCCACATCTCCAATACTCTTTGAAATATATTGATGGTACTTGGTACAGTTGTACATGAGGTTAAGCAGGTGTGTCACGTGCAAGAACCACAATTCTGGGTGCCCTGGTTTTTTAGCTCACCTGTCACATAGTGAAGAGGTGAGCTTTTGGGATCACTTTTTGTCCGTCGTCTGTCGTGGGTGTGGGCGTGTGTGCGTGCGTAAACTTTTTCTTCAAATGACATCTCCTCCTAAACCACTGATCGGATTTTAACCAAACTTCACAGGAATGATCCTTAGGTGGTCTCCTTTCAAATGTTCAAATGGTTCCGGTCCATTTCTCATCTAGGTCACTGGAGCTAAAAATAGATTTTTAAAATGAAAACTTTAAAAATCTTCTTCTCTGAAACCGAAAGGCCCAGGTCTTCGATATTTGGTATGAAGCTTCATCTAGTGGACCTCTACCAAGATTGTTCAAATTAAGGCCCTTGGGCCAGAAATGCCCCCACCCCGGGGGCCTTTGGGTTTACATAGGCTTATATAGGGAAAATCTTTAAAAATCTTCTTCTCTAAAACCACAAGGCCCAGGTCTTTGATATTTGGTGTGAAGCTTCACCTAGTTGACCTCTACCAAGATTGTTCAAATTTTAGCCCCAGTGCCAAAAATGCCCCCGCCCCGGGGGCCTTTGGTTTTACATAGGCTTATACAGGGAAAATCTTTAAAAATCTTCTTCTCTGAAGCCGAAAGGCCCAGGTCTTAGATATTTGGTATGAAGCTTTATCTAGTGGACCTCTACCAAGATTGTTCAAATTATGCCCCCGCCCCAGAGCCTTTGGGTTTACAAAGGCTTATATAGGGAAAATCTTTAAAAATCTTCTTCTCTGAAACCACAAGGCCCAAGTCTTTGATATTGGGTGTGAAGCTTCACCTGGTGAACCCCTACCAAGATTGTTCAAATTATAGCCCTGGGGCCAAAAATGCCCCCGCCCCGGGGGCCTTTGGTTTTACATATGTTTATACAGGGAAAATCTTTAAAAATCTTCTATGAAATCGAAGACTCAGATCTTTGATATATGGTGTGAAGCTTCATCTAGTGGACCTCTACCAAGATTGTTCAAATTATAGCCCTAGGGCCAAAAATGCCCCCGCCCCAGGGGCCTTTGGGTTAACATAGGCTTATTTATCTGTCAGATTTCCCCCCTAGAACTTCAGTTAAATAAAGCTAATTCTTTTGATACCGAGGCCTCGTTTTTGGATTTTCATCTATCTATTGTAGATGGATTTGTTTCGTGCAAAATTTATGATAAACGCGATTAATTTGATTTTGAGATTGTAAATTTTCCTTTTTTGGATGGTGATGTTCCTCGTGCGCCATCCTATGGCGTTTATATTTCGCAATTAATTTGATTTGCTAGAGTGTGTAGTCATGTAACTGACTTCAACACTCGTAATAAATTATTAACGGCTAAACTCCTAAATCAGGGTTATCGGTACCATAAACTACGCAAAGCCTTTTCAAAATTTTATAGACGCCATTCTGATTTAATTTCAAAATTCAATATTGGACTTAAATCTCTTCTGCAACAAGGTCTATTGGAACCCGAATTTTATGGTGACTTAGTATATAAATTCAGAACAATATATAACCGCAATGACTTCAGCACCCAATTTCGTAAAATCATTCTTCGATATAAAAAGATTGGGTACAACATGGATATTATACGACAGACTGCATGCATGGTAGTTAACCCAATCACAGTTGGCAACTTTGCTTCCCTCTTTAATTGCACGCCGGTGGGTCAGGCCTCAGATTCCATGACGGCTCCAACGTAAAGGCTTATTGAGAATTAGAGAGATCTAATTCAAGGTAATGTTGGTTGGTGCCTGATGCTCTGTCTCTGGTCGGGCCCATCGGAGTCTAACTGTTGGTTTTCTTTTGCTCCAGCATTTCAGTGGTTTCTTGCTGTCGAGTCCTCACCATTGTCTCACCTCTGTGGTTCTTTGATTTTTGTGTTCACGGAGATGTTGCACTAATGAGTTAGGAGGCCTTCATGCGGACTGAACAAATTATTTGTCTAAATCGCGAAGGAGGTAAGGGCGAGGATTGTGGCCACGTAAAATCGATTTAAGCCCCCCAGTGGAAATCTTCCACTGACCGTTCCAAGGCGGCTCTTCTGTGGCGGTTCGTTTGTGTTGTTGTTTGTTGCTTGCTGTGTGTCACTTGTGTCTTTTAATTTTGGATGGTCATATGGCCATTTTGTGGGAAAGTAACTGTCCTTATGGCCTTCCTTTATTTAGGTTTCCATTATGGTCTGGTCGCTTAATGTTTGTATTTCTTTCCCTTTGGTTTCTTTAATGGGTGGAGTAAGTTAATTTTTTTTTTTTTTTGGTTTGGGTTTTACGGCCCTTTCAAGATTATTTCACTCATATCGAGCCGATCGTTAATCAGAGGTGGGCGAAAACCGGAGTACCCGGAGAAAAACCACCTGACCTTCCGTTGCAGAACTTGGCGTCTCACACGTGACCCGAGCGAGGCTCGAACGAGTAAGTTAATTATACCCCCGGCGTATGCCATGGGGGTATATAGTTTTTGTCTTTTCCGTCTGTCTGTCCGTAAACAATTATTTTGTGTCAAAGATATCTCGGGAACTGCTTCACATAGAAACTTGAAATTTTGTACACATGATCAGTATGACTACTTGTATTGTGGGAAAGAAAATAAGGGCCAAGGGGTCAGGCCTTTTAGAGTTATTTCCCTTTGTAGTTCGGCACTGGCCGGGGGTATACGTGCCCCACTGGGCACTTTTGTCTAGTTGTATTAATTCCTGATCTTTGTTTTACTTCTACTTTATATAGGGAAAATCTTTAAAAATCTGCTTCTCTATAACCAAAAGGCCCAGGTCTTTGATATTTGGTGTGAAGCTTCACCTAGTGGACCTCTACCAAGATTGTTCAAATTATAGCCATAGGGCCAAAAATGCACCCGCCCCGGGGGCCTTTGGTTTTACATAGGCTTATACAGGGAAAATATTTAAAAATCTTCTTCTCTGAAACCGAAAGGCCCAGGTCTTCGTTATTTGGTATGAAGCTTCATCTAGTGGACCTCTACCAAGATTGTTCAAATTATGGCCCTTGGGCCAGAAATGCCCCCGCCCCAGGGGCTTTTGGGTTTACATAGGCTTATATACGGAAAATCTTTAAAAATCTTCTTATCTAAAACCACAAAGCCTAGGTCTTTGATATTTGGTGTGAAGCTTCAACTAGTGGACCTCTACCAAGATTGTTCAAATTATAGCCCTAGGGCCAAAAATGCCCCCGCCCTGAGGGCTTTTGGTTTTACATAGGCTTATACAGGGAAAATCTTTAAAAATCTTCTCTGAAACCGCAAGGCTCAGATCTTTGATATTTGGTGTGAAGCTTCATCTAGTGGACGTCTACCAAGTTTGTTCAAATTATAGCCCTGGGGCTTAAAATGCCCCCGCCCCCTGGGCCTTTGGTTTTACAAAGGCTTATATTGGGAAATTCTTTAAAATCTTCTCTGAAACCGCAAGGCCCAGGTCTTTGATATTTGGTGTGAAGCTTCACCTAGTGGACCTCTACCAAGATTGTTCAAATAATAGCCCTGGGGCCCAAAATGACCCCGCCCCTGGGGGCCTTTGGTTTCACAAAGGTTTATACAGGGAAAATCTTTAAAAATCTTCTCTGAAACCGCAAAGCTCAGATCTTTGATATTTGGTGTGAAGCTTCATCTAGTGGACCTCTACCAAGATTGTTCAAATTATAGTCCTGGGACCAAAAATGCCCAAATCACCGGGGCCCTTTGATTTTTCATAGACTAATATAGGGAAAATATTTAAGAATCTTCATCTCTGAAACCACAAGGCTCAGGTCTTTGATGTTTGGTATGAAGCCTCACCTAGTATAGCCCTTGGGCCAAGAATGTAATAGAGACACTGATTCTCAGGTGAGCGATTCAGGGCCCTCTGGGCCCATTGTTTAAGTATATCCCCTGACAATATAACCTTGTGATGGCCATAACTCCAATACCCTTTGAGATATAATGATGGAACTTGGCACAATTGCATACAAGGTTGAGACGGCGCTTCATGCCTAAGAACCACAACTCTTGGTGCTATGATATTTGAGTTATCTCCTTCCAATATAACAGGATGACCACCTTGTGATCACTGTACCTCCAATACCCTTTGAGACATTGGTGGTTCTTGATGCAGATGAACATGAGGTTAAGCAGGTGTGTCATGCTCAAGAATTACAACTCTGGGTGCTCTGGTTGGTTTTTTAGTTATCTCCCCAGACAATATAACCTTGTGATGGCCATAACTCCAACACCCTGTGAGATATATTGAAGGAACTTTGTGCAATTTTTACAAGGTACAGAAGGGGTGTCATGTGCAAGAACCACAACTGTTGGTGCTGTGGTATTTGAGTTATCTACCCTTCCCGTATAACAGTATGACCAGCTTGTGATCACCATATCTCCAATACCGATTGAGACATATTGATGGTACTTTGTACAGAAATACATGAGCTTAAGCAGGCATGTCATGCACAAGAACCACAATTCTGAGTGCCCTGGTCTTTGAGTTATCACCCCTGACAGTATAATCTTGTGGTGGCCATAACTGCAATACTTTTGTGATATATTGCTGGTTTAATTGTGGTGCACTTTCTATTGGTGAACCATATTGGCTTTTGGTCGGGTGATTTGCCATCTCTTTTGATGGCTATTTTTATGCTCCCCGAAGAATTTCAGGGAAGCATATAGTTGCCGTTTTGTCGATGCGTCCGTGTGTCTGTGCTGCTCTTGTCCACGCGAATTCTCAGAAACTACTGGTCGGATTTCAATGAAACTTCATGGGAATATTAAGTATCGAAGGTGGATGCGCATATCACCTGCATGTTTTGGTTCGATGATTATTCCAAGAGTTATGGCCCTTTGATGAATTATGCATGAGTATATAGGGTACTGTTCGTGTCCACGCGAATTCTCAGCAACTACTTGCAGAAATTCAACGAAACTTCAATGGAATCTTAAGCAGCAATAGGTGTTGCGCATATTATCCATTCTATCCGGTTAGATGATTTGTCTCAGAGTTATGGTACTTTGTTTAATGCTGCAGTGTAAGGTCACTGTGACCATTTTTAGAAAAAAATTTGTCATCACTCTGGTACCTACATTTATTGATGAATTTTAATATAACTTCACACAAATATTCCTTATGACAATATCTCGATTTCGACTTTCAAGGTCATGGCCTCAAGGTCAAGGTCACTGTGGCTATTTTTAGAAAAAACTTTGTCATCGCTCTAGCGCCTACATTTCTTCACCGATTTCAATATAACTTCACACAAATTTTGGTATGATAATATCTTAAGCATGTTTGACTTTCAGGGTCTTGGCTCAAGGTCAAGGTCACTGTGACTGTTTTTAGAAAAACTTTGTTTTCGCTCTAGTGCCTTCATTTATTTATGGATTTTTATATAATTTCACATAAATGTTGAGTATGATAATATCTCGAGCAAGTTCAACTTTCAGGTTCCTGGGTTCAAGGTCACTGCGGCTATTTTTAGATAAAAAACTTTATCATCGCTCTAGCGTCGTCATTTACTGATGGATTTTAATATAACTTCACACAGATGTTGGGTATAATAATATCTCGAGCAAGTTCAACTTTCAGGATCCTGCAGTCATGGTCAAGGTCACTGGTTATTTTTAGAAAAAAAAAAACTGTGTCATCGCTCTGGTGCCTACATTTATTGATGGATTTTAATATAATTTCACACAATTGTTGGGTATGATAATATCTCGAGCAAGTTTGACTTTCAGGGTCCTGGCCTCAAGGTCAAAGTCACTGCAGCTATTTTTAGAAAAAACTTTGTCATTGCTCTAGCGTCACCATTTGCTGATGGATTTTAATATAACTTCACACAAATGTTGGGTATAATAATATCTCGAGCAAGTTCAACTTTCAGGATCCTGGGCTCAAGGTAAAGGTCACTGTGGCTATTTTAGAAAAAACTTTGTCATCGCTCTAGTGCCTACATTTTTATGTATGGATTTAAATATAATTTCACACAAATGTTGGGTATGATAATATCTCGAGCAAGGTTGACTTTCAGGGTCCTGGGCTCAAGGTCAAGGTCACTGCAGCTATTTTTAGAAAAAAACTTTGTCATCGCTCTAGTGTCGTCATTTGCTGATGGGTTTTAATATAACTTCACACAAAATATCTCGAGCAATTTGACTTTTAGGGTCAAGGTCAAGGTCACTGCAGCTATTTTTAGAAAAAAACTTTGTCATCGCTCTAGTGTCGTCATTTGCTGATGGGTTTTAATATAACTTCACACAAAATATCTCGAGCAATTTTGACTTTTAGTGTCCTGGGCTCAGGGTCAAGGTCACTGCGGTTATTTTTAGAAAAAAACTTGTTGGAGGTAGATATCTTTCCAACTGTAAATGGAGTTCCATTGCACACAGCCTTTCATTATCAACCTCTCATCATTCTGATATGACTGAACTACTGCTAAAATGATGTAAAATCGCAAGTCATCCATCTACATTAGAGTTGCAGTTAAAATGGATCAAAGTGAAAGAAGCTAGTCTTGGCAGATGGTCAAAATGATCTTTTTTTGACAGTCAATGGGGATAGGATCAGATCCATTTTTGAACCCGTCTGATTTTTTATATGCATGTAAAGGCACCCAATACGGAACCATACCTATGAGGATTGCGTCTGTGTACGAGAGTAAGTTTTCAATAATTTGTATTAAACAGCTTTACCCAATTGATATAGCTAAACTACCACCCAGGATCTTTTATTCCGACTTTGGTGTTGCTGATGTTTGTATGACAGTGCCATCAGGCAAGCTAATCTCTCCACCGACAGGTTTTGTTATACTCCATTTTGAAGTACAGTGAGTATACACAGTATACCACTCTTTTAACTAGGATAATGATTCCTGTTCCGACTATTGCACCTTCGGGGAGCATCCATCAGTTTCACCCATATTCTTGATTTGCTTAAAACCATAGATTGTGGGTACTCCTCAGAACTGCCTTGATCAGGTGTTTCTAATGAGCACACACAATATATCAAGGCAGTTCTAACTAGTACTTGCAATCTACATTTGTAGCAAAAATAGGAATAATATTTCACATTTTCATAAGAAAATTGTCAGTTTTAGAGTCATACAAATGCTGCATGAGTGTGTTGTCTTAATGAAAGTTTTAGCTCACCTGGGTCAAAGGCTCCAGGAGAGCTTATAGTTTGGTAGTTCATCTACCCGTAATCTGCTCATCTGTCAGCATCTTTGACTAGGGATATCTTTGACCAGGTATATCTCTGCAGTCTATAGGCTGATCTTCATCATGTCTCATCTACAGCAGGCCCTTGGTGGGGTATTGATTGTATAAGCTTTTTATCGATTTTGAATGGAATGTGTGCTATGGCAACCACAAGGTCTAACAGACTTACAATGGGAAACATAGCACCTTCAGTTTGGACTGGATCGTTCTGAAGCTTACATATAAGATTTTGTTTGTTTGACGTCCCCATCAACACTTTTTAGGACATTTTGGAGGTACTTCCAATTTTGTGGGACTTTTACCTGACATTGAGATGAAATGACATCACAAGCACAACCATCCAAACAAACCAATAGGGTATAAATGCAGGAATGGTACGACTCACACCACTTTGCCTGGGCAGGCTAAGACCTTTTAAGTGGTTTACCAGTACTCATGTATGACCAGTTTCAATTATGCATGGAAGCATCAGGCAGCCCAGGCCATTTCTCCAAGCCCCGATGGACAGAGGAAATTACATAAAAGTAGTCTGGGGATAAAAGCTCGGATAAGTTACTAAGCTGGCATTTCGGCCTATTAATCATGTAATTCTGTCCCCTTGATTGATCAAAATGCCTAAATTTTGACCTAGTCATCATTGTGCCCTTCAGTTTGGATTGGATCTTTGTGAAAATTATGTATAATTAAGTCAGGGATAAAAGCTCGGACGAGTTAAAAAAACAAACTGGCTGTGTCAGCATATTAATCCCCTTTTTTGCTGAAGATGCCTATTTTTGAGCTTGTCATCACCATAAGCTTTGATTGAATCTTGCTGTCCCCATTATGCAAGCACACCTTTACAAATAAATTGCCGAAAAAATGAAAATTTTATGATAAAAAATTGTGATATTTTTCTTATTTGTGCTTGAAATATAGATTAAGGGCACTTGTTAGAAACGCCTCAACGTAGTCGAAACACGGAGTGAGTGAGTGAGTGTTTGAGTTTTACGTCCCACCAACAGCTAAGGTCATACGGAGACAGGACCTCGGTTTAAAGACTCATCCGAATGTCTGGAGAAGCCCGGGATCGATCCTGCGACCCCTGGTTTACAAGGCGAGTAGCGTAACCACTACACCACGGAGGCTTCTAAAACACGGAGTGACAAAAGTAACTAAAACGGACAACAGGTAAACTTAGTTAGCAGAATTTCTCAAAAAGGTGGTGACTTAGAATATCCAAACCGAACTAAAAAGGAGCAATATACACAAAGGGGGACAGAATAAGAATCACCAATATTACAAACATTAAACTGGAAGGACAAACATAACTAAAAATCAACAACCAAAAAGGGTGAAGAATCAGAATTATCAACATTTGTTTTTTTATTTGAGGTTTAAAGTCCCCGTCAACACTGTATAGGTCATTTTGGAGACATTGCTTCCAATTTTGTGGGACTTTTACCCGCCATTGAGATGAAATGACATATCAATCTCTGCCGCCAAATGAAACCAATAGGGTTTATAAGCATGGAGGGGCCGACTCGCACCGCTCTGCCTGGACAGGCTTACACTACCACTGAACTTTCTAAATTATTAACTTCCTGTCTTACTGCTATTAAAATGCATGTGATTAAATATTGTGATAAAGTCTTTGAAAGGTCAGGAAGAAATCTGTTTTGTTCTATAAAAATTCGAATGAGGTTTTAAATAAATTGAAATCCAGACGTTTTCGTGCTTCAAGTCTGTCTACTTTTTTCCACTCTTCACACTACACTTCCTCATAATCTTATAAAAGAAAATCTTAATGATTTAATTGAATGGGCTTTTCACAGAGAAGATTTTCTCTATCTTGCATGTAATGTCAGAAATGCATTTTTTACTTCTAAAGAGCATAAGAATTATACACTTTCGTCATGTGAGAAAGTGTGTGATGCCCTCACCTTTCTACTTGACAATATTTATATTAGATTCGGTACTAAGTTATTTAGACAAATTGTGGATATTCCGATGGGTACGAATTGCGCACCTCTTGTGGCTGATCTGTTCTTGTATTGTTATGAAAGAGACTTCATGTTGTCGCTTTCCATTGATAACGTATCTGAAATTATTGAAGCTTTTAGTTCTACACTTAGATATTTAGATGATTTATTAAATATTGACAATACTTACTTTGATGGTTTGATCAGTCAGATTTATCCCCTAGAACTTCAGTTAAACAAGGCAGATTCCTTTGCCACCGAGGCCTTCTTTATGGATTAACATTTATCTATTGTAGATGGATTTGTTTCTTGCAAAATTTATGATAAACACGATGATTTTGATCTCGACATTGTAAATTTTCCTTTTTTGGACGGTGATATTCCTCGTGCGACATTGTACGGGTTTATATTTCGCAGTTAATTCAATTCGCTAGAGTGTCTAGTCATGTATCCGACTTCAAAACTCGTAATAAATTATAAACCGCTAAACTTCTTAATCAGGGGTATCGGTATCATAAACTACGTAAAGTATTTTCTAAGTTTTGTAGACGTCATTCAGATTTGATTTCTAAATTCAATGTTGGACTTAAAACACTTCTGCAACAGGGCCTATCGGAACCCGAATTCTATGGTGACTTAGTATATAAATTTAGAAAAATACATACCTGTATTGAGTTTAGTACACAATTTCGTAAAATCGTTCGTCGATATATAAAGATTGGGTACAACATAAATGTTATAAAACAGGCTGCATGCATGGTGGTTAACCCAATCACGCTTGGCAACTTTGCTTCCCTCCTTGACTGAAAACCGGTGGGGCGGGCTTAAGATTATATGACGGTTCCAGCGTAAAACATACTTGGAATTTCTATTTTATATTAGTATTCTTTATGGTAGTTGGCGCCTAATGCTCCGTCTTTGGTCGGGCCCCTGGGAGTCTAACTGTTGGTTTTCTTTCGCACCAGCAATTCTGTTGTTGTATGCTGTCGAGTCCTCAACCTTGTTTCATCTCTCTAGTTTTTTTTTATTTGTACGTTCTCGGAGATGTTACACTCATGTGTTAGGAAGCCGTCATGCAGGCTTAACAAAGTTAGTGTATACCGCGACAGAGGTAAGGCGAGGATTATGTCAATGTATAATCGATTTAAGCCCCCCCCCCCAGTGGAATTCTTTCCACTGACAGTTCCAAGGCGGTTCTTCTGTTGCGGTTTATTTATGTTGTTGTTTGTTACTTACTGTGTGTATCACTTGTGTCTTTTTATTTTGGATGGCCATTTGGCCATTTTGTGGGAAAGTAACTGTCCTTAAGGCCTTCCTATGTTTAGGTTTCCATTATGGCCTGGTCGCTTCATGTTTGTGTTTCTTTCCCTTTGGCGTCTTTGATGGGTGGAGTAAGTTAATTGTATCGATTCCTGATCTTTGTTTTACTTCTACTTTAGATCCTCTAAGCTGTTTACCAGTACTCGTGTGCCAGTCGGTTTCAGCTCAGCCCATCTATTTCTTCAAGCCCCGATGGGCGGGGGCCAAGAATTATCAACGTAATAATTATATCATTAGGGAAAGAATCAGAACCACCAACATAAAACATGAAGGACGCCTTAGGGACAAAATTTAACCTTGCCGTAAGATAGGTCAAGGTCAACCCAGCGTCATCATTTTTAGTTTTTTTTTGTAGGGCTCGAGTACCTTGTGCACTCTACCGAGTTTCAAGGCCATTTGCCTTATGGTTCTGGAGAAGAAGATTTTTTATCTTGGTTATGCGACCTGGACAAATTATATACACTCAAATTCCCATGAAGCATATATGTATAAAATATGATTTCAATTTGCCTTGTGGTTTCTGATGAGATGTTTTTAAATTCTGATGATCATTCAATCCCTGTGGCATTCAGCCAATGCCATTGAATGACCTTGACTTTTGACATTCAGAGAGGTCAATGTAAGTCTTATTTTCATTAAATAAACTAAGATTGAATTGCATACAAGCACTATTTTACCTTTTCCCCATTCAAATGCCTTAGGAACCAAATTTGACCTTGCCGTAAAGAAGGTTTCGTCAACCCAGGGTCATCATTTATATAATTTTTGCAGGGCTCGAGTCCATTTTGCCAAGTTTCCAGGTCAACTGACATAAGGTTCTGGAGAAGAAGATTTTAAAGGGTTTTTACCTTATATGGGCATTGACAAATTATATAAACTTTAGTTCCCATGATGCATAGATATTCTATATAATATATGACTTAAGTTGACCTTGTGGTTTCTGAGATATTTGAAATTTTGATGGCCATTCAATCCTTGTGACCTTCAGCCAATGTCATTGAGTGACCTTGGCCTTTGACATTCATAGAGGTTCACATGGAGCGTGATAGCTCAGTGGTTAGTGCACTTGCCTCTGATGCTAGAGGTCCCGGGTTCGATCCCCGGCAGCGGCGATAAAATTTCGGTGTCCGAACACGCTCCATTGTCATTATTTGCAGAGATGAATGTCATAAATTGCACCGTCCTTCGGATCGGGACGTTAACTGGAGGCCCCCTGAGCAGGGAGAACCATCCCCGGTGCAGGTCAAAGATCCCTACCGTAATTACATGATTACTATGTAGGCTTTCACCCTGCAAAGTCGAAGTAAAACAAAAACCAGGAATCGATACAATTAACTTACTCCGCCCATCGAAGACACCAAAGGGAAAGAAACACAAACATGAAGCGACCAGACCATAATGGAAACCTAAACAAAGGATGGCCATAAGGACAGTTACTCTCCCACAAAATGGGGAAATGGACATCCAAAAATAAAAAGACACAAGTGATACACACACTGAGTAGTAACAAACAACAACATAAATAAACCGCCACAGAAGAACCGCCTTGGAACGGTCAGTGGAAAGAATTCCACTGGGGGGGGGAGGGGTTAAATCGATTTTACGTGGCCACAATCCTCGCCCTTACTTCCGTCGCGATTTAGACAAATAATTTGTCCGATTGAGACAAATAATTCCGTCGCGATTTAGACAAATAATTTGCAAACCTGGAGTGTATGTAATGTACACCTGCGGTAATGGTCAAATTTGACCTACGCAGTATCAGTAGATAGTAGATAGATAGATAGACATATAAGTCATATTTTCATTTCATAAACTATGATTGAATTGCATACAAGCACTATTTTACCCTTTCCCCAGTCAAATGCCTAAGGGACCAAATTTGACCCTCCCGTCAAGTAGGTTAAGGTCAACCCAGGTTCATCTTTTATATAACTTTAGTAGGGCTTGAGTCCCTTTTGCTGTCTTCCAAGTTTCAAGGTCATCTGACTTACGATTCTAAACAAGAAGCTTTTTAAAACTTTTCAGTGGTTTGTTGCTGTCGAGTCCTCACCGTTGTTTCATCTCTGTGGTTGTTTGATTATTTGTGTTAACGGAGATGTTGCACTGATGAGTTAGGAGGCCTTCATGCGGACTGAACAAATTATTTGTCTAAATCGCGACGAAAGTATGGGCGAGGATTGTGGCCATGTAAAATCGATTTAAGCACCCCCCCCCCCCCCCCAGGGGAATTCGTTTCCGCTGACCGTTCCAAGGCGGTTCTTTTGTCCCGGTTTATTTGTGTTATGGTTTGTCTTTGGGTGTTTGTGTCGCTTAAATTATTTTATTTTGGATAGCCTATTTGCCATTTTGTGGGAAAGTAACTGTCCTTTTGACTTTCCGCTGTTGGTGTTACCATTAGGGTCTGTTGTTTCGTGTTTTGTGTTTCTTTCCCTTAGGTGTCGCTGATCGGAGCTGTGGGTTAATTGTATCGATTCCTGATCATTGCCTCTACTTCTATTTTAACTAAGATGGGCATGGCGGCCATCTTGGTCATGTGACCTAAACCAATTATATAAACTTTAGTTCCCGTGAGGCATAGATGCTGCATATATAGTATGACTCTCACTGTCCCAGTGGTTTCTGAGTAAAAGGTTTGAAAGTGTAGAGGGCTGACGGACAACGGACTATTGGTTTAGTATAAGCTCACTTTGTCAGCATTCGGCTCAGGTGAGCTAAAATGTTAAGATTGTTTTACATGAAACTTTTCATCTTTTGGGTGGTAAAATTTTCAATGTATCTGAATAGGCGTGTTTTCGCAAAGAACTGTTTTATCCGACAAATCAGCTCTCTGACGGCTACGTCACAAAAAATTGTCTAATGGATTGTTCTAAATCCTGTCTTGGATTTAATTTAATTAATTGTTATTTATTTCTTTTTATTTGTTTTTGTTGTCAAAATGTCTATTTTTTTCACTGATCAGGTGAATGCATCTCTGGTGGTTTGTCGAATTTACAAGATCAGGGAAAATAAATCCTCCCTGTTTGAGCAGAGACCAAAGCGATTGGTATACTCTGAAATGGATACTGTTTTATTATTTCTCGATTGTTTGTTAGAAGCGTTTTGATGTGGTGGTATCAGCGTGTGGTAACACTATGTTTTGTGCAGAAATTATAAAACTAATGTATCATCATGTCAACAGGTCCATGTAAAGAACGTCCCTCTATTCCCACATTTTATAGAGGAAACTTGAGTTTACAGGGGTAAACATTATTTTTTTTATTTCTGCTGCCAGACAGAGCTTGTGGTTTCTCATTGGAACTGCATCAATGAGGCACTCCCGAATGCTAAACCCCCTAGTTGAAAGTCTTTTGCCAACCACCCACGCCCCATTATAGGTCTTCTAATGGGAAATCTTTGGCCAGCCCTCCACTCCCAACTCCTCGCCCCTCAACTCCCAACTGCTAAGTCTTCTGATGGGAAGGCTATTGCCGCACCTTCACGCCCCACGGCTAATTCTTCTGATGGGAAGTCTATGGCCGTCCCTCCACTCCCTTTCTGATGGGAAAACATTGGCCGACCCTTTAGTAACCCATGTACCGCAGATACCATGCAGTAATAAATTTTAAATTCTTGCAAATCTAAATCAGAGAATAGACGGGAAGTCTTTGACCGCCCCACCTTGCCTCACTGCTAAGTTCTAATGGGAAGTCTTTGGTCGCTCCTCCACTCCCAACTACTAAGTCTTCTGATGGGAAGTCTTTTGCCGCCCCTTCACGCCCCACTGCTAAGTCTTCTGATGGGAAGTCTTTGCCTCCAACCCCCCACCCGACACTCCGAACTGCTAAAAATAGAAGTGAAGGGAATGATCATGAACCGATACAACTAATCCACAGCTCCAATCAGAGACACCAAAAGAAAAGAAACACAAACATGAAATAACTAGACCCTAATGGAAACATCAATAGCGAAAAGCCAAAAGGACAGTTACTTTGCCACAAAATGGCCAATGGGCTATCATAGACAAAAATACAAGCGATACACACACTCAAAGACAAACCATAACAAAAATAAACCGCGACAGAAGAACCACACTGGAACGGTCAGTGGAACGAATTCCACTTGGGGGCTTAAATCGATTTTACACGGCCGCAGTCCTCGCCCTAATTTAATCAGTGCAACATCTCCGAGAACAGAAAATTGCAACAACCACAGAAATGAAACAATGGCGAGGACTCGACAGCAAGAAACCACTGAAATGCTGGAGGAAAAGAAAAAACAACAGTATGACTCCGATGGGCCCAATCAGAGACAGAGCATCAGGCACCAACCAACATTACATAGAATTAAATTCTTTCTAATTGTCAGTATGCTTTTACGCTGTAACCGTTATAGAATCTGAGGCCTGACCCTTTGGCGTGCAATTAAAGAGGGGAGCAAAGTTGTCAACCGTGATTGGGTTAACTACCATGCATGCAGTCTGTCATATAACATTTATGTTGTACCCAATCTTTTTATATCGAAGGATAATTTTAAGAAATTGGGTGCTGAAGTCATTGCGGTTATATATTTTTCTGAATTTATATTCTAAGTCACCATAAAATTCGGATTCCGATAGACTTTGTCGAAGAAGAGATTTTAAGTCAACATTGATTTTTAAATTAAATCGGAATGACGTCTATAAAATTTTGAAAAGGCTTTGCTGTGTGTATCACTTGTGTCTTTTTATTTTATTTTATATGGCCATTTTGTGGGAAAGTAACTGTCCTTATGGCCTTCCTTTGTTTAGGTTTTCATTATGGTCTGGTCTCTTAATGTTTGTGTTTCTTTTCCTTTGGTGTCTTTGATGGGTGGAGTAAGTTAATTGTATCGATTCCTGATCTTTGTTTACTTCTACTTTGCTTAGTTTATGATACCGATAAATATGATTAAGAAGTTTAGCAGTTAACAAATTATTACGAGAGTTGATGTCAGTACCATGACTAGACACTCTGGCAAATCAAATTAATTGTGAAATATAAACCCCATAGGATGCCGAACGAGGAAAACCATCATCCACGAAAGGAACATTTACATTCTAAAATCAAAATCATCGCGTTTATCATAAATTTTGCAGGAAGCAAACCCATCTACAATAGATAGATGTTAATCCAAAATAGGAGCCTCGGTATCAGAAGAATTTGCTTTATTTAACTGAAGTTCTGGAGGTGAGGGGGGGGGGGGCATTAAGTTTGACTGATCAAACCATCGAAATAGGTATTGTCAATATTTAATAAATCAGCCAAATATCTAGAATTCGAGCTAAAGGCTTCAAAGATTTCAAACTGTTTTCTAACGGAAAAATAGAAGTGAAGGCAATGCTCAGGAATCGATACAATTAACCCACAGCTCCCATCAGAGACTTCAAAGGGAAAGTAACACAAACATGAAACAACAAACCCTAATGGAAACATCAATAGCGGAAAGCAAAAATGACAGTTACTTTCCCACAAAATGGCCAATTGGCTATCCAAAACAAAATAATACAAGCGATACAAACACTCAAAGACAACCATAACGAAAATAAACATCGACAGAAGAACCGCCTCTTTCATAACAAACAAGAACAGATCAGCCACAAGGGATGCGCAATTCGTACCCATCGGAATACCTACAGCTTGTCTAACTAACTTAGTGCCAAATCTTATGTAAATAGTGCAAGTAAAAAGGTGAGAGCTTCACATACTTTCTTACATGACCATAAAGTATAATTTTTATGCTCTTCAGCAGTGAAAAATTAGTTTGATGTAACTAAACTGAACTAATGTAACTAAACTGAAATTTTATGTAATAAATTCGTACGTTTCGGTTTCTTCACTTGGACAAACAATCAGTCAAGTACGTGAGCTCACGTGTCACTTTTTGTTTACTTGGACATTGGCGCTAAAACGCGAGTTCCACGACAGGCGGAAGCCACAAACTGAGCAGAACAATACAGGTGTTAAATGGCCAATCTGCCGAGCAAACATACTCAAGCGCTAAAGCCGACCATAGTGTCTGTTTGGCAGCGGTGTCCCATTTTGTGGGACAGTAAATGTCCTTTTGGCTTTCCGCTATTGATATTTCCGTTGGGGTCTGTTGTTCTTCTGATGGGAGCTGTCCATTCCTGATCATTGCCTTCACTGCTATTTTATAAGTCTACATCAAATGGTTTATAAATGGTTTCTTTATGTTATTTTCCATTTCTTATGTCCCCAAAATAATAGTGTTGGCAATGATCAGGCTTCGATTCAATTAACCCACAGCTCCGAACAGAGCCACCAAAGGGAAAGAAACACAAACATGCAACAACAAACCCTAATGTAAACATCAATAGCGGATGAGAGTACTTTCCCACAAAATGACCAATTGGCTATCCAAAACAAAATAATATAAGCGAAACAAACACACTCAAAGATAAACCATAACAAAAATAAACCGCGACAGAAGAACCGCTTTAGAACGGTCAGTGAAACGAATTCCACTGAGGGCGCTTAAATCGATTTTACGTGGCCACAATCCTCGCCCTTACTTCCGTCGCGATTTAGACACATTATTTGTTCAGTCCGCATGATGGCATCCTTACTCATCAGTGCAACCTCTCCGTGCACACAAAAATTCAAACAACCACATAGATTAAACAAAGGCGTGGACTCGACAGCAAGAACACACTGAAATGCTGGAGCAAAAGAACACCAACAATTTGACTCCGATGGGCCCGACCAGAGACAGAGCATCAGGCACCAACCAACATTACATAGAATTAGATCTCTCTAATTTTCAGTATGCCTTTACGCTGGAACCGTCATAGAATCTGAGGCCTGACCCACTGGCGTGCAATTAAAGAGGGAAGCAAAGTTGTCAACCGTGATTGGGTTAACTACCATGCATGCAGTCTGTCGTATAATATTTATGTTTTACCCAATCTTTTTATATCGAAGAATAATTTCATGACCCAAGCCCCAAAGGAACATAGCTCCCAGCGGCCGCACAACGTATGTGCATCATCGTATCAACGTGAGGTTGATACGACTTTGCTAATCTGTAAGATTGTTAGCAGTTTGGAAAAGCACAGAAGGTACAGAGCTAATTTTGAAATCTATGGCTTTACCATGAAAAATATGAGCAGCTACGTTTATCTTTCTTTCTACATTTTTTTTTCTTCGTCGATTTTTTAACCCCCAGAGACCTTGTCAACAAAATATCTAGAGAACGGCTTGATCTGCTACTGCCATTGTTATCATCATTTGAGCCCCGCCAAGCGAATTTGTGTCTTCGAGCATTCCGTCATGACAAATTTTAACTGCGCATGCCCAGCCATCCAGAGGGGCCAGGGATATGGCTTTCTGTCTGAAGGTTCCTCTTGATTCACTGCTTGTATGAGCGAGCAACGAAGGTTCTGGCGAGACTGCGCGGATGCGCAGGCTCGCCTGAACCTTCGCTGCTCGCATAGGCGATAAGTACCAAAATCGCTTGACGGGGCCCATAATTATTCCTCATAAATAAACTCCCTCAGTACTTTCAGTACTTTGACTTTTGTTCTATCTGTGATGGAAAACTCTGTTAGGAAACAGTGTTGCCCCTGATGCGTCTGATCTGGGTTTGCATCGCTTGCCTATGAGCCTTTTACGGGTTTCGATGTAAATATGGGTTAAATGTGTTTGCAATGGGTGCTTTTAAAAAGCAAAAATTCAAACTAAATACAGATTCTAAACGAAAGAATATGAATTTATATAATGTCGAGTCTGAAAACGTGAGCCGGGGATTGCCATAATTCTTTGATCTTTCAGAACACCCGTAATCTATGCTGTAATCATATGTTTAGAAAACAAATACTTTCATAGACCCTTCTTTGTTGCAAAATATTACATCTTTACGTGTAGGGAACGTTTTCTTTCAATATCAGGTACGGCTTACTATATAATTTTAAACTGAAGCACTGCAATTCTTGTCTCTTCGTTCTGTTAAATTTGCAGCAATTGTTTACCATAGGACAACTTTGTAGAAGAAATTGAAGGTTCAAAACGCGAGCCGGTTTGTTTAATCATTGCAGCCTAAAAACGGGAAATGTGCCCCGCCAAGCGAATTTGGGTCTTCGAGCATTCCGCCATGACAAACTTTAACTGCGCATGCCCAGCCATTCAGAGGGGCCAGGGATACGGCTTTCTGTCTGAAGGTTCCTCTTGATTTGCTGCTTGTATGAGCGAGCAGCGAAGGTTCTGGCTTGACGGGGCCCAAATATTGTTTTACATTTAGATTTCATTTCTAATAACCCTGGGTACACATTTCAAAGGCCCAACAGGTGTTCAATTCGGATGATCGATTGTATAGGTAACTGCAAAGGAACAACCGCCTTTGGACGGCGAGCAGCAAAATACTGGCTTGGGACTTCTGATCCGGGAACATTGTCACTGCCATTCAAACACTGCGGCACACTGAATGCGACTCATAGTGGCCAGTTGTAAAGTCATGTGGCTTTATTAAAACGATACAAAACGTATATTCAGCAACGGTGCAACCACAGTCTGGGTACTGTTTTCCATTGACTCCACATGCAATTTACGAAAGCCTAGAAGGACCACTTTTAAAAAGAAAAAAAAACTTTTCTCGTTATTACGATATAACTATGTCGTTATTACGAAATAATTATGTCGTTATTACGAGATAATTATGTTGTAATTACGAGAAAATTAAGTCGTTATAACGAGATAACTATGTCGTTATTACGAGAAACTAAGTCGTATTAACGAGATACTATCTCGTATCAACGCGATAGCTATCTCGTTAATAACGAGATAGCTATCTCGTTTTAACGAGATAAATAAGTAATCTTCAGCAACAAAGTTTTCAGCTAATGGATACCCGACCTAGCACACTCACTCACACCAGTGAGGGAACTCAGAGAACAGTGCTTTTGGCAGCGACGAGAAGATCCGAACTAACAACACCATTTCAACAAGAGCGCCTTCATAAAACACACATAGATCCAGGGATATGGACACGTGTGCACAGAGGCACATTGACAGACACACACGCATGTACCCTAGGCCCCCGCCCATCGGGGCTTGAAGAAATAGATGGGCTGCACGATGCTTCCACGCAGAGCTGAAACCGACTTGCACACGATTACTGCTTAGAGAATCTAGGCCTGCCCAGGCAAAGCGGCGCGAGTCGGCCCGTCCATGCTTATAATCCCTTTTGGTTTCATTGGGCGGCAGGGCTTGAGATGTTATTTCATCTCAATGTCGGGTAAAAGCCCCACAAAATTGGAAGCAACGTCTCCAAAATGACCTTTACAGTGTTGACGGGGACGCTGAATCTCAAATCAACCAACCAACCAACGCATGTACCCTCCCCCTCACCTCCCCCTAGCACTTATAAGTAATGATTGTGACAGGTGGCAGGTATTGTTTATCTCATATTTTATGGCCCTCTCAACAGCAATTCAGTCGTTCTGAAACGACGTTCTCAATTCGGTTTGAAACAAAGGAGCAAGGCATTCTTCTGCGACACCTATGTTTGTTTGCTTGATTTGAAGTTTAACGTCCCTGTCAATACTATTTAGGTAATTTTGGAGACATTGCTTACAATTTTGTGGGATTTTTACTAAACATTGATATGAAATGACATTTCAAGCACTGTCGCCCAATGAAACCAATAAGGTTTATATGCATGGACGGTCCGACTCGCGCCACTATTCCTGGGCAGGCTTAGAACCTCTAAGCGGTTTACCTGTACTCAGTGCGGTTGGTTTCAGTTCTGCGTGGAAGCATCAAGCAGCCCAATCTATTAATTCAATCCCCGATGGGCGGGGGCCGGCACCTTACCTTTTGCGGCGAGAATGAGTAATTACTTGAGAAGTCAGTGGATGTTTCTTCTTCGTCTTCTTCTTCTGTGGTGATAATGAGATAATTATCTCGTAATATTGAGTTAATTTTCTCGTAAATACGAATTAATTTACTCGTTATTACGAGTTAATTATCTCGTAATAACGAGTTAATTATCTCGTAATAACGAGATAACTAACTCGTAATAACAAGATAACCAACTCGTAATAACGAGATAACTAACTCGTTATTATGAGAAAACTAAGTCGTAATAACGAGATAACTAACTCGTAATAACGAGATAACTCGTTATAACGAGAATTGCAATAGCATCCAGATGTCTTACAAGGGCCATTGAGACCTGGTTCCAAGTGATCCTCGGTACTTTAGCTCACCTGCCTGTCAGGGCTCAGCAAGCAATATTTATGGGAATCTGTTCTGGCAGTGGTAGTGCTGTTAGCCGTGCGTACCATTTCCTCATTTACTACCATCTTCTCAAGTAATCACTCATTATCGCCTGGTACATAATGTGTCGAAGAATAGTCTTCTTAATGCGATTTTAAACCAAGGGCCCATGCTGGTATGACTACATTGCTGTTGGGAGGGCCATAAAATACCCTGTAGGTATTCCGAAAGGCCTGTTTGTATGCACAGTTTAGTCGGGGTCTTCACTGTGTATACTCAGTCTGGTATTTTTTCAATATGGCTGGTGGGGGACTCGGATCAGACAGCGCAGATGCGCAGTCTGATCTTGGCTTCGCTGGGCGCACTCACATGCTGTGCTCCGTCCCATATAGTCCCTGGCACTGCCATTATTGCATGGTTTTGAGTTCTTAATGAGGATTCTTCTAGGTCTGGTCCCGAGGTTGCGGGTACTTTTTCTTGCTAGGCTTGGTTGAGCATGAAATTTGTTATGCTCATAATTTCAAGTATTTAAACAAATTAGGCAATTTGTGTGCTCATATGAGCGAAGAAAAGTGCTTGTCCTGCTCAAGAATTTTATAATGCCAACAATTGTTTGCACTTGGAATTTGTGAGCAGGATCGGCTTCATTTTTGAGTGGGTTGGGCGTGGGAGAAGGTTTGTAGCATCAGGACCGGAGCAATTCATGGTCTGAAGGGGCTTCTCACTTTGTGTAAATTCAAACATAATTTAGCTCCATGGTTGTGGATACATGTCGTCCCCGCCCATCGGGGCTTGGAAAAATTAATTTGGCTGCACGGTGCTTCCACGCAGAGCTGAATCAGACTGTGAATAACCGCCGTTTCATGACGTTACCCTTAGATTCTTAAACGTAAACAGGATAATGTCATTTTCTCTCATCTCTGACCATACTGACACGGGGCCTTGGTATAAAATCACGTTTAAAAGGTTGATAAGCAGGGATTATTCTACGACACCTTATGTACCAGAATGAGGGATTACTTGAGAAGATGGTAGTAAATGAGGAAGTAGTATGCACAGCTAACAGCCCTACCACTGCCAGAACAGATTCCCATAATTATTGCTTGCTGAGCCCTGACAGGCAGGTGTGCTAAAGTACCGAGGATCACTTGGAACATTGTCTCATTGGCCCTTGTAAGACTTCTTGATGTTGTTCCAATCCCGTTATAACGAGTTAATTATCTCGTTATTACGAGTTAGTTATCTCGTTATTACGACTAAGTTTTCTCGTAATTACGAGTTTGTTATCTCGTTATTACGACTTAGTTATCTCGTTATTACGAGATAATTAACTCGTTATTACGAGATAATTAACTCGTAAGAACAAGAAAATTAACTCGTAATTACGAGAAAATTACCTCAATATTACGAGATAATTATCTCATTATCACCACAGAAGAAGAAGAAGACGAAGAAGAAGAAGAAGAAACATCCATTGATTTTTCAAGTAATTACTCATTCTCGCCGCATACATAAGGTGTCGGCCCCCGCCCATCGGGGCTTGAAGAAATAGATTGGGCTGCCTGATGCTTCCACGCAAAACTGAAACCAACCGCACATGAGTACTGGTAAACCGCTTAGAGGTTCTAAGCCTGGCCAGGAATAGTGGCGCGAGTCGGACCGTCCATGCATATAAACCCTATTGGTTTCATTGAGCGACAGTGTTTGAAATGTCATTTCATCTCAATGTCTAGTAAATGTCCCACACAATTGTAAGCAATATCTCCAAAATGACCTAAATAGTACTGACGTGGACGTTAAACCTCAATTCAAGCAAACAAACATAAGGTGTCGTAGACGAATGCCTTGGTCCTTCGTATTTTGAATGAGATTTCAAACCGAGGTCCCATCTCAGAACGACTGAATTGATGTTGAGAGGGCCATATGATATGAGCCAACCAAGCAGCATAAACAATATCTGCCACCTATCACAATCATTACTTATATGTGCATGGGGGTGGTGAGCGTGGAGGGTACGTCCGTGTGTGTCTGTATGTATGCCTCTGTGCACGCGTGTCCATATGCCTGTGTATATGCATGTGGTAAATGAAGATGCTCTTGTTGAAGTGGTGTTGTTGGTTCGGATCTTCTCGTCGGTGCCAAAAGCACTTTTTTTCTGAGCCCCCTCTAGCACTAGTAGCTGAAAACTTTGTTGCTGAAGATTAATTATTTAGCATGTTGTAACGAGATAGCTATCGCGTTAATACGAGATAGTATCTCGTTAATACGACTTATTGTTTTCGTAATAACGACATAGATATCTCGTTATAACTGGAAAACATTTTCTCGTTATAACGACTTAGTTTTCTCGTAATTACAACATAATTAACTCGTAATAACGACATAGTTATCTCGTAATAACGACATAGTTATCTCGTAATAACGAGATTACATGTGTATTTTTTCTTTTTGAAAGTGGTCCTCCTAGGCTTTCGTATGCAATTACCTCTACAAATGAAAAAAAGTATTATGTCTGTTGCGTTACATCTGGAATTGCTTAGTTTTGTATCTATTGCGGATTAGATGTAATAAACGCAAACGGCTGAATCACACAAGCTTACTGTTTGTTAAATGTGCTATTCAAAATGGCGCTTAAGACGCTTGATATTTTATTTATAATTTGGGTAATACCAATTACAAATGTTGAACCTCAAGGTTTAGGTGAGATTTATTTCATGTATAGATATGTTTGATAATGTCTTCTCTTTTTTGTTTGTATCTTTCCTTTTCTTAAAATTGTTTTTTTTTTTTTTTTATCATCAAAATCGTCATCATTATTATTGAGTAATATTGTTATTATTATGACACAGGCTTTTTTTTCTTTTTCTGTTTTTAAAGTTATTGTGGTTATCAAGAAATATTCGTATTTCCTTCAGGTAAACTGTATTTCCAGTATGTTTCACGAAACTTAACGAAGATTTTTTTCCATGCAATTTATCCATGCAATGTAGTGACTGTTTGTTACGTAAAAGCGGCTTTTACAGCCGCTTTTACGTAACAAACAGTCACTACATTGTATTAATCGAATGACATAGGCACCATGGTACGTTTTTTTTTTGTTTGCCTTACTTCTTTCGGGATCATGGAAGCCATTGCTATGTGCATTAACACATGGACTGATGAGACCGAATTTGCTGCGGCTGGCTAACCAGATCAGGAAATGCTGATTCCTGATTCGCCTTTTTGTGTGTATGCTCCCTATTTTCAGTTGTACCATTTATAGCCTAATGTAAAATACAAAGGGATGCGATGATAGGAACCGATACAATTAACCCACAGCTCCCACAATAGACACCAAAGGGAAAGAAACACAAACATGAAACAACAGACCCTAATGGAAACATCAATAGCGGAAAGCCAAAAGGACAGTTACTTTCCCACAAAATGGCCAATAGGCTATCCAAAATAAAATAAAATAAGCGAAACAAACACCCAAAGACAAACCATAACAAAAATAAACCGTGACAGATGAACCGCCTTGGAACGTTCAGCGGAAACGAATTCCACTGGGGGCTTAAATCGATTTTACGTGGCCACAATCATCGCCCTTACTTCCGTCGCGATTAAGACAAATAATTTGTTCAGTCAGCATGAAAGCCCCCAAACTCATCAGCGCAAGATCTCCGTGAACACAAAAATCAAACAACCACAGAGATGAAAAAACGGTGATGACTCGACAGCAAGAAACCACTGACATGCTGGAGCAAACGAAAACCAACAGTTAGACTCCGATGGGCCCGACCAGAGACAGAGCATCAGTTATTAACAAGCATAAGCCTCTGTGCTGGAGCCGTCATAGAATCTGAGGCCTGACCCACCGGCGTGCAATTAAAACGGGAAGCACAGTTGTCACCCGTGATTTGATTAACTACCATGCAAGCAGTCTGTCGTATAACATTTATGTTGTACCCAATATTGTTATATCGAAGAATGATTTTACGAAATTGGGTGCTGAAGTCACGGTTTATTTTTGTGTTATGGTTTGCATGTGGATGTTTGTGTCGCTTGTATTATTTTATTTTGGATAGCCAATTGGCCATTTTGTGGGAAAGTAACTGTCCTTTGGCTTTCCGCTGTTGGTGTTTCCATTAGGGTCTGTTGGTTCATGTTTGTGTTTCTTTCCCTTTGGTGTCTCTGTTGGGAGCTGTGGATTAATTGTATCGATTCCTGATCATTGCCTTCACTTCTATTTTACAATCTCAAAATCAAAATCATCGCGTTTATCATAAATTTTGCAAGAAACAAACCCATCGTACAATAGACAGATATAAATCTAAAATAGGTATTATCAATATTTAATAAATCATCCAAATATCTAGAAGTGGAGCTAAAAGCTTCAATGATTTCAGACTGGTTTTCAGCAGAAAGGGACATCATGAAATCTCTCTAATAACAAAACAAAAACAGATAAACCACAAGGGGTGCGCAATTAGTACCCATCGGAATACCCACAACTTGTCTAAATAACTTAGTACCAAACTTAGTACCATATCATATGTAAATATTGTCAAGTAGAAAGGTGAGAGCTTCACACACTTTCTGACATGTATAATAATTTTTATGCTCTTCACAAGTGAAAAAGCATTTTTTTACATTACATGCAAGATAGAGGGAGTCTGTGAAATGTCCATTCAATTAAATCATTAAGTTTTTCTTTTATAAGATTATGAGGAAGTATAGTGTAAAGGGTAGAAAAGTCATAAATCAGGACGTTTTCGTGCTTCAAGTCTGCCTACTTATGATTTTCCAACCTTTACACTACACTTCCTCATAATCTTATAAAAGAAAAAAAGCACTTAATGATTTAATTGAATGGCCATTTCATCGGGACGATTTCCTCTATTTTGCATGTTATGTAAGAAATGCTTTTTTCACTTCTGAAGAGTATAAAAACGATACTTTATTGTCATGTCAGAAAGTGTGTGAAGCTCTCACCTTTCTACTTGACAATATTTACATAACCTTTGGTACCAAGTAATTTAGACAAACTGTGGGTATTCCGATGGTTACGCATTGCGCACCCTTTATGGCTGATCTATTCTTGTTTTGTTACGAAAGATTCTTCATGATGTCCCTTTCCGTTGAAAACTAATCTGAAATCATTGATGCATTTAGTTGAAATTCCAGATATTTGGACGGTTTATTAAATATTGACACTACCTATCAGTCAAATTTACCCCCCCCCCCCCCCCCCCTCCCCAACTTCAGTTAAATAAAGCAAATTTTTCTGATTCGTCTGGTCTCGTTTTTGGATTTACATCTATCTATTGTTGATTTGATTGTTTCCTGCAAACTTTATGATAAAAGCAATGATTTTGATTTTGAGATTGTAAGTTTTCCTTTCTTGGATGGTGATGTTCCTCGTGCGGCATCCTATGGCGTTTATACTTCGCAATTAATTCGATTTGCCAGATTAGTCAAGTAGCTGGCTTCAACACTTGTAGTGAATAGTCAACTGCTAAACTTCTTAATCAGGTTTATCGGTATCATAAACTACAATAAGCCTTTTCAAAATTTACATTCCGATTCAATTTCAAAATTCAATGTTGGACTTCAATCTTTTCTGCAACCAGGTCTATCCGAACCCGAATTTTATGGTGACTTATAATATAAATTCAGAAAAATATATACGTGCAATGACATAAGCACGCAATTTCGTAAAATCATTTTCGATATAAAAAGATTGGGTACAGCATTAATGTTATACTCCATGTATGATAGTTAACCCGATCACGGTTGACAACGTTGTTTCCCTGTTTAATTGCACACCAGTGGGTCAGTTCTCAGATTCTGAGACGGTTCCAGCGTAAGGGCTTAATGAGAATTAGAGAGAATTTAATTTTATGTAATGTTGGTTGGTGCCTGAGGCTCTGTCTCTAGTGGGGCCCATGGGAGACTAACTCTTAGTTTTCTTTTACTCCAGCATTTCAGTGGTTTCATCTCTGTGGTTGCTTGCTGTTTGTGTTCTCAGAGATGTTGCACTGGTGAGTTAGGAGGCCTTCATGCGGACTGAACAAATTATCTGTCTAAATCGCGACGGAAGTAAGGGCGGGGATTGCGGCCGCGTAGAATCGATTAAAGCCCCCTCCCCCTGTGGAATTCGTTTAACTGTCCGTTCCAAGGCGGTTCGTATGTCGTGGTTAAATTTGCTATGGTTTGTCTTTGAGTGTGTGTATGGGATTTATTTTTGTTTTGGATGACCAATTGGCCATTTAGTGGGAAAGTAACTGTCCTTTTGGCTTTCCGCTTTTGATGTTTCCATTACGTTCCAGTAATTTCATGTTCATGTTTCTTTCCCTTTGGTGTCTATGCTGGGAGCTGTGGGTTCCTGGTCATTACCGTCACCTTTATTTTGGAATGTAAATTTATATTCTAACTCTAAATAAAAATCAAAAATGAGTTCCTTTAAGAGCAATGTAAACATGCATAAGAAAGAAGATGGGTCATACTACGTAGTTTCGGCTAATAAAGCCTCATCAGTGACCCTGTGATGATCCGACAAAGAAAGCCAGAGGAAACATACTGCAATTTTGCGAATTTCGAATAGGCAGTCGATTCAAAGACTGATATAAATCAAAATGGGGTCCAAATAATTAAAAACCTGTCTAGAATATGAGTCTAAACCAATAATTTATTTCCGATTTCTCAGAATATTCACGCTGATCTCAAAGGACCAAAAGTAAAATATAAACTGCACTATGGATGATGTACGGGGAGACGTTTTACGGCCGCCACACGGCACAACACCAGCTGCAGTGAAGGCAAATAAAAATCAAAAATGAGTTCCTTTAAGAGCAATGTAAACATGCATAAGAAAGAAGATGGGTCATACTACGTAGTTTCGGCTAATAAAGCCTCATCAGTGACCCTGTGAGTATGCCTCTTCGATTTTTTTTTTTTTTGGGGGGGGGGGGGGGCAATACTGGCGTGTTAAAAGTAAATACAAAAGTGTTGGTGTTACTTAGTTGACAGTTTCGTTTGATCTTAAAGCGTTTTTCAGCTGTTACTCCTTCAGATCGAGTGCCTATGGGAAGCTACTCCTCGCTGGAGTTCCTCAATGCTGACCAACCCTTTTTGAAGAATTCAGTGAGGTATGAGGTGATACGCTCACTCAGGAGATTCTCGGTGACCTCTACTGAGCTGATAAAATCTATATCACTTTTTAATACTTACTGGTTCAGCAGCAATTTTACCGGAACCTGTTTTTATATAATATTAAAAAGGGACGTAACTGGTTGATTTTCTACTGTACCTTCTATCCGAAGGAAGCGCGAGAAATGTTGAGTCGTAGTGTCATTCGATTTTATATCACCCTCGTCCGATATTTCAGTATTTGATTTAATGTTCATATTTTTCCAATCCTCATGGATTGCATTTACAATTGCTTTTCACCGTTCCTTAATTGGACATCCTTTAGATACCTGTTGAAAAACAGAAGTGGAGGCAATGATCAGGAATCGATACAATCAAGCCACAGCTCCTATCAGAGACACCAAAGGAAAAGAAACACAAACATGACACAACAGACCCTAATGGAAACATCAATAGCGGAAAGCCAAAAGGCCATTTACTTTCCCACAAAATGGACAAAGGCTCAAGTTCATAATTAGACCGATGTTCGTACCTCGTTGTATAACAATTGCTTGTTTGATATCTGTGGACTGTTTGCAAACATAGCTGTTTTGTGGCTTTTGTTATACCAACATGCAGGTTGATGGAATTACGTTCAGTTCTTTCGTGCGTTGTTTACCGGATGTCTCTAAGCTGAAACAAATTAGAAGTGTAGGCAATGATCAGGAATCGAAGATGCAAGCCCTCATCCATGACATCTGCAGGAGACTAGATGCATTGGAATTTAGTTCAGATGATCCAGAAGAGAACTGGACAGTCTTCAGAGACACTGTTCACGCTTCAGCAATGGATTCCCTAGTTGAGTAAAAGGGATAAAATGCGAGGCTTTTTATCCCTTTTCCTCGACGAGTTTGATAAACTCAATAATACATGGGCACGAATGCAAGATTCTTTTTACCATATGACATTTTTAAGGCATTTTATTCACGATTATTTTACAAAAATGTAAATATTCCGCCATTAGAATACGCGACGTCGTTCAGAACATCGTACATGTGACTAATTTGCATATTATATTCACAAGCGGACTATCAAATTTATTACATGGCGTTATTACACTCTCAGACGCGAGGTCATATGATAAAGTAAATTATTTACTCACTGTTCCATGGCTTTTTTTCTTTTCTGCTTGCGACTTTTTTGCTGTTGTGGGGTTGCTTAATGTTGGTGTTTCATTCCTTTGGTGTCTCGGATCGAACTTGTAGGGAAATTATGATGCTTTCACGCAGAGCTGAAACTGACCCGCACACGAGTACTAGGATCTAAGTCTGCACAGGCAAAGCGGTGCGCGTCGGCCTGTCCATGCTTATAAACCCTATTGGTTTCATTGGGCGACAGGGCTAGAGATGTCATTTCATCTCAATGTCGGGTAGAAGTCCCACAAAATTGGAAGCAACGTCTCCAAAATGACGTTTACAGTGTTGACGGGGACGTTAAATCTCAAATCAAACAAACAATATCCGATAAAAGGGTTATTCTTTGGAAGCAAAACATGCACGGTACAAATGAAAAGTATGGAGTGTTCAAGTTTTTTTTTCTGGGCCATACTAGCTTGTTTCGGCCGATTAGGCCTCATCAGTGAACCTCAAATATATTCACACTCAACAATGGAATCAGTGATCCCAAAGGACATGCAAATAGATCTGCACTATGATGAAAGGCAGGGAGACAATTACGGTCGCCACACATTCCCTTTACACCAACTGTAAAGTTGTAAAATAGAAGCGAAGACAATGATTAGGAATCGATACAATTAACCCACATCTTCCGAATCTGTGGACTGACCACTGCATTAACTACTATTGTACCAAAGCTTCTAAAATGTATAATATATAAATCAATAGCCAATTGGCAATTTATTGGGACGGTAACCGTCTTTTTGGCTTTCCGCTTCTGTTGTTTTAATTATGGTGAGGTTGTTTTTATTGAAGAGTGAAGAGTCTAACTGTTGGTTTTCTTTTGCTCCAGCATTTTAGTACCACTGGAAAGGTCTTGTGATACGGTATACACATCTTAAATATGAAAGCTCTATCTATTACCATTCAAAAGTTATTCCAAGTGATAAGGTTTTTGTAAACAGACAAACGGCCAAACGGACAATCAGACAGACCAAAAACTATATGCCCCCCCCCCCCCCCCCGAATCTAGATTCCGGAGGGCATAGAAATACATGGTATTGACTTATAATGCCCCCGCCATTTGAAGAATGGTGGAAGGGAATATAGCGTTGCCCCTGTTCGTTCGTCCGCCCGTTCGTCCATCCGATACTGAAACGCAGTCAGTACCTTTATTATTTCTGGATGATTTTGAGATAACTTGGCAGAAATGTTAACCATCATGAGACGATCTCGCATAAAACCCAGGTGCGTACCTCAAAGATCAATGTCGTACTTAGAGGTCAAAGTTTAAAAAAGTGTCCGAAACTTAAACACAGTCAATAACTTTCTGCTATCTGGATGGATTTTAAAATTACTTGGCAGAAATGTTAACCATCATGAAACGATGTGTAGTGCCCAAGAACCACGTTGTTACCTCCAACCTTGGAAGTCAAAAGTGAAGAAAAATATCTTTTACTTGTGTCCGATTATTCTGAATGGATTTGGATATTATTTGGTAGAGATGTTAACCATCATGAGTCGATGTGCTATGTGCAACATCAAGGTGGATAAGTCCAGGTTAAAGGTCATACTAAGAGGTCAAAGGTAAAGAAAAGTGTATTTTTCTTGTGTCCGCTCAATGTCTTTGTTGTTCCTAATGATGGATTTTGAAATTACTTGACAGAAATGTTAACCATCATAAGACAATTTGTTGCACACAAGACCCACAGCCTTACCTGTAACGTCAAGGTCATACTTAGCGGTCGAAGGTCAAATAATAACATCAATATTTGTTTTAGGCGGGGACATCGGTGCCCTATGGACGCATTTCTAGTTCCCATACAAAATCCTGTGATCAAATTTAACCTTGC
The DNA here is from genome assembly GCA_963580285.1 of Lucinisca nassula. Taxonomy (NCBI): domain Eukaryota; kingdom Metazoa; phylum Mollusca; class Bivalvia; order Lucinida; family Lucinidae; genus Lucinisca; species Lucinisca nassula. The sequence goes on along the minus strand of OY757020.1, from coordinate 128,897,947 downwards.
GTAAAATTGGCCAAGATAATCCAGGGGTCATCATTTCAACAAACTATGGCTTGCTTGAGTCCCCAGTCCTACATACTAAGTTTCATGATAATCGGTCCATTGGTTCAGGAGAACATTTTAAAGAGTTTTTACCTTATATGGGCACGGCCGCCATATTGGTCAAGTGACAAAACTCATATTCATTGAATTCATTTTTCATTCCTATAGATTTCGTATGAAAAGTGGTTACAAATAGCCCAGTCGTTTCTGAGAAAAAATAGGACTATTATTCATATCTAAATGACCTTTGGCCAAGGTCAAAGATTGACATTGATATTTAATAAACGTTCGCTTATATTATTTTATTTTGGATAGCCAATTGGCCATTTTGTGGGAAAGTAAATGGCCTTTTGGCTTTCCACTATTGATGTTTCCATTAGGGTCTGTTGTTTCATGTTTGTGTTTCGTTCCCTTTGGCGTCTCTGATGGGAGCTGTTGGTTAATTATATCGATTCCTGACCATTGCCTCCATTCTATTTTTCAACCACTCATTTACCTAGCCGTATCTACTATTATCAGATCACAGGCTGCAATAGTTACTGAAAAATACATAATTTTGTCTTTTTCCTTCCTGAAGGACCGGTGTCTCGAATGCTACATACTAATTTTCCTTGACAGTCGATCTACTGGTTCCGGAGAAGTTTTCTGAAGGGATTGTACCTCAAAGGGGTATGGCGGCCATCTTGGTCATGTGACCGAATTCAAATTTATCAAATTTATCTATTTTCATGTTCTTGTTCCTTAGAGTTTTAATATAAATTTTGGTTATACATAAAGCAGTGGTTTCTGTGGAAAACATGTTTAATTTTCATTTCTGAATGACCTTGAGCCAAGTTCAGTGAATGACCTTGACTTTCAATATTCACGTAGTTTTATTCACTCATTCAGCTACCGATAATTTCCAACAAATACAAAGTTTGACTTTTCCCACACAGTGGTCTATGTAACTAAATTTGAACTTGGCCCTAAATATGTCAAGGGCTTCCGAGGGTCATCATTTCAATAAACTATGATTGGTCGGAGTCCCCAATGCTGCACACCAAATTTCTTGACAATCGGCCCACTGGTTCCGGAGAAGAAATTTTTGAAGGGGTTTTGACTTATATGGGCATGTCGGCCATCTGGGCCATGTGACCTGGACCCCGTAAACATAATTTCGTTGCACCATCCCATGAATGCTCCACATGAAATTTGACTTTAATCGGCCCAATGGTTCCGGACGAGAAGATATTTGAAAGCCTTGACAGACGACGGACCGCATACTATAAGTTCACCTATAAGTCTACGGCTCAGGTGAGCTAACCGACGGGCCCAATAGTTTGCCCAAGGGCTGTAATTTGAACAATCTTTGAAGGAAGTAAGTGCGTTTCTTCTGTCGCGGTTTAATTTTATTTTGGTTTGTCTTTGAGTGTTTGTATCGCTTATAATATTTTGTTTTGGATAGTCAATTGGCCATTTTGTGGGAAAGTAACTGTCTTTTTGGCTTTCCGCTATTGATGTTTCCATTAGGGTCTGTTGTTTCGTGTTTGTGTTTCCTTCCCTTTGGTGTCTCTGATGGGAGCTGTGGGTTAATTGTATCGATTCCTGATCATTGCCTTCAATTCTACTTTGTAGAAGTTCATCATGGATGTCGATGTTACTCGTGCGCCATCCTATGGCGTTTATATCTCGCAATTAATTCGATTGCCAGAGTGTGTAGTCATGTAACTGACTTCAACACTCGTAATAAATTATTAAATGCTGAACCTCTTAATCAGGGTTATCGATACCATAAACTACGCAAAGCCTATTCAAAATTTTATAGACGTCATTCTGATTTAATTTCAAAATTCAGTATTGGACTTAAATCTCTTCTTCTACCGAATTTCATGGTGACTTTGTATATAAATTAGAAATTAAATCAGACTGGCGTCTATAAAATTTGAAAAGGCTTTGCGAAGTTCATGGTACCGATAACCCTGATTAAGAAGTTTAGCCGTCAACAATTTATTAAGAGTGTTGAAGTCAGTTACTGACTACACACTCTGGCAAATCAAATTAATTGCGAAATATAAACGCCATAGGATGTCGCACGAGGAACATCGCCATCCAAAACAGGAAAATTTACAATCTCAAAAGCAAAATCATCGCGTTTATCATAAACTTTGCAAGAAACAAACCCATCTGCAATAGATATATGTAAATCCAAAAACGGGGCCTCGATATCAGAAGAATTTATTTTATTTAACTGAAGTTCTGGGGAATAAATTTGACTGATCAAACCATCGAAATAGGTATTGGTTTCATTGGGCGGCTTATTGGTTTCATTGGGCGACAGAGCTTGAGATGTCATTTCATCTCAATGTCGGGTAAAAGTCCCTCAAAAATCGGAAGAAACGTCTCCAAAATGACCTATACCGGGTTGACGGGGACGTTAAACCTCTAATTAAACAATAAACGTCCATTTCATCTTTGCTGTTCTTTTCTACCACATGTCTCTTTTTTGTCTCTAACGTAATTCTCCCTCACAACGACGTCAACGTCATTAAGCTTAACGTCTGATGATGTCGACGTCATGTAAAACTTAAAAATAGAAAAGTATAACTATTTGCTAAAAACAGAACTATTTGCTTTTAGGCAATATAAACTAAAGATAAGCTATCCATGGACCTTAAATAGGAAGCATTCTTATAAAAGTAAGTTAGTTTAGGAATAAGATATATTCATCAAACTTGTATTGTGGATTTCTATAACAACCTGGGCCTCCTGGTTTCAATCAAGACGTTTCAAAAGGTTTTCCCTACATTAGCCAATACAAAAGCAGTGAGCCCCAAGGCGGCACCATGTTTAGCCCCAGGGCTATAATTTGAACAATATTGGTAGAAGTCAACTACATGAAGATTCACACCAAACATCAAAGACATGGACCTTCGGGTTTCTTTAAGGTTTTCCCTTTACAAGCCTATGTTAAACATTTGGGCCCCGGGGCACGGCCATTTTTGGTTCCAGGGCTATAATTTGAACGTCTCGGTAGAGGTCCATTAGATGAAGCTCTATACAAAATATCAAGGACCTGAGCCTTCTGGTTTCAGACAAGATCATTTTGAAGGTTTTTGTCTTGCCTAGTTTCCCTTTTTCGTTGCCATGGTAACCAGATGTTCTGCATAAAATGGAATTGTTTGAACACCTTTGCGAGAGGACCACCCATAGATCATTTCTGCCAAGTTTGGTCAAAATCTGTTCAGTGGCATAGGAGGAGATGTCGTTTAAAGGAATTGTGAATGGAAGGACGGACTAAAGGACGGACGACGGAAAGTGAGCGATCACAATAGCTCCACAGGAGCCTTCGGCTTAAGTGAGCTAGAAAGAAGACCCGCTGTAAGAGACCAATTTGCTGTCGTAGAATATGGTCGTGTAACAGTGTAATATTTGTTATTACATGCTGCGGTAAGAATTGCTAGTCGAGTCCAAATATGCTCACGCTGATGAGAAACTGTACATAATTACATCCGGGCTCAAATCGTGCAATATACATATTTGTTGATATGCAATGAATGCGGACCCTGCTTAAAGTGCCATTGTATTTCGTCCTTAACCCTTGGCCTGCTGAATATTTAAATATGCCACACCCACTACCAATTATCAACCAATCAGATTACTTGATGTATTTATTTTTCTCTCTCCTTTGTCCTTTGCCGTCATCTTCTCTACTATCTCTTCTATCTCGTTGCTTTCTTTCTATGGTTCTAGTCGAAACAAAATGATCAACAACGGTTAACACAAACCAGTAAAATCTAATCAGGCCCCTCCACCTCCCCCACCCCTTTGAACCGCTGAATGCCAGTCAGATGCAGCGCAGTCTGATTTTTCAAAAGCAGTCCACGTCGTGGTATTAGCATGACGCTGAAACATTCAGTTGTTTCGGGACAAGACCTGAAATGATTTGCATTGACATATTTACATATTGGATGTGATTAAGACATATTTTATTTCCAAGGGTTTGAGTTTTAAACTTCATAGTTTTAAAGACGCATTATATAGGTATATGAATAAAATACCAGACCCAATATCGCAGTATCACTATAAGATCGCAAAAAAAGAAAGAAAGATATTATATAAAAAATAGAAGTGGAGGCAATGATCAGGAATCGATACAATCAACCCACGGCTCCCATAAGAGACACCAAAGGGAAAGACACACAAACATGAAACAAAAGACCCTAATGGAAACACCAACAGCGGAAAGCCAAAAGGACAGTTACTTTCCCACAAAATGGCCAATAGGCTATCCAAAATAAAATAACAAAAGCGACGCAAACACCCAAAAGACAGACCATAACAAAAATAAACCGCGACAGAAGAACCGCCTTGGAACGGTCAGCGGAAACGAATTCCACTGAGGGGGGGGGGGGCTTAAATCGATTTTACGTGGCCACAATCCTCGCCCTTACTTCCGTCGCGATATAGAAAAATAATTTGTTCAATCAGTGTAACAAATAATCAAACAACCACAGAGATGAAACAACGGTGAGGACTCGATAGCAAGAAACCACTGAAATGCTGGAGCAAAAGAAAACCAACAGTTAGACTCCGATGGGCCCGACCAGAGACAGAGGTCAAGAACATGACGATAGTAACATTAATAAGGTTGTTTACATGACGCAACACTATTTTTCTGTTGAAACGAACGAGATAGAAGAGATAGTAAAGAAGATGACAGCAAGACAGACAGAAGAGAGAAAAATGAATGGATGTGTAGAAATAAGGAATAAAAACACCCCTTTACCATTTCTTGCTGCAAGGACAACAGGCCTTTCCAAACTGTAAGCCAGTCTGTTGCATACCCCAGTACAACAGGAGGATTAACCAATTTACTGCTCAAAGTCAGTAAAAACATATAAGCCTTAAATTTGTGGATTCATATACATATATATTTCACAAAAATTGTATTGGTATGTAGCAGAGCTATCTAGAAGATATCTTCTCTATTTCAGTTCGGTCCATATTCTGTTTGCTCTCCCCAAGCCACTGTGCAAGTAAGTAATTTTACTTTCGCGTGTCAGTTAATTATTGCACGATGCCATTTTGACTCTCATACACCGCATGGCCATGCAGCCACAACACTTATATAGTGATGAACATGAAGGTGTAGTTGTGAATGTTCACACAGATAGTACCTTTATTTAGACATGTGTGAGTGAGTTTTACGTCCCACCAACAGCTAAGGTCATACGGAGACGGGATCTCGGTCTAAAGACTCATCCGAAAGTCTGGAGAAGCCCGGGATCGATCCTTTATTTAGACATGAATTGCATTTTGATCAACAAATGACAAATGCCAAATCTTTAACACAGTACATATAGTGTAATATTATTTTTTTCGTATCAAAATAAAGTCATTCTGTCAACCAGAACGTTCTATTTGCTGTTTTAGCTTCGCCTTTCAAAATTCATTTCTTTTGCATGCAAATTAATGATTACACGATTTATAGTTAAAGTGCTATTTCAGTTTGAAACTACAAATGGACATAAAGATGGCGAGGAAGCGCCACATTCCCAGAACATATGATACCAGTTGCACCCCGAGTAAGAACACACAACGAGAAGTAGTTTTGTCCAAAAGCTGTCGCCGAACGTTCAAACAGACAGCCATTGCTGTATACTTGATCGGTATTTTCTCTAGGTAAATCATTGGGTATAAATGTGCCAATCGCGGGTAAATCTATCCTGCAAAACGGATTTTAAGTTAAACAATTTTAATGCCTATATCTTGATTTCCATCATTGTCCTGATAATATGGTAAATATTATGATGCATGCAGTAAAACAAAGTGGGGAAAATGGTTTGTTTTGACGGAGTTATTTTTTTTACGGCGTAGCCGTTATAGTTTTGCTTTTGTCCTAAATTTGTCGTTATTCCATTGGTCAATAAAACCACATGTCCAAGGAGATGACCATTTCATTGGTCAATGATTTGCATAAATAAATCTACTCAAAAATACGACAGTTTACTGAAGTTTTAACCTAGGAAATGTTTCATTTTTTATGTGAGACATGAATGAAAAATATATACAGTTTCGGCTTGCTCACCGTCTTGTCCTTTGATGACCATACGTCATATGTATAATTTGTTTCTAGTGAATTCTGTAACTGCTGTGGTGAATAGCTATTTTGACCTTATTTCACGTGGGTGGTCTATATAGCGAAAGGAACCATTTCGCGAAAGGAAGGTTCCTTTCGCGAAAGGAAGAATTTTCTGTGAAAGGAATTGTTTGTTTGATTTGAGGTTTAACGTCCCCATCAACACTGTGTAGGTCATTTTGGAGACGTTGCTTCCAAGTTTGTGGGACTTTTACCCGACATTGAGATGAAATGACACCCCAAGCCCTGTTGCCAAATGAAACCAATAAAGAGATATAGCATGACAAAAACATGTAATAATCGCATTACAAATTGACAGATGTTTAATTTACAATATAATAAAAGTTGCAATGTATCATTTGTCTTCAGCATACTTTATGTCCTCCATTTTAACACAAAATGGACATTTTCGAATATCATTAATGTTATATAAATTCTGAAAAGGAATAAGTGTAATTTGAGTTTAAATTAGGTGCACATAAGATCAAGTTTCCGTCCGTTTGTCTGCTCGTCCGTTTGTTCGTCCGCCTATGCGTTTACGTTCACCATAGCGACAACCCTAAATGTTAACCCTAGAATTTGTGTTCAAAAACAGTAAATGATAACGTTTTCTTATTTGTTGTGCATATACTTGAGATCACATGCTCTTGAAATGAGGTCATGTTTTTAACCTTGACCTTTTACATTGACCTTAGCTCAAAGAGGCGGGACACCGCCCTCGGCAAAGCTATTTTTCATCGCGTGACATCTGAATTGTTTGAATACAGTAAACCAGTTCATAGCTAGACAATTGTTGCTGTCACTATTGTAGCTCATATTGCACGACCCGCAGAAAAAGCGACCGACTGAAGTCGGTTGATTTTCTAAGAGTGCCCTAAAATCACCGTGTCATTCTCTCAGTCTGTCTGTCCGTCCGTAACACGTTTGTGAAAATTGGTGATAGTGACTTAACCGCTTGGAATATTTAAACAATTTTTGGCATACTGATAGATATCAATGAGATCTAACCAATGAACTTACGAAATATTACATTCCATTTAGTATAGCCTCGCCGAGGCGAAAAATGTGAAAATTTTCGAACTGCTTCTCCTCGGAAACCGTTGGGCCGATTGAAGTCAAATTTCATATGGAGCCTCTATGGGATGGGGGAAACCAAAGTTTGCTCATGGGGTCCAGGTCACATGACCCAAATGGCCGCTAAGCCATATAAGGTCTGTCTGTATGTCTGTCCGTCCGTAACCCGTTTGTGAAAATTGGTGATAGTGACTTAACCGCTTGGAATATTTAAACAATTTTTGGCATACTGATAGTATCAATGAGGTCTAACCAATGAACTTGCGAAATATTACATTCCATTTAGTATAGCCTCGCCGAGGCGAAAAATGTGAAAATTTTCGAACTGCTTCTCCTCGGAAACCGTTGGGCCGATTAAGGTCAAATTTCATATGGAGCCTCTATGGGATGAAGGAAACCAAAATTTGCTGATGGGGTCCAGGTCCCATGACCAAAATGGCCGCCAAGCCATATATGGTAAAAACCCTTCAAAATAGTCTTCTCCAGAACCACTTGGCAGATTTCCACGAAACTTGATAAATAACATCCGGGACGTAGGCCCATCATAAATTGCTAAAATGGTGACCCTGGGTTGACCTTGACCTTCTTTGTGCCTAGGTCAAACTTTGACACATATGCTTTTGTATTGGAAAAGTGAGAATTCATTCTATCCTGCAAACGATGCAGAATACAGTACTAAAGTATTAGATATATTTTTGCTCCTTACGATAAGGCGCATTTATTGGGGGAACCGTTTTAGGTCCAGGTCACATGACCAAAATGGCCGCCATACCCATATATGGTAACACTCATAAAGCTAATAGCATCCCGCGGGTCATGCACTTCAGCTGAAGCACTGGTTTCTAAACAACCTTCCAATTAAATCTACGCAATGTTTATTGCTACGCTAATTTACTACTGTCGTAAATTGTGCCGCGTTTAATACTGTGCACATGGAAGGTCATGTATAGTGAACTGTACACGTAGGCAGGGTATTTATCTGCATATATATATTGTTATTATCAAACCTGTAAGGCAAAACATTTATTTTCTTAAGGGGATCTATGTAGCTTTATTTTGCTTAAGAAGCATGAATATTCAAACGACAGTCAATTGCAAAGGAGCGTAAAATTGGTATTGTCAGCAGAAAAATACACGAGTTGGAGGGGGGCGGGGGGGGGGTATTGTCAGCAGAAAAATACACGAGTTGGAGGGGGGCGGGGGGGGGGGGGGGGGGGGCGGGGTTTGCTTAAACTCCGGAAATTAGCAATGTTCAATTCCCGCTTCATTCCAATGTATTTTTTCCTACTGTCGAGTCATCATCGCTATTCAAATGTGTTTTTGTTCCTGCTGTCGAGTCATCATCGCTATGCCAATGTGTTTTTCCTGCTGTCGAGTCATCATTGCTAATCCAATGTGTTTTTCCTGCTGTCGAGTCATCATCGCTATTCCAATGTGTTTTTCCTGCTGTCGATTCATCATCGCTATTCCAATGTGGGTTTTTCCTGCTGTCGAGTCATCATCGCTATTCCAATGTTTTTTTCCTGCTGTCGAGTCATCATCGCTATTCCAATGTGTTTTTTTTCTGCTGTCGAGTCATCATCGCTATTCCAATGTGTTTTTGTTCCTGCTGTCGAGTCATCATCGCTATTCCAATGTGTTTTTTTTTTCCAGCTGTCGAGTCATCATCGCTATTCCAATGTGGGTTTTTCCAGCTGTCGAGTCATCATCGCTATTCCAATGTGTTTTTTTTCCTGCTGTCGAGTCATCATCGCTATTCCAATGGGTTTTTCCTGCTGTCGAGTCATCATCGCTATTCCAATGTGGGTTTTTCCAGCTGTCGAGGCATCATCGCTATTCCAATGTGTTTTTTTCCTGCTGTCGAGTCATCATCGCTATTCCAATGTGGGTTTTTCCAGCTGTCGAGTCATCATCGCTATTCCAATGTGTTTTTTTCCTGCTGTCGAGTCATCATCGCTATTCCAATGTGGGTTTTTCCAGCTGTCGAGTCATCATCGCAATTCCAATGTGGGTTTTTTCAGCTGTCGAGTCATCATCGCTATTCCAAAGTGTTTTTTCCTGCTGTCGAGTCATCATCGCTATTCCAATGTGTTTTTTTCCTGCTGTCGAGTCATCATCGCTATTCAAATGTGTTTTTTCTTGCTGTCGAGTCATCATCGCTATTCAAATGTGTATTTTTTTCCTGCTGTCGAGTCATCATCGCTATTCAAATGTGTTTTTTCCAGCTGTCGAGTCATCATCGCTATTCCAATGTGGGTTTTTTCCTGCTCTCGAGTCATCAGCTCTATTCCAATGTGGGATTTTTTCCTGCTGTCGAGCCATCATCGCTATTCCAATGTGGGTTTTTTTCCAGCTGTCGAGTCATCATCGCTATTCCAATGTGTTTTTTTCCTGCTGTCGAGTCATCATCGCTATTCCAATGTGTTTTTTCTGCTGTGGAGTCATCATCGCTATTCCAATGTGGGTTTTTCCAGCTGTCGAGTCATCATCGCTATTCCAATGTGGGTTTTTTCAGCTGTCGAGTCATCATCGCTATTCCAAAGTGTTTTTTCCTGCTGTCGAGTCATCATCGCTATTCCAATGTGTTTTTTTCCTGCTGTCGAGTCATCATCGCTATTCAAATGTGTTTTTTCTTGCTGTCGAGTCATCATCGCTATTCAAATGTGTATTTTTTTCCTGCTGTCGAGTCATCATCGCTATTCAAATGTGTTTTTTCCAGCTGTCGAGTCATCATCGCTATTCCAATGTGGGTTTTTTCCTGCTGTCGAGTCATCAGCTCTATTCCAATGTGGGATTTTTTCCTGCTGTCGAGCCATCATCGCTATTCCAATGTGGGTTTTTTATCATGCTGTCGAGTCATCATCGCTATTCCAATGTGTTTTTTTCCTGCTGTCGAGTCATCATCGCTATTCCAATGGGTTTTTCCTGCTGTCGAGTCATCATCGCTATTCCAATGTGGGTTTTTCCAGCTGTCGAGTCATCATCGCTATTCCAATGTTTTTTTTTTCCTGCTGTCGAGTCATCATCGCTATTCCAATGTGGGTTTTTCCAGCTGTCGAGTCATCATCGCTATTCCAATGTGTTTTTTTCCTGCTGTCGAGTCATCATCGCTATTCCAATGTGGGTTTTTCCAGCTGTCGAGTCATCATCGCTATTCCAATGTGTTTTTTTCCTGCTGTCGAGTCATCATCGCTATTCCAATGTGGGTTTTTTTTTCCAGCTGTCGAGTCATCATCGCTATTCCAATGTGTTTTTTCTTGCTGTCGAGTCATCATCGCTATTTAAATGTGTATTTTTTTCCTGCTGTCGAGTCATCATCGCTATTCCAATGTGTTTTTTTCCTGCTGTCGAGTCATCATCCCTATTCCAATGTTTTTTTATTTCCAGCTGTCGAGTCATCATCGCTTTTCCAATGTGTTTTTTCCAGCTGTCGAGTCATCATCGCTATTCCAATGTGGGTTTTTTCCTGCTGTCGAGTCATCAGCTCTATTCCAATGTGGGATTTTTTCCTGCTGCCGAGTCATCATCGCTATTCCAATGTGTTTTTTTTCCTGCTGCCGAGTCATCATCGCTATTCCAATGTGGTTTTTTTTCCAGCTGTCGAGTCATCATCGCTATTCCAATGTGGGTTTTCTTCCAGCTGCCGAGTCATCATCGCTATTCCAATGTGGGTTTTTTCCTGCTGTCGAGTCATCATCGCTATTCCAATGTGGGTTTTTTTCCTGCTGCCGAGTCATCATCGCTATTCCAATATGTTTTTTTTTCCTGCTGTCGTGTCATCATCCCTATTCCAATGTGGTTTTTTTTCCTGCTGTCGAGTCATCATCGCTATTCCAATGTGTTTTTTATCATGCTGTCGAGTCATCATCGCTATTTCAATGTGGGTTTGTTTTTTCCTGCTGTCGAGTCATCATCGCTATTCCAATGTGGGTTTGTTTTTTCCTGCTGTCGAGTCATCATCGCTATTCCAATGTGGGTTTGTTTTTTCCTGCTGTCGAGTCATCATCGCTATTCCAATGTGTTTTTTTCCTGATGTCGTGTCATCATCGCTATTCCAATGTGTGTTTTTTTCCTGCTGTTGAGTCATAATCGCTATTCCAATGTGTTTTTTTCCTGCTGTCGAGTCATCATCGCTATTCCAATGTGTTTTTTTTTCCTGCTGTCGAGTCATCATCGCTATTCCAATGTTTTTTATTTTCCTGATGTCGAGTCATCATCGCTATTCCAATGTGTTTTTTTTCCTGATGTCGTGTCATCATAGCTATTCCAATGTGTGTTGTTTTCCTGCTGTCGAGTCATCATCGCTATTCCAATGTGGGTTTGTTTTCCTGCTGTCGAGTCATCATCGCTATTCCAATGTGTTTTTTTTTTTTCCTGATGTCGTGTCATCATCGCTATTCCAATGTGTGTTGTTTTCCTGCTGTCGAGTCATCATCGCTATTCCAATGTGGGTTTGTTTTCCTGCTGTCGAGTCATCATCGCTATTCCAATGTGTTTTTTTTTCCAGCTGTCGAGTCATCATCGCTATTCCAATGTTTTTTCCTGCTGTCGAGTCATCATCGCTATTCCAATGTTTTTTTTCCTGCTGTCGAGTCATCATCGCTATTCCAATGTGTTTTTTTCATGCTGTCAAGTCATCATCGCTATTCCATTGTGTTTTTTTTCTGCTGTCGTGTCATCATCGCTTTTCCAATGTGTTTTTTCCAGCTGTAGAGTCATCATCGCTATTCCAATGTGTTTTTTTCCAGCTGTCGAGTCATCATCGCTATTCCAATGTGTTTTTTTCATGCTGTCGAGTCATCATCGCTATTCCAATGTTTTTTCCTGCTGTCGAGTCATCATCGCTATTCCAATGTGGGTTTTTCCAGCTGTCGAGTCATCATCGCTATTCCAATGTTTTTTTTCCTGCTGTCGAGTCATCATCGCTATTCCAATGTGGGTTTGTTTCCTGCTGTCGAGGCATCATCGCTATTTCAATGTGTTTTTTTATCTGCTGTCAAGTCATCATCGTTATTTCAATGTGTTTTTCCTGCTGTCGAGTCATCATCGTTATTCCAATGTGTTTTTTTTTCCTGCTGTCGGGTCTTCATCGCTATTCCAATGTGTTTTTTTTCAGCTGTCGAGTCATCATCGCTATTCCAATGTGGTTTTTTTCAGCTGTCGAATCATCATCGCTATTTCAATGTGTTTTTTTCCTGCTGTCGAGTCTTCATCGCTATTCCAATGTGTTTTTTTCAGCTGTCGAATCATCATCGCTATTCCAATGTGTTTTTTTTATCTGCTGTCGAGTCATCATAGCTATTCCAATGTGTTTTTTTTTCCTGCTGTCGAGTCATCATAGCTATTCCAATGTGTTTTTTTCATGCTGTCAAGTCATCATAGCTATTCCAGTGTGTTTTTTTTTCATGCTGTCGAGTCGTCATCGCTATTCCAATGTGTTTTTTTTCAGCTGTCGAGTCATCATCGCTATTCCAATGTGTTTTTTTTTTTCAGCTGTCGAGTCATCATCGCTATTCCAATGTGTTTTTTTCAGCTGTCGAGTCATCATCGCTATTCCAATGTGTTTTTTTTTTCAGCTGTCGAGTCATCATCGCTATTCCAATGTGTTTTTTTCAGATGTCGTGTCATCATCGCTATTCCAATGTGTTTTTTTTCAGCTGTCGAGTCATCATCGCTATTCCAATGTGTTTTTTTCAGCTGTCGAGTCATCATCGCTATTCCAATGTTTTTTTTTTTCAGCTGTCGAGTCATCATCGCTATTCCAATGTGTTTTTTTTTTCATGCTGTCAAGTCATCATCGCTATTCCAATGTATTTTTCCTGCTGTCGAGTCATCATCGTTATTCCAATGTGTTTTTTTCATGCTGTCAAGTCATCATCGCTATTCCAATGTGTTTTTCCTGCTGTCGAGTCATCATCGTTATTCCAATGTGTTTTTTTCATGCTGTCAAGTCATCATCGCTATTTCAATGTGTTTTTCCGGCTGTCGAGTCATCATCGTTATTCCAATGTGTTTTTTTCATGTTGTCAAGTCATCATCGCTATTCCAATGTGTTTTTTTTCTGCTGTCGAGTCATCATCGCTATTCCAATTTGTTTTTTATCATGCTGTCGAGTCATCATCGCTATTCCAATGTGTTTTTTTTCAGCTGTCGAGTCATCATCGCTATTCCAATGTGTTTTTTTTTTCAGCTGTCGAGTCATCATCGCTATTCCAATGTGTTTTTTTTTCTCAGCTGTCGAGTCATCATCGCTATTCCAATGTGTGTTTTTTTCTGCTGTCGAGTCATCATCGCTATTCCAATGTGTGTGTTTTTCTCCTGTCGAGTCATCATCGCTATTCCAATGTGTTTTTTTTGTGCTGTCGAGTCATCATAGCTATTCCAATGTGTTTTTTCAGCTGTCGAATCATCATCGCTATTCCAATGTGTTTTTTTTTATCTGCTGTCGAGTCATCATAGCTATTCCAATGTGTTTTTTTTTCCTGCTGTCGAGTCATCATAGCTATTCCAATGTGTTTTTTTCATGCTGTCAAGTCACCATAGCTATTCCAATGTGTTTTTTTCATGCTGTCGAGTCATCATCGCTATTCCAATGTGTTTTTTTCAGCTGTCGAGTCATCATCGCTATTCCAATGTGTTTTTTTCCAGCTGTCGAGTCATCATCGCTATTCCAATGTGTTTTTTTTCAGCGGTCGAGTCATCATCGCTATTCCAATGTGTTTTTTTTTTCAGCTGTCGAGTCATCATCGCTATTCCAATGTGTTTTTTTTTCAGCTGTCGAGTCATCATCGCTATTCCAATGTGTTTTTTTTTTCAGCTGTCGAGTCATCATCGCTATTCCAATGTGTTTTTTTTTCATGCTGTCAAGTCATCATCGCTATTCCAATGTGTTTTTTTTTCATGCTGTCAAGTCATCATCGCTATTCCAATGTGTTTTTTTTTCATGCTGTCGAGTCATCATCGCTATTCCAATGTTTTTTTTTTTTTTCAGCTGTCGAGTCATCATCGCTATTCCAATGTGTTTTTTTTCATGCTGTCAAGTCATCATCGCTATTCCAATGTGTTTTTCCTGCTGTCGAGTCATCATCGTTATTCCAATGTGTTTTTTTCATGCTGTCAAGTCATCATCGCTATTCCAATGTGTTTTTTTTCAGCTGTCGAGTCATCATCGCTATTCCAATGTGTTTTTTTCAGCTGTCGAGTCATCATCGCTATTCCAATGTGTTTTTTTTTTCAGCTGTCGAGTCGTCATCGCTATTCCAATGTGTTTTTTTCATGCTGTCAAGTCATCATCGCTATTCCAATGTGTTTTTTTCTGCTGTCGAGTCATCATCGCTATTCCAATTTGTTTTTTATCATGCTGTCGAGTCATCATCGCTATTCCAATGTGTTTTTTTTCAGCTGTCGAGTCATCATCGCTATTCCAATGTGTTTTTTTTTTCAGCTGTCGAGTCATCATCGCTATTCCAATGTGTTTTTTTTTTTCAGCTGTCGAGTCATCATCGCTATTCCAATGTGTTTTTTTTTCTGCTGTCGATCATCCCTATTCCAATGTGTTTTTTTTTCTGCTGTCGAGTCATCATCGCTATTCCAATGTGTTTTTTTTCTGCTGTCGAGTCATCATCGCTATTTCAATGTGTTTTTTTCCAGCTGTCGAGTCATCATCGCTATTCCAATGTGTTTTTTATCTGTTGTCGAGTCATCATCGCTATTCCAATGTGTTTTTTTTCCTGCTGTCGAGTCATCATCCCTATTCCAATGTTTTTTATTTCCAGCTGTCGAGTCATCATCGCTATTCCAATGTGTTTTTCCTGCTGACGAGTCATCATCGCTATTCCAATGTGTTTTTTTCCTGCTGTCGAGTCAACATCGCTATTCCAATGTGTTTTTTTTTTAGCTGTCGAGTCATCATCGCTATTCCAATGTGGTTTTTTCCTGCTGACGAGTCATCATCGCTATTCCAATGTGTTTTTCCTGCTGTCGAGTCATCATCGCTATTCCAATGTGTTTTTCCTGCTGTCGAGTCATCATCGCTATTCCAATGTGTTTTTCCTGCTGTCGAGTCATCATCGCTATTCCAATGTGGGTTTGTTCCTACTGTCGAGTCATCATCGCTATTCCAATGTGTTTTTCCTGCTGTCGAGTCATCATCGCTGTTCCAATGTGTTTTTTCCTGCTGTCGAGTCATCATCGCTATTCCAATGTGTTTTTTTTTCCTGCTGTCGATTTGTTTGTTTGTTTTGAGGTTTAACGTCCCCGTCAACACTGTAAAAGGTCATTTTGGAGACGTTGCTTCCAATTTTGTGGGACTTTTACCCGACATTGAGATGAAATGACATCTCAAGCCCTGTCGCCCAATGAAACCAATAGGGTTTATTAGCATGGACGGTCCTCCTCGCACCGCGGTTCCTGGACAGGCTTAGATCCTCTAAGCTGTTTACCAGTACTAGTGTGCGGGCCAGATTCAGCTCTGCGTGGAAGCATCGTGCAGCCCATATATTTCTTCAAGCCCCTATCGAGTCATCATCGCTATTCCAATGTGTTTTTTTTCCTGCTGCCGAGTCATCATCGCTATTCCAATGTTTTTTTCCTGCTGTCGAGTCATCATCGCTATTCCAATGTGTTTTTTCCTGCTGTCGAGTCAACATCGCTATTCCAATGTGTTTTTTGTAGCTGTCGAGTCATCATCGCTATTCCAATGTTTTTTTCCTGCTGTCGAGTCATCATCGCTATTCCAATGTGGTTTTTTCCTGCTGTCGAGTCATCATCGCTATTCCAATGTTTTTTTTCTTGCTGTCGAGTCATCATCGCTATTCCAATGTTTTTTTTCCTGCTGTCGAGTCATCATCGCTATTCCAATGTGTTTTTTTCCTGCTGTCGAGTCAACATCGCTATTCCAATGTGTTTTTTTCCTGCTGTCGAGTCAACATCGCTATTCTAATGTGATTTTTTTCCTGCTGTCGAGTCAACTTCGCTATTCCAATGTGTTTGTTTCCTGCTGTCGAGTCATCATCGCTATTCCAATGTGGGTTTTTTCCTGCTGTCGAGTCATAATCGCTATTCCAATGGTTTTTTTTCCTGCTGTCGAGTCATCATCGCTATTCCAATGTGTTTTTTTCTGCTGTCGAGTCATCATTGCTATTCCAATGTGGGTTTTTTCCTGCTGTCGAGTCATAATCGCTATTCCAATGTGGTTTTTTCCTGCTGTCGAGTCATCATCGCTATTCCAATGTAGGTTTTTTCCTGCTGTCGAGCCATCATCGCTATTCCAATGTGTTTTTTTCCTGCTGTCGAGTCATAATCGCTATTCCAATGTGTTTTTTCCTGCTGTCGAGTCATCATCGCTATTCCAATGTGTTTTTTCTGCTGTCGAGTCATCATTGCTATTCCAATGTGGGTTTTTTCCTGCTGTCGAGTCATAATCGCTATTCCAATGTGGTTTTTTCCTGCTGTCGAGTCATCATCGCTATTCCAATGTGGTTTTTTCCTGCTGTCGAGTCATAATCGCTATTCCAATGTGGGTTTTTTTCCTGCTGTCGAGCCATCATCGCTATTCCAATGTGGGTTTTTTCCTGCTGTCGAGTCACCATCGCTATTCCAATGTGTTTTTTTCCTGCTGTCGAGTCATAATCGCTATTCCAATGTGTTTTTTCCTGCTGTCGAGTCATCATCGCTATTCCAATGTTTTTTTTTCCTGCTGTCGAGTCATCATCGCTATTCCAATGTGGTTTTGTTCCTGCTGTCGAGTCATCATCGCTATTCCAATGTGTTTTTTTCCTACTGTCGAGTCATCATCGCTATTCCAATGTTGTTTTTTTCCTGCTATCGAGTCATCATCGCTGTGTCATTTCTGTACTCGATTGATTTATTTCTATGTTCTCAGAGTTGTAGCACAAATGGGCTAGAATGCCGTCATGTTGACTGAACAAATTATTTGGGCCCCGTCAAGCGATTTTGGTACTTATCGCCTATGCGAGCAGCGAAGGTTCAGGCGAGCCTGCGCATCCGCGCAGTCTCGCCAGAACCTCGCTGCTCGCTCATACAAGCAGTGAATCAAGAGGAATCTTCTGACAGAAAGCCATATCCCTGGCCCCTCTGAATGGCTGGGCATGCGCAGTTAAAATTTGTCATGACGGAATGCTCGAAGACATAAATTCGCTTGGCGGGGCTCAAATTATTTGTCTAAACCACAACAGAACCAAGGGCGAGGATTATGGCCACGTAAAATCGATTTAAGCCCCCCCCCCCCCGCCCCCCAGTTAAATACTTTTCACTGACCGTTCCGCGGCGGTGCTTCTGTGACGGTTTATTTTGTAATAGTTTGTCTTTGAATGTATGTATTGCTTGTAGCTTTATTTTATTTGGTATAGCCATTTTATGGGAAATTAACTGTCCTTTTGGGTATCTGCTTGTGATTTTTTTTCATTACGGTTAATTTAATGTTCGTGTCTTTTCCCTTTGGTGTTACTGATGGGTGGTGTTGGGTAGTTGTATCGACTCCTGACCATTGCCCTCACTTCCATTTTGTAAGTTTGTATAAAATAACATTATCAAATTGTATAGAATATCAACGACCTTTGAGAGTTCAACGTTCAAGCGTGATAAGACTATTCCATGTTTTAGGGGAAGCAGGTTTCGGATTTCTTTTTTCACAGGATTTTAAAACTATAAATAAGTTTTTTGATAATGTCATTATGCAGAATTCGTGGCCAGGTGGTTAATATGATGCAGTACGATCATCAGTAAAGCTATATCGCCCAATATAGAATCCAGACTGAAAGCGATTTACCTAAAACGCGGACTAGTCCAAAATTAAAAGTTCATTCACCTCTCACTGCGTTTTGAAAGACTATACCACACGTATCAGTTTCGCTCAACTTTATCGAGTCAGCACGGGCATGCATGATTTTCCTGTGTGGCTTGTGTGGTCGACAGATATAATACCCTAGCAAATTATCGCAATGTCAGCAGTGGGTCAACATAGGGATAGTTAGAACCATATCACCACAAGAACGTGTCGAGTTCATAAGCAGAAGCTTTGACGGTATGTGAAATCTATAGTACATTGTTTTATTATATATGTATGAATATGTTTGTTTGATTCCGCATTTGTTTGTGGGGGGAGGGGGTTCTCTGTAGTATACCCAAACTTCCTGAAGCATGTTCGATATTCATCGAGTTAAATGCTTAGTAACTTCGGGTCGCGTGTTCGATCCATAGCAGTTGACTCCCGGTTTTTGTAAAAGCGAGGTCCCGTCTCTATATGACATTAGGTGTTGAGGGGACGTAAATTTTCACAGACAGGTTTAACCAAATTTTCATCATCAGACAAGGGCCCGACGAGATATTTTTGATGACGAAATATTACAAGCATGTTTACAAGGGTCCGTAAGAAGAATTTTGTTCGAGGAGAATTGAGGGTTTACATGTATTTTCTGTAACGATGTCAATTATGTGTAGAAATCTGCTTATACATGTTGTGACGTGAATAATGTGTGCTGATACAGTGGAACTTCGATGGCTCGAACACCGATGGCTCGTTTACCATGGCTCAGTCGAACCCGTTATTGAGTCCCTATGGAATTTCTCTGCATAAGAAATAGAGAGAGAAAGTGAGGATATTATCGCCTTTTATCTTGCAAATGTATGCTGTGTGTACTCATTAGAATCGCCTCGATGAGGCGATTCTAATGACTAAACACAACATACATTTTTCATTATAGAACACCGAAATGATGACCTTAAGTATGTAGTTACACCTCCTGGCATGAGCCCTCAGTGGCTCGAACTACCCCTGTCTCGAATAGATTTTCAAGGTCCCAAAGGTGTTCGAGCCATTGAAGATCGACTGTATATAGATTGACTAGTTTGGTCCGCACATGTTGTAACGGTCTGAGCGACGTTAATTATGTCATCGACGTGGCAAAGTCGGTTCTAACGTTACGACTACCAAACACGGAAGTCATATGAGTTGAGCATTTTAAGGTTCCTCAATACAGTTATCTAGCTATATTTGAGGTAGTGAAAAAATCATATTTGCAAATAATTACCCCAAAAGATTTTTCATCAGATGGCAGTCCATGTAAATGTAAGAATATGGAAGCCAAATATTTTTATTCGAAAGTGACCATTTTAGTAATTTATTGCATTTTTCCTTGGTTTGGCAAAAAAAAAAATGACATCTCAATCCACAGAACCACAATATGTAAAATACTATCATAGAAATGTGGCTCAAGGTTGCCTTTAGGCACTGCAACAGAGGAATTTCAAATAAAACACCTAAATAGAACTGAAAATTAATGATTCCCAAAAATTCAAAAAATGTGATCATCTCACCTGGTACTTTTTTAAATTCAGTGTATGGTAGCCAAAAAGGACCAGTTCTACCAATTTGGCAACAAGCTCATTGATTGGGTTGAGGTGTTGAAATCTCTTGCATTTAGCTTGTAAAATGATTGCCCTTCTACGGTGCTTTAAGTACTTCATTTTATATATTTCATTCATGCAGTTTATAACATTTTATGCAATCACTGCACAAAAGTTTCACTGTGTTACTGATTGTGTTTACAGGATGGGTGCTTTGATATTGGATAAATCAAAATCAAATGATTGAAAATAAGATAAGCCAACAGTTTATCCCCATATTTGAACTGAAGGACTGAAAGCAGCCTGTTCAGCACCTGAAACTTTGTCCAAAAGGCTTCTGATCAAAGCCAATAACTGCAATGGTATAGAAATTATTTTTACCCATTGATTTGTGACATTGGTTCACATGAGCCACCATAAACAAATAATTGATTTTTGCACAGGTGAACTTCTGGACAACACAAAGTTTATATTTATCTAATCCAATTAATGATCTGTTATGTCACCTACTTACCAATGTGTAGGCTGGTAAAAACTCATAGAACAGTGATTCTTGAAAAAATGACCCAATTTTGAATATACCCTGTCGCTAATGTTTGTCCCTTCATTGTGGCTAAACAACGCAGTCTCTGGGTGTAAATAAGCCATATAAGCCAAGAGGCATATTCAGGAACTTACTTCCGAGTCTAAAACCAATGCCTTCTTGTACGATTACTAAGTTAGCACCATTAATATACTAGTGGGGAATGCGTTTTTGCCATGTCACAATGGTGTACTATTGTAATTTTTGGAAATTAGTTCCAAGGCGTATGAATACGTTTTTTCCTTGGCAAGATGGATAGCTCTTTCAATTTGACAGCTATAATAATTTGTCAGTGATGACATGCTTCCAAGATAGGCGAAGAAAAACATGTCAAAAAAAAATTCTGGTTTTCAATTCAGGTAGGCTTTTTGATAGAAAGCTTTGTTCGAGTCGCTAGTATTTGTTGTGAACTATTGATCTGCAGCTGTTTTAGTAACTTTTAAAAAGTCTAGAAGGCATTTTCATTTTTTTCCTGGTGAAAGTGAAAAATACAGAAATGCATTTATTTTCAAAGGCACTGAGATGTTGCTAATGCAAGAAAGTACTTGCTGTAAATAACCTTTAGCACCTCCAAACATTCTTCTTCTAGGACAGGCATTTTAAAAGGAAATCAGAATCATATTTTGGGAAAAAATAACATGCAAATCTGACACCTATGTTTTTCTTGTGCAAATGTATTGAGGAACCTTAAGGCAAATGGTGTAGACCCGCTCAAAGACAGAATCGCTTCGTGTAGTGGGTGGTATAAATCGTACTGTTTTCAGTTTCTAGCTGTTGCTAATTTAACGAATTTGTGAACAGTTATATTTATTAACCTTGTCGCGGAGAAGGGTCGGTTTCACTGACCGTTCCAATGCGGTTCTTCTGTCGTGGTTTATATTTGTTATGGTTTGTCTTCGAGTTTGTGTATCGCTCGAAGGCTCCAGGGGGTGGTATAGTATGATTGCTGAAAATGCATATTTTCGACCTTGACATCACCATAGCCCCTTCAGTGTTTAGAAGCCTCCGTGGTGCAGTGGTTACGCTACTCGCCTTGTAAACCAGGGATCGCAGGATCGATCCCGGGCTTCTCCAGACTTTCGGATGAGTCTTTAAACCGAGGTCCCGTCTCCGTATGACCTTAGCTGTTGGTGTGACGTAAAACTAAAACTCACTCACTCACCCTTCAGTTTTGATTGGATCTTCCTGAAACTTACACACATGTAAGTCAGGGTTAAGACACACATGTAAGACAGATTGCATGCATGGTAGTTAACCCAATCACGGTTGGCAACTTTGCTTCCCTCTTTAATTGCACGCCGGTGGGTCAGGCCTCAGATTCTATGACGGCTCCAACGTAAAGGCTTATTGAAAATTAGAGAGATAATGTTGGTTGGTGCCTGATGCTCTGTCTCTGGTCGGGCTCATCGGAGTCTAATTGTTGGTTTTCTTTTGCTCAAGCATTTCAGTGGTTTCTTGCTGTCGAGACCTCACCGTTGTCTCACCTCTGTGGTTCTTTGATTTTTGTGTTCACGGAGATGTTGCACTGATGAGTTAGGAGGCCTTCATGTGGACTGAACAAATTATTTGTCTAAATCGCGACGGAAGTAAGGGCGAGGATTGTGGCCACGTAAAATAGATTTAAGCCCCCCAGTGGAAATCTTCCACTGACCGTTCCAAGGCGGCTCTTCTGTGGCGATTTATTTATGTTGTTGTTTGTTACTTACTGTGTGTATCACTTGTGTCTTTTGGTTTTGGATGGCCATATGGCCATTTTGTGGGAAAGTAACTGTCCTTATGGCCTTCCTTTGTTTAGGTTTCCATTATGGTCTGGTCGCTTAATGTTTGTATTTCTTTCCCTTTGGTGTCTTTTATGGGTGGAGTAAGTTAATTGTATCAATTCCTGATCTTTGTTGTACTTCTACCTTAAAAGCTCGGATGAGTTCGAAAACTAGCAATGTTGGTCAATTACTTGAGTTATGTCCCCTACTTTGCTGAAAATGCTTATGTTCTGCCTCGTCATGAAAGTAGCCCCTTCAGTTTTGATCGGATCTTCTTGAAAATAATCAACAAGTAAGTCGGGTATAAAAGATTGGGATGGGTTCGAAAACTGACGAGGTTGGCCTAACTATCGTAGATTTACGTCCCCTTTACTGCTAAACATGGCTATTTTTGACCTTGTCATCACCAAAGCCCCTTTCAGCGGATCTTTTTGAAACTTACATGTAAGTAAGCAAGTGTTAAAACCTTGGCTGACTTCAAAAATTGGTGAGGTAGGCCGATATTACAGAGAGTTACGTCCTCCTTGATTACTGAAAATGTCTGCTTTTGACATTGTCACCACCGTAGCCTATTCAGTTTTGATCGGATCTTACTGAAATTTACATACATGTGTGTCAAGGTTAAAAGCTCGGATGAGGTCGAAAACTAGCGATGCCGGTCGATTACTTATAGAGTTATGTCCCCTACTTTGCTGCAAAAGCTTATGTTTGACCTTGGCATCACTGTAGCCTCTTCAGGATTGATCGGATCTTCTTGAAACTTACAAACAAATAAGTCAGGGCAAAAGATCGGATGAGTTCGAACCCTATAGAGGTTGGCCTATCTATCGTAGAATTACGTCCCCTTTACTGCTGAAAATGCCAATTTTTCATCACAATGGCCCCTTCAGTTTTCATTGGATATTTTTTAACTTACATTTAAATAAGTAAGGGATACAAATTTGACTGAGTTCAAAAATTGGTGAGGCCGGCCTATATTTCAGGGAGTTATGGCCCCCTTGATTGCAGAAAATGCCTTGTCATCATCGTAGCTCCTTCATTTTTTATCGGATCTTCTTAAAACTTATACGTAAGTAATTGAGGGATAAAAACTTGGACGAGTTAGAGAACTGACGAGGTCGGCCTATTTATCATTGAGTTACGTCCCTTTGATTGCAGAAAATGCCTCTGTTTGACACTATCTCCAACAGTTTTCATCGGTGTCTTTGATGGCTGGAGTAAGTTAATTGTATCGATTCCTGATCTTTTTTTTTACTTCTACTTTGATCAGATTTTCTTGAAACTTAGAAACAAGTCAGGGATAATAGTTTGGATGAGTTCAAAAACTGGTGAGGTTGGCCTATTTATCATAGAGTTACATCCCTTTGATTGCAGCGATTGTTTATTTCTGACTTGTCATCACCATAGCCCCTTCAGTTTATATCGGATCTTCTTGAAAGTTACATATAAGCAAGTCAGTGATAACAGCTTGAATGAGTTCGAAAACTGGTGAGGTCAGCCTATTTATCATAGAGTTACGTTCTACTTGATTTTAGAAAATGCTAACCGTGTCTTCAATTTTTATAGGATCTTCTTGAAACTTACATGAAAGTAAGTTGGAGATAAAGGATCGGAAGAGAACTGATGTGGTCAGCATATTTATCATAGAGTTACGTCACATGTTGCAGACAATTTGACTTTGTCCTCACTGTAGCCCCCTTCACTTTTCATCTGATCTTCTTGAAACTTACAAACAAGTAAGTCAGGGATAAAAGCTATAATGAGTTTAAAAACTTGTGAGGTGGGCATATTTAACATAGAGTTTTGACCCTTTGATTGCTGAAAATGCCCATTTTTGGCATGGTCATCATCATTTTGAACGGATTTTCCTGCAACTTACATATAGGTTGAGGATAAAAGCTTGAATGAGTTTTCAAACTTACATTGTTGGCACATAAGGCAAAGTGTTAAGTCACCTTTTTTGCTGACAATAACTATTTTGTACCAGAAGTCGTTTCCGCCGGCCTCGGTAGCTCAGTCGGAAGCGCTTCTGACTGCTGATCAGGAGGACGCGGGTTCGATACCTGCCGGGGTCGGAAACATTCTTTCGAGGAGATTGATCATGAAATCTTTTCTTAGGTTATTCTCTCCATTTAGCTGATTCAAGAAGAGCCCCCGCCCATCGGGGCTTGAAGAAATATATGGGCTGCATGATGCTTCCACGCAGAGCTGAAACCGACCCGCACACGAACGCTAAAAGGATCTAAGCCTGCCTAGGCAAAGCGGTGCGCGAAGGCCCGTCAATGCTTTTAAACCCTATTGGTTTCATTGGGCGACAGGGCTTGAGATGTCATTTCATCTCAATGTCTGGTAAAAGTTTCTCAAAATTGGAATCAATATCTCCGAAATGACCTTTACAGTGTTGACGGGACATTTAACCTCAAATCAAACAAACAAACAAAATCAAGAAGGGCAGTTGTCAGTTTTTGGCTAAAAAATGTGCACTGTACTGGTTAACGGCTAACGTATAATCCTGCCCAGGTAAAGTTCGGATAGGTAAACTGGCCGGCTCAAAAATGACCTAACATAGTGTTGACTGGGCCGTTAAACTCAAATACAAACAAACAAACAAAAACCGTAAGTCGTTCAGTTTTGATAGAATCTTCCTTGATAGAATCGTCCTGAAACAAGCATACAAGTATGTTGGGAAAGAAAGTTCGGATGAGTTTGAAAGCTGGTGATGTCTTCGTATCTCTCATAGAGTTATATCTCCCTTGAATGCTGAAAATGCCTGGTTTTGACCTGTTCTCGCAAACATGCTTCAGTAAAGAATGGAACTGCCTGAAACTATGAATCTGTTAGCTCAGGTGAGCGATATAGGCGCATCTTGGTCCTCTTGTTTTTCTTTTGGATAGCCAATTGGCCATTGTGTTACTGTCTTTTGGCTTTCCGCTAATGATGTATCCATTAGGTTCTAGTTGTTTCATGTTTGTGTTTCCTTCCTTTGGTGTCTCTGATGGGAGCTGTAGGTTAATTGTAGCGATTCCTGGTCATTGCCTTCACTTCTAATTTGTTCTTCAATTGGCGAATGACCAGATGCAACAAGGTCTATCGCAACTAGAATTTTAAGGTGACTTAAGTATATAAATTTAAAAAATATATATATATAATTGCAATACATTACGCAAAGCCTTTTCAAAATT